>JAHMML010000099.1:0-335876 GCA_020341155.1 Eciton burchellii | reverse complement strand
TATTGCCTGTCATATCGAAACTATTCGAGAAATTATTACTTTTCCAGAAACTAATGCCTATGATAGCAGAAAAGAAACCAAATTACTAATAATACTAAATTATTAGTTTGACTTTCTTAGCAAATATGCAATAGTCGAACAAATCCACAGAATTAGAAACAAAATTACTTTAGACTTTGAAGCGGAGAAATATTGTACTGCGGTGGTTCTCGTACCGCAGGCTTTTGACAAGGTATGGCATAATGGACTTTCATTAAATTCCAACAACTTTTACCAAAAAAATTTCACGCTATACTCAAAAGTAATCTTAAGAAAGATTTTTTCAATTTTTTGTCAAACAACAGGATGTTATAACAGAGATTTGCGAGATCAAATCAAATATCCCTCAGGGAAGTATCCTTGGACCATTTCTGTATTTGTTGTACACTGCGGATTTACCGGCATATATAAATGTTTCTATTGCTACTATGGTTCGTGGATGATACAGCGATACTTGCAATACAGGGATCTAACATCTAAATATCTTCAAAATAATTTAAACTTCATACAAAACTGGTTAAAACTTTGGCGGATCAAAGTTAATGAAAACAAGTCAATCCATATCACATTCACTATGTGTGCCACAAACTGTCTTGCTGTTTATCTGAATAGAACCTAGGTTCCACAAAGAATTCAAATATCTCGGCATGCATCTTGATAAGTAATGTAACTAGAAGAAACATATATGCATTAAACGCAAGCATTTAGAACTCAAACTGAATAAAATGTAGTGATTATTAAAGAAAATCTTCTGTCACTGGAAAATAAAATACTTTGTATTATATATAGTTTGTAAATGAAATGTATAAAATTGATTTGTACACATGTATATATCTTCCTTTAGAAATCTAATTTATAAATGATAATCAAGAGTTTCAGTTATATCAGAAGAATTCTGCAATGATTTGATGATCATTATTTTGAATTTCGCTTTTGGATTACATAAATATTGATGCAATATAACATATCTTCTCCTTACTACCACTTTTTAATCTCAAATTTAATGTATACTGATTCGTCATGGTAAATAGCCTTCTAAAAAATAACATACAAACGTTAATTACATAAAAATAACAGCATATATTTAGAAGAATCTCAGATATAAAGAACTGCAATAATACTAACAACTGCTTTAGTGAATCTAGTTTCTATCTATCTACTTTCTTTCCGTTATTGCTCGATAAAATTTAATCTAATTGAATGAAAAATCATTTCATATTTTAAGAAACATGTACACATCTGAGTTTATATATCCAAGTGCTGTGTACCCATTCCCAGTCTCCAAATGGATGTCTATTTGTGACATTCTCGATCATACTTTTCTAAGGTCTGTTGCATTTCATTCCACGACGTGGTTTTCCTCGTTTCCTCTTTTCTGATGGTGTCTATCTAAACAGTTTATGAGGGAGCCTTTCCTGCTCTATTCTCATTAGGTAACCACGCCATTTCAACCGTCTTATTACAATTCTTTCCAATATTGTTTTTTGCGCACTGGCTCTCTGTCTAATCACATTATTTCTAATTTTCTCCTATCTCTCTCCCRATATTCCCTCAGATCATCGTAGGTAATTCAAATCCAAAGTGTTAGGTCTGGTTGTCATTTCCGTATAGTCCACACCACATTGCCATAACACAACACAGATTCCATTATGGATCTTCATATGTGTCTTTTAATCTATCTGAATATACCTTCGTCGATATCGAATTCGATAACTTTTTGATCGTGCTCAATATGGTTCTTTATCTCCCGCGTTCCAGTTCCTTCCTCCTTAGTAATCCATACTATCAGATACTTGAAACGACCTGCTTCACTCGCTCGTTGGATATTGAAATCGCGAAGCTTACACTAAAGTTTACCGTCATGTATTCTGTTTTGGACGCATTGATTGTCACTCCCCAATTATAATAGTTTTTCCTCAATCGTTTCAACATAAACACTATATCGAACGCGTCCTATGCAAACATTACCTGATCATCCGCAAAACTTCAGGTGTAAAGGTAGAACTCATCAATGGGAATTCCACCATAACTCCTCCGCTATTCCTTCAGTATTCTTTCCAGATGTAGATCAAGCATTGAACAGTAGCGGAGACAATCTGCAGTCCTGTTGTAGATCTTTTGAAGGGCATATGAACTAAGATAGCCTGTTTTCTTATTTTACATACGTCCTACTGTCCGCATATAATTCCTTTATAATTTCTATGAGGCAATATCTATCATATTACACTCTTGCAGGATTCGCCACATTCGATTCCTGGGGAGCGAATCATACGCTTTCTGCAGCTAATTTTTTCTTTCTTCATATGCGTTTCTTCTCCTTTTGCTGTTCTCTTTCCCGTTACTTGCTGGATCATAGACAGACCATTCACATATCCTCGATGTAGTCTGAAACCATTTCGATCTTCGCTAATAATGTGCTTTGAGGCTTCCCGTAATTTATTGTGAATAATCCTGACAAACAATTTATTGAGAGTACTATTGACACTGACCTATAATTGCCGGGAATTTTTCTACTTCTTTTTTTATATAATGATGTCACAAGATTGTTTTCATTGCTTTGGTATCTCCTTTTTTCCAGATAACCATTAATTAACTGTAATAGATACCTGTTCAAATATTCTCCTTCACACTTTACTAGTTCCGGTACTAACCCTCCGAGTTCAGAAGATCTTCCATTTTTCATCGTCTTTATTCTTAATTCTCGATACTAATTTGAAGGTTCTTATTCGATTCTTGAAGTTCTTCTTTGTAGGTGATCTCAGCGAACTTCGGTCTATTCTCAATAAAGAGATAGTGACGTGTTCACTCTCTCATGGTAATTAGATGCAGCTCAGATGCAGCCCAGTTGGGAATTATTCCGCAAATTTTTTAGAAAACGCTATACTTGTGTCGATCGTTCCAAGCTTTCAACCATGTTCATCTTTCTACATTTCACTTCCGACATTCTATTCTTTCTTTCTTTGATTCTTTCTTTCGTTACTCTAGTAGGTCTTTTATAGCGCTCTCTGTTCTCTGCATTTTTGGTCATCAAGCATTTATTATACGTTCTTTTCTTGTCCTCCACGAGGAATTCAATGGTAATATTCATGCTTCCACCACTCTTCTCTCCTTTTCTTTTGTGCTTTACTCGGAGTCTTATTTGCTGCTTTATGAATCGCATTTGTTATTTGTAGATAGCTTTGTTCTATCTCTTCAATAGACTTCATAGATGTCTATGAAACCTTCGCTGATAAAGATCGTTTATATGATTCTGTTATAAGAGGAGGAATTTATATCGAGGCTATTGTTCAGCTTTTCTTGTCTAGAATCATTAATCGTGGAGGTTGTTACAGCAGAAAAATATATATGACTTATCACGGCATAGTAGTCCGATCCAGTTAACAGTTTAACACTCGTTTACTCTAACATCCTGTACGTTGCTCTTTGTCTGTTACAATGTAGTCAATGATAGATTTTTGGCTCAGCGATGGTCTTTCCCATTTATGTTTTTATATTCTAGGAACAGAGATTAGAGATTCTCAAGTCGTACTACCTGCATGTTTTGATAAACCTATCTCCATTATCCTGTATCATAGTTTTGCCAAGTTTTCCAATTGTCTTGGGTTTTGCTTTTCACTCTTTCCTGCCGGTATATGTTATTGGCGATATCTTATTTGATCGAGCCGTTGATCTAACATATCGTAGAACATTTCTTTTATGCGGACACTAGAGTTGTCAGTTATATATTACCAAAAATGTAACATTCTTAGATACCTAAATCTAATCTCAGACACTTTTCACTGTTCAGGATATATTATATGTTCTGACTTCCTTAACTAAATTTTTGCCTGTAAGTGTAGCGATGCCTGCTACTCCTCTTTCCGATTTCTCGACTTCCAATTAAACCAGCGTAAACTGGTCTAGTATTGATACCAGTATAGATACCATGACCTTTCTTTTTGGTTTGAGGCAGAAAACATCTCTCCTAATAATGTTCACTTCTTCAATAACTTGTTGCAGTTCCTTCGATATATTCATTTCAGGTTTCGCAAATCATTATTGGTTTTCTGTACTTTGTTGATTGCCAATAAGACCGTCCACGTTTTCTAGGCTCCTTATTGGGATTTTCAGCAAATAATTGTTTTATATAAGCTCCAGAGTTTATCCCCTGCCTAAACCGCTATTCTGGGAGATCAGTGTGCTTCTTTTAGTCTGTTTCCTTATTTTAGGCTTTTAGCTTTACTTAGCTGGTTAGGTAGCCATTACGCTACTACGGCTATAATCTTCAGAATCTTAAGAACTCACAAGCCTTTCCGACCCGATTCATATCTTCATGGAAGGTAGAAGCACTTTGGAAAGGATCTTGGAAAGTATCCTGCAATAAAAGAGTCGTTCTTATTTTCATCATTAACGCTATCATCATAATCGTTGTTGTTATTATTATTGTTTAAGAGTTCATCACATATTGATGTGTAAGTATTGCAATTTATTAAAAAATAAATGTTTTTATGTCGTTAATATTGTATCTTAATATAGCTTATGTTGAATGTTATATATTAATAATGTTATCTATTTTTTACAAACAATAAATTCCTTTTGTTTGTTTCGTCGTAACAATAGTATGCAAAATTAACATATCAATTTCTTCATTACTTGAAAAATTAAATTCTTGCTTGAATAACATATGTAGAATAAAGATATTTGGTATTAATCAGACTTATTTTATCAACGTTGCATTGTCAATAATGTTCATGAAGTGTTGGGAATTATCGGGAAATTTCGACATTTCGAAGAATTGTGACATAATAAGAAGACAGAAGACGATTGCAAGATGATCACAACGCACAACAACAAAGTAAACTGTTATAGAGAATTTTTATAAAGCTATTGCTTAAAATATACGCGTGAGTGGCGCTACGTATGCGCGCAGTTTATTATCCAAATTTGTCTTAGTTTTGTGATACACCGGCTGAATACTTAGACTAACGGAGTGGAAATGTTAAACCTCATGAACCAGTTGTGATATCTGTCACATCGGTCAAATCGGAGATCGGGTTGCGGCAATATGAAAACGCATTGCACGTGGCTAACTTCTAATGCTGGATGTGTATGAGCACCTTCCTTATGTTTGCGTCTAGCATCAGTGTTGAACTTGTGATTGTGAGTGCGTGAACGAGTTAATATCCTCCAGTTGCAGCAGATAGAGCACAACAAGCAGAGAAATACGGTGCAGGGAACCGAACATCCAATACTCGTGGAGGGGGGAGCGTGCAAGCGGGCTCTCGACGGTCAATAAGATCTTTCAATATTTTCAGCGGAGTGCCAAACTGAGAAATGAGACTTTGTTACTAGCATCTCATTATTATATGAATTTGAACCTAAAACACTGAATGAAAGATTTCTATGGAACGCATGGAAAAACAGAAAACAGAATCAAAACACTAAAGGAGAAGAAGAATTCTCTGGTCATGGAACATGAAACGAGCACATTAATGTCTGACTGCGTAACAAATACACAATCAGATACTATTATCCATAATAAAACACAAACTGACATACATGAACTAGAAAAGCAGAATTTAACAACGGAATTCCTAAGAAGCTTATGAGACAATAAAGCTATGTTCCTTACTTTAAAGCTATATTTACACTAGAAAAGGATTGCCTGCACTGAGTGAAACGACGATTGAACGAGTCTTGTGAATGGTGCGAGAATCCCTGGCACCTTAAAACAGATTACACATAATGGACAAAAGACAAACGTGAATGCCTCATAGAGAGAAGTTAGCATTAAAAAGAAAAACCGAAACAATCCTGAAATGTCAACGCCTCGTAAACAATCCAAAATGAATAGATATCAGCCAAGTAAACCCTACTAACTTCTTCGAAGGACTTAAGCTCGATGACGCGAGCACCAACATTAGAATTGTGAAACAGCTAAACCCCATCTATTTTTGTTGCTAGAATCGATAATTTTTCGCCGCTCTCATAACTATTAAAGGAAGTCATCGTTAGTGAATATGAAATAAAGATCATAAATAAGCAAATTAATTAAGATCTAGCTAAAGAGTTCTATCGCATACATAAACATTATGAAAGAGCTTAAAAGTAAGAACACGGACTTCCATACATACAAACCGAAGCAAGAGAGGAGTTAGAATAGTCCTCAAACATATCCATGCAATAGCGAATTTGGATGATATAAAAAAGAAATTGAAGATCTAGGACGCAGTTAATAATATATAGAATATCAAGAAGCAAGGCACTAATAAGGCCTTTCATATGTTCTAAAACCGAAAGTCAAGCTAAAACCGAAAAACAAGAATAAAGACATTTATGAGGTTGGTTCATTTTTCGAATGCAGAATAAAATTGGAACTATCACATCCAAAATGTGAAATTCCTCAATGTATTAATTGCCAACAGTATGGCCATATAAAAAGCTTTTGCTTTCGTAAAGCGAAATGTGTCAAGTACGCAGAAGAATATCCAATCATTAACTGCTCACGCAGGGAGAAATCCAAGGACCTCAAATGCGTACTGTGCAACCACCCAACTAATTACAAAGGTTGTACGGTTTATATATCTACAAAGCAATTTTTTCCTACATTACGGAAACCCGAATCGCAACCACGAACAGAACCTGCAAGCCTACAAACTAGACTTGTCCAACCAGGAAAATCCTATATTTCATAAGAAAGTAGACAACCAATTATAATCCAAAATCAGGTAACATAGAAAAAAAGTGGTACCTCCAATGCCGGGACAAGCTATGGTAGGCGCTATACAGGAATTACAATATATGATGAAGGTGTACATAGAAAAAATGGGCGTAATGTTAAGCAGAGAACGTGTGTGCGTATTATGCAGCCTATTGTCGGTATTATTTTCGAGTTTTGTACCGGTTGAATAATTAGGCCAATGGAGTGGAAGATATTAAATCTCGTGAATTCGTTGTGATATCCGTCATATTGGCCAGATTGGAGGCCAAGCCGCAGCAACGTGTTGCATATGGCCTCTAAAGTCAGGCGGATCTGAGTGCCTCCCTTGTGTCTAGCGTCAGCGTTGAGTTTGTGTCTATGAATGTGTGAACGAAGCATTAATATCCTCCAGTCGTGATAGATGGAGCACAATAAGAAAGAAAATACGGTCTAAGGGACCGAAGTAAGGACCGAGCTCGTCAAGGACGAACATACCAGCGGGCCACTCCTGATGGTCAACAGGCGATCGTTCAATGTTCTTAGCGGAGTGCTAAGCAGAGAAGTTAGGCCTTGCTACTGATATCTCATTATTATATAAATTCGAACATAAAACAATGAATGAAAGATTCCTATGGAACGCATGAAAACAGGCAGAAAACAAAAATAAAACATTACTAGAAAATAGGAATTCCATGACCTCAGGACGTGAAAGGGGCACACTAGGGGCTGAATGCATAACTAATACATAATCGGATACTACTATCTATAATAAAACACAAACTGATATATATGGACTAGAAGAGCATCTTAATAAGGGAGCTCTTAAAAAGCCTATGATACAATAAACTCTATTTCAAAGCTATACCAGAAAAAGCATATATCAGAAAAAGATTCTCTAGCGAATCGACTACTGAACGAGATCTTGTGAACGATGCGAAGGGACACTGATATTGTAAAACAAATTATACATAATACACAAAAGACAAATATAGACGCTTTGTGGAAAAAAGTTAGTGGTAAAAAGAGAAATCGGAACACCTCGTAATATCAATACCTCGAAAACAAGCAAATGAATAGATACCAGCCAAGGTATTGCTTTTATCATAAGAAAACCAGTATCTACTAGTAACTCCTTGTGGAGGAGCTCAACGATGCGAGCACCAATGTTAGGGTGGAAAAGATAGCTAAACTCCCACACATTTTTGTTGTCAGAGTCGATAATTTTTCGTTGTTCTCATAATTATTAAGGAAATTAAAGGAATTAAAGAAAATCGCCGCTGACGAATACGAAATAAAAATCATAAATGAACAAATTAAAATCCAGTCAAAGAACTCCATCGCATATGTAAACATTGTGAAAGAGCTTAAAAACAAGAATACGGAATTCCACACATTCGAAGCCAGAGAGGAGTTTTAGAATAGTCCTCAAACACATTTATGCTATAGCGAATTTGGATGACATCAAAAAAGAAATTGAAGAACTAAAACACACAGTTACTAATATATGGAACATCAGAAATAAGGCACTAAAAAGGCCCTTCATATGTTCTATATCGAGCTAAAACCAAAAAGCAGTAGTAAGGACATCTAAAACGTTGATTCACTTCTCCAATACAAAGTAAAATTTGAACCACCACAACCAAAACATGAGATTCCTCAATGCATTAATTACCACCGGTACGGCCACACAAAAAGTTTCTGTTTTCGTAAAGCAAGATGCGTCAAGTGCGCAGCAGATCACCCAACTATTAACTGTCCGCGTAAGGAGAAATCCAAGGACGTCAAATGTGAACTACAAAGCGAACTACAAAGATTGTATGGTCTATAAAGATCTATAAAAGAGTTTTTTCCTCATATTGCGAAGAACAATGGTAGCACCCGAATCACAACTACGAACTGTATATACAAGTATATAAATTAGATTAGTCCAACCAGGAAGATCTTATTCAGTTACAAGGAAGTAAACAAGCCAAATTAATCCATTTAAGGAAACACAAGAAAAAATGATATTTCCAGGTCCGAGTCAACTTATGGCAGATGCAGGGATTACAACTATGATGAAGGAGTACATGGAAAAAATGGGCGCAATGTTTAACGGTTTACACTTGTCACCAAAATACCATAATGATCAAGCTATTTAAAATAGCAAATGCCAACGGGGTGGCTAAACATTCGCAAGAAATTAAAACTTTTATTTTCAGTCAAAACAGATATTTTACTTGTTTCTGAAACACATTTCACTAATGAAAGCCACTACCGTATTCCTGGATATACATTGTATCATAATGCACCTTGACCGTAAAGCTCACGGAGGTATTGCTTTTATCATAAAAAGCGATATTAAACATTATAAAATCAGTGAATACTAAAAAGAATTCTTGCAGGTTACTATTATTCTATTATAGGAATGATTGTATTAATTTTAGCCATATACTCATACCGCCTAAGCATACTATAAAAAAAGAATATTTGTTAAGGATTCTTATATGCGTTATCCTTTGTTTGGAATTTTGGAAAGCCGGGAGAATCCGATGTAAACAATGTGTCAAGCATATATCGAAGATGAGTTCCAGAGTCAAGGGCTTAGGTCGAAACCGTTGCTGAAACAAAGAGCATCGTTTTTCCTCGGCAATTACCTGGCGCTTGTATCTTCAGTGTCCTGTGAGAAACTAGATACAACGGTCGTATCTTAGTTGCTTAGCTAGAGCAAGTATCCAGATATTGTAATTGTTATAGTCTTACGATTAAAGGAAACCTTAAATCGTGTTATCAAAGCATTTAAAAACCTGCTAAACTCGGAAAGAAATTAGAGGATACAACAATATCTAAGTAAGTTAAGCGCTATTCGGAAACTAACTACTCTCTATGGAAAACTACCAAGAGACTGAAACAAACGCAAATATAATACCCGCCTATCAGAAAGTAGGACAGAAGCTAGGCCAGAAGTAAAGAAGGAAAGGCCAAAACATTCACTATGTATCTCTCAAAAATTTTTGATTAATTACGATTAATTATAATTTGCTTAATTTACGTGAGATTACATTAGAGGAAGAAAATAAGTTGCTCTCTAACAACACAGGGGTAGCTTCCGCTACCCTTTCTAAATACCTCTACAAGGCTCTTTGCTATCAAAGAAGCGAGAGCCGTAATAAAAAATCTGAATCCAAAATAGATGCCGAATTATGATCTTATAACCAATCAAATATTGCAGAAGCTGCCAGAAATGGGAATAAAATACATCACTATGTAATACAATCCTTAGACGGAATTTCTTTCTATCCCGATGAAAGCACAAAGTAGCATAACTATTATGATTCAAAAGCCTGGAAAATCTGCAGAACTTGCAGAACTTCAGAATCATATATACTGATCAGCTTATTGCCTGTCATATCGAAACTATTTGAGAAATTTCTATTCTAGGATCTAGAGAATAATGAAAAACCTTGGACTGATTCCCGATTATAAATTTGGTTTCCGAAGTAAACACGCAACCACAAAGCAGATATATAGAATTGTTAAGAGAATAAACAACGATATGGAAACAGGGAGATGCTGTACAGTGGTCTTTCTTGATGTCTCGAAGGCTTTCGACAAAGTCTGGCATCAAGGACTATTTTATAAAATTAAAAACAGTTTTCCAACTGATCTATGCCATTATAAAGTCTTATCTATTACAGAACTTTTAGAGTTAAATATGAAGAAGTAGTCACATAACTAAAAGAGATTAACTTTGGAATGTTTCAAGGTAATGTATTAGGGCTCGTATTCTATCTAGTATACACGACTGATCTTCCGGTCACTCTGGGTTCCATAACTGTAACTTACATGAAAGATACAGTTATATTTGTGGCTCATAACAATCATATAGAAGCATCCTTGCGATTATAGGAAAGTCTTTATCACATTCAGAGATAGCTAAAAAAATGGAGAATCAAAGCTAACGGAACAAAATCTATGTAGATGATATCCATTATCCATAGAGATAAATTAATTCTAAAATAACCAATAACCACCAATAACTCTGAATGTTCTGAGTATTTCTCAAGCAGAAGATGCCAAATATTTAGGACTAATATGTAGATCGCAGATTAAACTGGAAAACATACACACTTACCGAAAACAACAAAAACAACTTGGACTTCAATTGGCGAAATTGTATAGTCGGCTACAATTGGCTACTCGGCAATAAATCACAACTGTCGACTGAAAACAAGTTGTTATTGTATATTAATTGTCAAATCTACGTTACGATACATACGGACAACGGATTTACGGTATTCAATTATGGGATACGACTTCTAATTCGAATATAAAAATGTTATAAAAATTCTAAAACAAATTGTGATTAATGCATTTGGTATGCTACCGATGATACTTTGTATCATGATCTTAATGTATCATAGGTTAGAGATGAGATAGGAAGACTCAGTCACAGATATGTTGACAGAATGGAAGAGCATCCTAACATATTCACGAAAAACCTCATGAGAAGCGTCAAGACTCCGCAGAAAAGAAGGCTTCCACGCCTTTCAAGAAGACTTAAGCGCCTGATCAGTACTATAGGGCATATGCCAATGGACATATACTCTTCGAGACTTTATAATATCTGTCATATAACTGTCATATATATTCTAAATGTCACATTAATGACAGCTTGTAATAATTTTTAGGATATAAAAAAAAATTCAGATCATGCAGATTTCCATTCCACTTGCGGTGTTATGAACAATACTTTTGTAAGTTATACCATTATACCATTACCCACTTTTCTATCCTACATCCAATTCTTATTTTTTCCATTTTTGCGAAGGAATAATAATAATTATAAAATTTATTTATTAATAAATTTATTAATTTAGTTAGTCTTAAATTTTCATTCATATGCTCCACGAATTGTAAGAAATTTGCCCCTCCTTTTTTTCCTTTTTCTCCTCCCCTCTTCTTCTTTTGAAGAAATTGTTTATTTTCTTTTACTTGTAAAATTAGCTACTATATTTAATAGATATCTGAAAGACGGGATGATATAGAATAAAGAATAAATCGTAGTAAAGTCCGCTAGAAAATACTTAACAATGAAGCTATCGACGATTATTTTGTCTTTTTTAATTAATTGTGAAAAATGCTTTTTTAATTAATTGTTGAAAATCTTATCATTCCATTTTGGAATCCAGGACTGTAATTGGAATTTAGGAACTCAATACAAATTGTTATATTTGTAATATAGTTGCGTAAAATTTGTTGATGCTTGTTGAAATAAAATATTTTTACGCAGATTGCAGTATATTGGGCAGAAAGAGGACGGCGTGTTATTTATATTACTCCGACGCCTCTAAAAAGAAGACCAGCAGCATGTCATGACAAAAGTAATCCAGTAGTTGCAGCTCTTAAGTTAATAAGATTTATGTAAGAAATTAATTATTAATATATGTTACTTTATTATTTTTTCTATATGTATAGTTTTAATAATTCCTAAATTTTAGAAAAATTTTCATAAATACATGCATGCACGCAAGCTTATAGGCATTTTTTAAAATAATATTATATATATATAATATTTATATATATAATATTTATATATATAATATTTATATATATAATATTTATATATATGTAAATATTATTTTAAAAAATGCCTATAAGCTTGCGTGCATGCATGTATTTATGAAAATTTTTCTAAAATTTAGGAATTATATTTTTTAAAATAATATTTATATATATATATAAATATTATATATATAAATATTATATATATAAATATTATATATATATATATATAATATTATTTTAAAAAATGCCTGTAAGCTTGCGTGCATGCATGTATTTATGAAAATTTTTCTAATATATATATAAAGAGAGAGAGAGGGAGGGAGAGAGGGAGAGAGGGGAGAGAGAAAGAGAGAGAAAGAAAGAGAGGATACTATAACAAGTTCAATTTATCAGCTGTGTGTAAAAGTTTTACTTGATCTCACTGAACGAACTTTGTAATAAATTAAAATGCATACATTTATTTTTCTATTATTGTTCTGTATATAGAAAACCTTTTTAATTTCTTTACAACGGTTAAATGTTAATTTAATGATAGATGTTAATCATATAATTTGATATAATTTGATTTAGATCTTCAGAAATCTTTGATGAATGTACAGAACATAATTGATTCCTGCAGTTTTTCTCTCTTTAATAAAATTTGCAGAATCAACACAACATATGCTATATTCTGCTATTAATACCTTTATTATATATTTTACAAATATTGTGATAAGCTTCAGCAGCATTAATATCTTTATCTTGAATACTTATAAAGTAAACAATGCTTAATATGATTCTTAATGCTTAATATATTAATTAATTGTTAATCTTGTATGATTTCTTTATAGAGAAGAACTATATCTCCATACTTGTTGCCTTTTTATAATCTACTCGAAGTTTCTTGAAGAAAATTCTTTTTACTATTATTTGTGTTATATAATGTGTTATACAATGTTATTGTATTTATTACATAAATATCCTATGTGGAGTTTGCATAATAAAAAAAATGAATAAAAGTTTTGGATAAATCTAATATATAATATAATTTTAAATTAAACGCATACAAAATATGTTATATATATTATATATGATTTTATATATGCTTAAATTTTAAAAATATATTCGATCTGTGAAAATGAGAAAAATGTATGAGTATGTATGAGTAACCCAGAAATACTTCCTTCTCAAATTATAAGAAATACTTTTTAACATAAATTCTGGCAAGAATAATTTTTACTACAACAAAAAATTTTAATATTTATTTGCTTGAGAGATATTTAAATTAATATAATTTTAAATTAATATATAATACTGATTAATAGATTGAAGGCTAGAATTTGAAAATTTAAAATTATGTTAATAAAAGAATAAATTACCTTAGGAATAACAACATTATATTTTTTGGAGAGTTCATATTGATAAAAATTTTTGTGACCTCGATGTTGAATTAAAGGATATATTAAATGAAGAAATTTAATATTTTAGTCTGTTCAACTATTGAAATCTTAATTTGAGTTCAGATCGGCGTGAGCCAGATCGATTTCTGTCTATAAAAGGCTATATTTACACGAAAGGACTTTGTTATTATTAATAATTAAAATATATACAATAATATTAATATAATATTATTTATAAAATTATAATTTTTAGTAATATTAAGTAATATTGATGATATTGTTATGATTGTTAATAATCTTTGTATCTAATAATATATGTATACATTATATTATTATTTATAGAATTTATTCATAAAAAGATTGTATATATTTTAATTATAAAAATATTCGTCATTATTTTTCATAACTTTATTCTATTTTTCAAACAACTGACGAATCTCCTATCAAGAAAGGCAGTTTTAAATTAAAATGATCAATGCTTTTTCGCCTTCTAATAATAATAATAGTAAAGATATTTAGTTTATAATTTATTAAAAGATGCTTAAAAGAGGCACCTCATATTCTATTAACCGGTATTTATCATATTAGCAGTTCAATCGTATGGCAAATTCGGCAATCGTGATTGTTACATTATAGAAAGAAGAGCCTACATCATGTTTTATTCAATTACACGTTTATTTGATTATTATCTCTGCGTGATATCTGAAATTTTTGCCATTCAATCTCTAATACTCCTTTATATAATTTAAAATGAGTGTCTTAAGTGATGTTGGAGCAAGCGGAATAGATTATAATTCGACAAGACTCGTTTAATAAATAAGCTGCGTGAAGAATTTTCTAATCCAAAAAACAAATAATGTTCCTTTTATATTCTTTTCTATGATATTGTGATTGAGTATTGTGCTACAAAATGATTTATCTCGTTTCATGACTAATAAATGATCTTTCTCGCTCAATTTAATCATTCAAACAGATGAATCGTTATTAATAATAATAATCAATTGCTTTGAATTGACAATTTGATCAGATTATGAATGAAATTTTTACTCAATAGGTTTTGGTTAGTTTTTGATTAGAAAAGTCAAAATATTATCTCAAAATCTCTGATATCACTTTTTGTTTTATATGTCACAGCATTTTCACCCAAAACTGAATAAATCGTATCTGTTTCTTTTTTCGCCGGTAATATTTTTCTTCTATGGATATTTCATATTTATCTGATCTTACATAACTGATTTATGATCAACTATGACAAATATATTAAATTTAGAATTGTTATCATGCATTGTTATCATTTATTTTCTATTAGAAAAAGACAATAACAGTATTTCTTATCAAAAAAATCTATTTGAAATTGGAATCAATGTATTAAGTGTAAAAATTACTATCTTTACAATTTCTAATGAATCACTTATAATTTCATTTGAAAATTAAATATCTTTGTCATTTTAAGATTTTGAAGTATTAATTTCAATAATTTAAAAAAACATTAATTTAAAAAATACTAGATTATAATATAATATTAATCCCATAAAATATTAGTAAACCCGACAATATTCGAAAAGATATAATTAAAAATTTTAATTTTATTAATAAGTTACTTACAGATTTATTAATTTTTACATATAAATATAAAATTATAATTTATGAATCTTTTTGTTCATTTTTATTTTACGCAAATTTTTAAAATTCCAATTGCGTTAATTAAACTTGATATTACGGTCCAAATAAATTAAGGTATTATTATATTAGGTTAATTTATTTTTGTTTATATTCGAAAATGTCCTGATAAGAATTCTTTAAAGAAAGTCTTTGTATTTCAGATAAAAATCTCATAATTCTAATCAAATCGTATAATTATCAATATAATCTTAATCAGGTGCCTAATCAGATTTTAGCCAGTTAATGTGTCATGATAATCAGAATTTTATTTTTAGTAGTTTTTCTCATTAATTTATCTTACGAAATCTTAATCTTAATTTAGTTCATAATTATAAAAATATTTAAAAACGTATATTTAAAAGTTCATGTGCGCGTGTGCGTGCGCGCGCACACACACATATACACGTTAAAATCTATTTTATAAAATTTTTTTATTTTAATTAAAATCGATATAAATGATTCAGATGTTAATAAACGAATTTATTCTAGATATGAAGAAATATATGTGTGTGTGTGTGTGTATATATATATACATATATTTTTTATATAAAATTTAAATAAAATATTAAATTTAAATTTTATATTGATCAATCAATATTTTAAGTTGAAATATCTTTTTTCTTTTTTCTGATTTCAAAATATTAATATCAATAATTATAAAATGTCATGTAATATGATAGGATATGTATATTTTTAAAAGTCAGAACTTTTCATGATAATTATAATCAAATAATATATTTAATATATCATTTATGTAGCATTACATTTCAAGAAAAATGTTGCTGAAGCTACCGAATGATTTATTTTTACAAATTATTACAAATAGTGATAATGCTGTAACTCGAGTGTAAAATGCTACAATGTGTAAAAATTTCTTACATTTTTTACAACAATTTCGATATAAAATATTTCTCGACAGAAATTATGAGATTATGAAAGAATGTTTATAATTATGATCATTGAAAGATCATGCTATGTCAAATTTAAATGGAATGAATTGCAAACATTATTAAATCCAAACACAACGCAAATGCAAAAAGAACTAATGAAACATCTGAAAGTCAGCAAGAAGTAAATTATTTCCGATTGTTTGTATAAAAGCATAGATTTAATCTATTTAAAGAGAATAAAACATAGAAAAGAAAGAAAATGCCGCGTGAATTAAATAAAGAGAACAAAATCAGTATTATATTATTAAGTCAATTCAATCGGAAGAAGTTTTTGGTACTCAAATCATTACAGATGATGGAAACTGGAATCCATGCAATATTCCAAAAACAGAAAATCATGAATGAATTCTGATTAACTGATGTAAAATCTAATATCAAAGTTTCTCATGGAACTCTGTATTTCATGAAATTAAGAAGATATCTATTAGAAGATAAATTGTATTGTATTGTATGAGCTGCCAAAATTGAATGAAACGATGCTAGTAATTTATCAATTTAAGCATTGAATTAAAGAAAAAGGAGTTATTTATTGGATATGAAAGCCACAAAGTTGTTATTTTGCTGCATGACAACGCATGGGTATATGCTGCTAAGAAGCAAATAATTTTCACGTTGAGTAAATACTTTTCCCGCACGCAGCATATTTGCCATACAGACGTTCCTTATTCAGCGATGCAGTATCAGTTGGCTAAAATATACATCAGAAGAAAAGTTTGAAAAAATATTGATGACTTTATATTTTCCGAAACCGCTAAGCTTTTATTATTTAGTAATTCGCAAGCTGTTCGAAAAATTATGAAAAATCGATAATAACGGAAAATATTTCGATAATTGAACTTTTTTGGTTTATTTTAAAATAAAGATTGAATCTTATATAAAACATTTTATATAAAAAAAACAACTAAGAACTTATATACACATACGCATCTAGAGAAAGTTTGTAATCTTATCTATTAGAGTATATATATTCAAAACTTTTTAAATTTATTAATACTTCTTTATATATTAATCGTGTTAATTTATATATTAATCTTGTTAATTTAAGAGATGGTTAATTTAAGAGATATTAATATGATTTTTAATGATGAGCTTTATTTATTAATATCATATAGTATCATATATGTATTTGAGATTGAATAATATTATATACATATATGTACACATATATATAATTTACTGGTAGCATATGCAATAAACAAATTATACTAATACAAAGATTCTTATCTCTTAACAACTGATATTTAACGTGCTACAATATTTCTCTTGATATACACTATTCACACAAATAATCCATATTACACAATGCGTGATTGTCACAATGCGTGACTATTCATAAAAAAGTTCAAATATATTGAGATCAGAACAGTTGATTACATAGGATAGCATAAATAAATGTTTAATATGCCCTCTTTTTTTATAGATGTTTTTAAATGTTTTTAAGAAAATTTTGACATATTTATCAAAATCGATCAGTTTATTCGTTTTAATTAAACAGATTAAATATATAATCTAGGATAATGAAATTATTTTATTTATTAAAATTGCTGTAATTATTTAGACATATACTCAATAAAAACTGAAAATTCGCTCACTGTGCATTTTTCATACCAATTTATATTATAAATCTATATTATCTTTTGTCAATTATCAATTGTAATCAAAAATATATTAGATTGCGAAAGAAAAAAAATATATAAAAAATAAAACTGATTTGCCTTATGAAAATGAATAATCGTAATTTAAAAAAAACAAAAATTTTATGACTTCTGAGAGAATCATAAGATAATGTCATTAGTTTAGATAGTCGTTTGAAGATTGCGTCAATCAATGAAGATCAATTTCATAAATGAAAACTCTGTTTTTATCATATATTCTTGTGATTTATTTATTTCTTAAAGCTTCTTAGAGCTTTTCAAGATATTATAATGAAATATTTTCTTAACAAGTATTTTTTTAGTTATAACGCCTGAAATTTATAGTATCATTATGCATTAGCATTACAAAATGTAGCATTACCGCATGAAGATTGCACAACAGATGTTATAACAGATTTATATTTCTATCATGTATGTTTAAGTACATGCTAAATTCAGATATGCTATGAAAAATGTGAACGGAAAATAATTTGCAATCAAGAAATATCGCGGAAATAACGAGTATAATACGTATTTCCATTCACGCATTGTTACATGTTACCTACTTTTTATTATTTATACATTTATTCCTTTGCAAATTAATGAAATCCAAATCTATAAATACATTTGTTTATCTTATATTACTGTATATAAAATGAGTGCACAGTCATTGGGCATCGGTCCGCTTCAATAAAGATCCACGATATCAATAGCAATATCAAACGTCCGTTTTCTACTGGTTTTATTATTGAATCTAAACTGTAATTAAATTGCACTGACTAAGAAAGCGAACGAATGCAAATGAACGATTGAGCGAGTGAGAACCGATAAAAGTCTTACTAGTCTTTTACATACTACTGCTAAGCCGTTACTGCTAACTGCCTTTTTTCAAAATAAGGAAAACCATTGTCTTCATAATAACGATATCGATGACTTTGCCCACTAGCGTAGTACCATATCTAACGCTCCCCTCTTCCGAGGCACTTAATTCGCCTAAGTTAGAAGACCCGCTATAGTTCTTCCGATTGATGTTGCTACTTGAAGCCGAACACTTATTTTCTTATTCTGATTGCCATACTAATTCTTGCTTAAAGATGCTGTATAATATTGTAATGTTCCTGATTTCTAAACTCGGCTTGATAGGCGGTAGAAATCCGAACATATATAAAATATCAACATTTTTATGGTCATTTATGGACACTTTAATCTCTCCATTAGATCTCCCAAATCCTTATTCCTTATTTCGAACTTTTAAGAAGGTGTAATTCATATATAGGAATAGATCTTATTAGATCTTATTAGATCTCGTTAGATTTCTTCAGTTCTTGACTTCATTCATACTTCTACACTTTGAATAAAGCATCAGTTGTACATAGAAAGTATCGTTATTTTATTTTATCCAAAATTTATTACATTGTATCTTGCAATATAAGCGTGTGCATGTATATACTAAAGGTGCGTAAATCGATCAACCAACTCCCACAATATTTTTTGTGCGATGTCAATGATATTATAAGTTTTAAATCTTATAACTTAAGAAGTAATTTATAAAGAAAAACATGTCATTATAGTATCTTGAAAAGTTCCCAAAATAAGCTGCAAAAATGAGCTGCAATGAAAAATGGAGGTTTTCATTTAAGAAATTGAAGATTCCATTTTCTAATTTTCATGTAACTATGTAATATCAAATCAATGATCTTATATTCTCTCTAATTCAAAATAAAAGTCAAATAAAGCTTTTATATCAAATATTTTTTCTAAATTTTCCTTTTTAATTATTTAAAGTAAAATAAAATATCCTGTTTGAATATCCTCTAAATATTCTTGAATATCCTCTAAAACAAATTTGGATTTTTCATTATTCGCAATATCGTATGCATGCTCGCAGTTTTATTTATTTTAAAGTTATTGTATGCATTTCATAAAAATATGCTTATTGTCTTATCCAAGTACCTTATTATCATATTATTCAGATTATGGGCTAAAATGTGTTGAATAAGTAAATAAATAGAATAAATATAAAAGATATAACTACATTTAAAATATAGCGAGTATGAGTACACGGCACATTGAAAAATTTACCGAAAAAAGCTATGAATCATAATCTCATTGCAAATAAGAAGCATGTTCATATATAGTGATTTCTGGTTGTTGTGATGTCTGGTTACGAATAGGACGAAAATTGAGATGTTCAAAAATAAGAATGGAAACAGCGCAAACGAGATATTAACATTGATGTTACTAATTGTTTATCAAAGCCAATTCGACGAAGACAAAAAGATGAAGAAAGCATGGGAAAATTTGGAAATAGTATATAAGTTGAAAGAAACGTGAGAAAAGTAGTATTACATAAAAAGTAGTTATATAAAATAGAAAAAGATGAAAACAAACCTATAATATATTATATTTATGCATTTCAGAATAAAATTGAACAACAGGATAATGTAAAAATCAAATTAACAAATAAATGCTATATAATAATGCTATCCTTTACCAGCAAACTAACACAATTACTCAATAAACTTTTTCATTCGGATAACTTAAAAATTAAGTTAATTGAAGAAAAAAAACAAGAAACAAACCTTGCTATTGATAATATTATAGACAAAAATGATATATTAATTATAAAAAATAAAACAATGAAGTAAAAAAGAAAGAGAAAATTGTAAACAAACGAAATTCAACAGAAATGATCATGTATATTAAAAATAAAAGCATTATGCATCGAATTACAGATATAAAACAATAATGAAGCGAAACGACGCAAGAAAACTTATTGTGAAAACATCTTTTCAAGATTTTGATATTATGTATTATTTATAGATAACGGTGCTATAATGCACATATGCAATGATAAAGATGCAATAATAAAGAAAGTTCTTAAATTTAAATGAAATTAAAAATAGAAAAACATTGTTGGAGACTCTCCGGTTGTACATGCTGATTGAAAGTTGCCAAACTAAACAATTACCGATGGATATTCGAATGTGGATTTGAGGTAAAATTAAATACCTAATGTTGAGCTTCTGTTCTTTTATTATTGTAATCAATACTGTGCACAAGCAATACTTTGCTTGGAAAGTATCATGGAAATGTATCTATTACGTAAGATCAGCGAAAGAAGAGAAATGACTACTTTTATATGCTACTTTGTCGAACCGCTCTTTGTTGAAAAACAAAAGAAACCGCGATGTGTTATCATTTCTTTTTGCGCTAGTGCAATACCATATTTGGCACTCCTTCCTCCCTGAGCTACTCGAGATTGGAAGATAGCCCGCTTTTTCACATTTCGATAATTAATGATACCGACTTAAGAAGCGGTGACGTGATTGAAAGTGCTGCCGAAATCCAAACAAAACATAAATTTGCACTTGAAAGAAAGTATAATATCAACTTAAAAAGAATAAGGAATAAAAAATAAGGATATAAATAAAGGATAAATTAAAATAAAATATATTATGTCAATCAAAATTAGATTAATGGAAACGATATTAATAATTAAATATTAATAATTGAAAATTTATTTCAAAGATTTAAATTTAATATAGCAAATTGTAATGTTTCGAATACCATGCCATTTGAATTAATTTATCAAGTTAGAACAGCTTCACACAAAGAAAGAAATGAAAGATATATCAACCAAACCTTATCGAGAATTAATGGGTAATTTAATTTAGTGAAGGATAATAAAACGCGTTTTGATATATTTACGAGAAATAATAGAATGTAATATTAAATATATAAAAGAAAAATATGTTTTATAAACATAGATAGATAAGTAAATTCTAATTGAATAGGAGATGTAAAAAATAAATGAATTTCTAGATATAACATTAGGAATAATAGAAACTATTAACTGGAATAATAAAAAACAGAAATTTAATCCTTATCTATTCAACATTTATGAAAATATATTATAATAAAGTATATATAGTCTTGCTATATTAAAAGCTATTAAAGAATGTATTTATATAAATTATTGAAATATTTGAAGTTCGAATTTAAGGATGAGATGACT
The DNA here is from genome assembly GCA_020341155.1 of Eciton burchellii. Lineage (NCBI taxonomy): Eukaryota > Metazoa > Arthropoda > Insecta > Hymenoptera > Formicidae > Eciton > Eciton burchellii. Next base: position 313,968 of record JAHMML010000099.1, on the reverse strand, counting down.
GTACTACAATAATGAAAACGTTACAGCGTATAGTAAAATGTTAGTATGGATTATATACATAGCAAGCATATCAGTATAAAATACTTATATATACAAAAAGTGAAATAAAATATCTAAATATAAATGAAATAATTGATGTATCAACAATATTTTATTTTTAAATAAATGTATTTTATTTTTGGATAAATTTTTAGATAAATATATTGTTGCTTAGCATTTTTACATATACACAATTTGAATAATAAAATCGATTATTTTTCTTCTTTATATTTTAATTATTTTTCTTTTCTATATATTTTAATGATATCTTTTTAACATCATCAAAGATAAAATTTATTTAAATCTAATATATTTTTTTCAACCAGTATTTTATTAACAAGTTTACATTATTACAATATAAAATATTGTACAATTTTAAATACTATAATATTTGTATATAATACAAATATAATAAATACAATGCATAATAGAAGTTAAACTATCATATGCAAGTATTTTTTAAATTTATTAATTTATATTATGTATATTAATTTCATGGCAATATGAGAAATCGTAATTCTGTAAGATTAATAGCTTTTTTAACATTTTGCATTGATTTACTTTCTATCTATTTAATACATTATATACATTGAAATAAAAATTTATTGCATATTCGTTTTATAATTTATAGCTAAATTTTTAAAAATTATTTCGACTTTATATAATACCTTTATCATATTCAATATAATTTTTGTATAATTCCTTTTTGAGCTATCTCACCGACACAAAATATTTTTAGTAATGTTATAGATAACCTTTTGTATTTCCTTTGATAACAAAGAATTGAAAGATATTATATTAACTATTATATTAACTAAATGAGAAGTCAAATTGATTTGTAGATGGATTAATATTTCTGAGACCATTATATCTGATTTAATCAAAACAATTTCTCAATCCTGATTAATTTTAAATAAGAAGAAATTTTAAGTAAGAAAATCCTGCTTTATATAACATATTTTGTATATATTTAACATCTTTAATCACAAATTCAATTTAAACATTTCAATGCATTTTTTCTTGTGTATCGAAATCGCATATGAATTTTTTTATTTATAGATTTCATTAATCAAAATTTATTACGTTTTATTAGAGTTCAGTGCTGATCAATACTTATATTTGAAAGATATTTTCCTTTAAACGAATCGAAATGATTATCAAAAAGTAAAATTTATTCTGAATACTATTGCATATGATAATAGTAATATAATTTTAGTAGTACTTATCGCATCTTCAGTGAAAAAACGTGAAAATATTATACTGCTGCATTTGAAAGTTGGAACTATCTTATTTTAAAGGACATATCAAAAAATTTCCGAGAAATCTTTTTATTTTGGTATGAGTATCATTGTCTGTTCGTTATATTAATTTTCATGTGATTATATATGGATAATTTAGAAATAAATATAATTTTTGTGTACGCATTTTAATAAATGCTAGGATTTTTACTTGGTTGAATTTTTTACAGTAAAGAATTTGCATTACATTATTCAAATGAAATTTCTTTTTGAAACATATAAAATATTACAAAAGTTATGACAATCAATTCTGTGAAAAAATGTATGAATGACACAAGATGTGATAGTGAAGATAGAATCTTCTAGAAGACAACATTATTATCATAATATTATAACGAAAGTTTCTTTAACTAGCCAAACTTTAATAAGTAAAGTAGAACTAGTTAAAATTTAATAAGATGATTTAAATGTTATATGATTTATTTGATTTAAATTTTTTAAAATGTCCTTGTAAAGTAATTAATAAAAAAACAATCTAAATTATGGCAAAATAATTCATGGATTTTACATCATGATGATTCTCTTGCTTTTGCTATACATACTTTTGCTTATACATAACTTTTTGGCCAAACATTCAACAAACGATTTCACAAGCTTCATATTTAATTAATAATACATCATATAATTTCTTTGTTTCTGAAATTGAAATTACCATTTCGAGATCATTATTTCAAGTCGGAAAGATAAAACAAAACTCGTTATATGTTTTGCGAATTATACGAGAAAATCAAATGTTAGTGTTGTTTCAAAGATTTAAAATTATCAATTGTATTAAGATAAAATGTTGACATAAATGTAACATTTATAATGTTCTAATAATATATATAAGATTTGAAGGCAATAAGAAATACAGACAAGAAATAAAATAGTTGCTACGAGAATCAATACAAATTATATCCCTGCTTATTTTCTTGCTTGTAATTTTTTGTTTCTCACACATAATAAATATCATACAAGTGTCATATCAATTGTACAAGTAGTAATACATTATGTAATTTTTTCTGTTCCCGAGATTAAGATTATTGCTTCAAGAATAAAATAATTGGCATAAGTATACTAAAGATAAATATATTAGAAAAATGAGTTTGAAGAATAACTTTGAAAAATAAGTGTAATATATTATTAACATAATTAAGATCTTCAAAAACACATTATTGCGAATTATAATATAGTTATTAAAAAAATGAGAATCAATAACGTTACGATATTCATTATTATTTTTTTCATCGTTCATCGTTATTTGTTTTACTCTTCTTCGAATATTCTGGATTACAATTGTCTAGGATATTACATTTATTCCTGTGTGTTGAACGAAATCTGTAACTCACGTTTTCTTTTTTTCAATCTTCTCAGTTTGAATATATTTATTTCTGGAAATCTATTTCTAATGATTTTTCTATTACTCAGACAACTTCTAGTCTATATTAATTAATGATTTAATTAATGAATTAAATCATTATTAATTTCGGACGTTATTGTTGCGGATTCTGATAGACGATTATCCATTCGGAATGTTCTCGAATGTTCTCGATGTAAGTAAGCTCAAATCTAGGTAGCCGGAGCGAATGGAAGAATCGTTGTTATTGTTGTCAAAACAAGGAATTTTACCGTTATTTTGAGTATAAGGAAATGTCTAGAAACCTTCGTTACTTGGTAGGAAGGAAATCCGATATAGTCAGTGTCTTACGAGAAGCCAGAGGCAACGTTCGCACTTTTGTTAGAGCAAGTATCTCAAATATTATAACTGTTCATTTGTTTGAAGATTGTTTAAGAAAAAAAGATTGTTGTGTTTTCTACGACTCTCATCTTTACTGAACACACTCTCCTCGAATCGGCAATAAATAAATATCTAGACGGTGTTTATATAAACGCGAATTTATCGAAGGCGCTGTAATAGTTATTACTATTCACTTCTTGCAATATACATTTGATGATACTTAATTCGAATCTCAGTTATATCTTTATATATATATATTGCTTTTTCTTCTATATGTTTTTAATATTACTTGTGTGATCTTTTAATCATTTTAGATGTTTAATGATTCTAGCATATTTGTTTTCCATGAACATTTTGTAATCTTTGAATTTTTTAAGGCTTGCTCTGTACTTTTGAGAAAATAGCTCATATCATATTGAACAATTATTTATAAAAATGATAAAATATCGAGTTTGATATTACCTCATTTGATGTTATCCTCATTAGTTCACAAATATCGATATAAATAAGCTTGAAGATCTCCATTGTGTCATTTCTTGAGAAAGCGCGATATCTTTTCTTTTTTACAATCGAAATTTCGAAAACTGAAGAGCACCCAGTCCACTTATTATTGTCTTGTATGAATCACGCATGTTCAAATAATCTTAGTAAACAGTGCCAAATTTTTAATATATTATTTCGATTTTCGGTGATTTGGCATACATATTTCAATGTTTTATGAACTAAGTATGAATCATTTTTCAATCGCAATCAGCTTCACATTTTCTGTATCCGATTCATCTATATTTTTACTTTATAATTATTATTGTTAAAATAACGTTCTGTTATCTATCGCCAATAGAAGATCAACTCGAAGATTTAGCATTCAAAATGTTTTATTTATTTCAATATCTTCGTTTTTTTTCCCGATATCTGCCGAAAACATGATTGATCCTTTACCGCATATCATTATCGATATATCACTTGAGATTGAATTTAGTGAAGTTTTTTCCATCAATGTTTGTGAACGCAATTTTGTTTCGGCACAAATATAAAGTACACCTGTTATAATCATCATGAGTTACTATCATCTGTGTATTTGTGTTATCAAATTTCATAAAAATTTGTTTTGTTTTTTCATACTGTTTTTTATTTTTTTTTTTAACAATCAGGTACTTGCTCATTTTCTCTCATTCAAACCTATTTTTTATTCTTGTCTTATTCTTTTTTCTCTTTTTGTTTTTGATGTTCTTGAAATGTGTTTGTTTGATTGTTCGATGACTAATAATTCTTGATCAAAATTAGAAGACTAGAAAATGCGTTATTTATTTTTGTGTTATTTTCTTCACTTCAGAATCTTCACTCATAAGATTTTTGATGAGAAAAGTTCATTCTGAAACTCTATTGCATATCTGAAGTTCTCGTACACTAATAGAATAGAGAAGTTATATAGAAATATAACCGGTAATTTGAATAGATAATAATATTCATCTCCATAAATTTATTGATTGCGTTGACAAAATTTTTTATGTGGTATTGCTCCTCTGATTCCATCTTTTGTGATGTGATCTTCAGAGTTTTATAGCAAGATTCATGTATGTGTTTGAGCTTTAGTCATATATTGCGCGAAGTCTTACATTCCTTGATTGTTTCCTTGACATTCAATCATTTGTTTCGTAATTAGAGACTGGAATGAATGAATTGATGAGGTTTAAACTTTTTTTTTTAATAATAAAAATTTTATTTTTGAGTTAAAAAGCTTAAATAATTTTATGGGATGAGAAGACCCTATAGAATTTTATAAATATTATATTATATTATATTATATAAAATTTATTAATATTAATATTTATTTGGTTGGGGGGACATTTGAATTAAATAACTTGCATCAATAAACAAAATTAGATTAGATTTGGCTTTGCTATTTTTTTTCATCCAGTTTATTTCATGTCTATATTTCGGTCTTGAACGTGCACTATTTATATATAATATCGTTTTTCATCAATAATGTTTCCATTTATATTTTCAAAGTATTATAATTACTAAATATCTTAACATCAATTTATCTTTGTAAATTTATCTTTCATTTTCAAGAATATATGATGGCGACTATTACGAATATCATGTTATGCTTTTATTACGTTTTTAGCGGAAATCTTTACATCTTCATTAAGTGTCTGGATCCATTGTTAAAAATTACTTGAAGTAAATCAATTGTAATGAATATTAAACACACCGATTGATGCATTAAAGTCACGCATTTCTTTCTTAACTATAATAACAAAGAAAGAGATTGCAAACAGATCAATCCGATCTAATATATAAATAGCGATTCGCGCTGTCTCGTGTATATATGTAGCGTTATTTGCCTTTTATCGATGATTAAAACAATTAAGATTCATTTCTAATATTTCTGATCGTGGGTAGTACACACACACACACACACACACACACACACACACACACACACACACACATACATGTACATATTTTATATTTATATTTTATATTTTAAGAAATAAATTATATTTAAATAAAATTTGATATATTATAAGTATAATAAATAAAATAAGTATTATAAATTAATATAATATAATATAATTAATATGATATAATTAATTTAATATATTATATATTATATTTAATATAATATATAATATATTTAATTTAGAGGATCTTTATTATTACATATTATTTTATTATTACATGTGTGCATACATACATGCGAAAAATAAATATATTTGTAATAAAAATTTGTAGTAAAAATATTTACATATATTTTATTATATTATTTTATTTTATATTATTTTATTAATATTTCATTATATATTTACAGATATTTATCTAATTATGAAGCTTTTGGAGAGCAACTCATTAAGTTATATACTTATGGAACTGTACCTTCCGTGCTTTTGATAAATAATTTGGACGATTATTTCAATGAAGAAAGTATCGAAAATGATTTAAGCACAAGTATCGCTAAAACTTGTGCTTTGATATTTCATTCGATGAATTTATGTTCACGAATTACAAAAGTAAATGTGAGTGAGAACTATTATATGGAAAAAAATTTATATTTTTCTAAAGAAAAAGATATTGATATGAATATATAAAAGCTTAAATGTATAATTGATAATGTATGATAATGTACATTCCAATTTTTCATTAATTAATATTAATGAAAATTAATTAATATCCGAATATTTTGTTCACGTTTTAGATTCTCTTCTAAAAATAATGAAAATAATGTTTAAGATCGTTATTATAAATATGATACAATTCAATAATTATATATATTTTTTTATACGATATTTTTTTAATTTTCTATTTTCCATTAAAAAATTTATATATATATAAAAACTTTACATTAAAAAGATTCTAAATTTTATAGATACATGTGTGTGCATGGACCACCTCAATTTTCACTAACAGCTTTCTTCAAACGATTTATTTTCACAATATCTGGAATATAATAGAAGAAGAAAATGGGAAAGTGATATTGCTGGAAAAATTATTTACTAAGCTATCATTGGAATCGTATAAATATTATAAATTTGAAGATGGAATGCGTGTTCTGCAACAAATATTCTACGATTCAGTAGAAATTTAATACTATGTCTTTATATCCTTTTTAACACATAACTATCTATAGATAGAAACTAACTAACGATAATCTTTCTTTGAATTTTTGCTATTGAAAACAAATTTTTTGAGTTTAATATAAATTATATAAATAAGTATATAAAATCAATATATAATATACATATCATAGTATCGAAATGTTAGAAATTTCTTCTAAACAATTTTGTATCTTATTTTTCTAAAAATATAAAGTAAAATTTTTTATTAAATCATATATTTGAAATAATTGTAATCATTAATCATAAGTTAATTTATAAATATTCATTCGTTTCCATTATTTTGTTTTTTATTATATTTATAAGTTGTGTTATAAAAAATGTACGATTAATAAAAAAATAAAAGAAATTGACTTCCTTTAGAGAAATCTAAATAAATAAAGATACATAAATAATATATTATCTATAATATGAACAAGTAAATATAGATTTATATGTAAGTATATGTGTATTTTAATTTAATCAATAATATTGAAAATAATATAATGAAATCAAATTCTTTTTTTTCGCGATTTAAAATTCAAGTATTTTTTATTGCAAATTATATAAAATATTTATGTAATTATGATATTCATATATATCATTTTTAATATTATTTTACGTTAAATTATTAATAAAAAACTTTCTTACTAATAATTCTATAAGAGCTTTTTATAAGTTTCTTAAAACCTTTTATAAGTTTCTTAAAACTTTAAAAAGTTTCTTAAATAACTATTTTAAATGTAAATATAAAATCGGATTGAATATAATTGATTTATTACATGTTGATTCATATGTTATCTAATGTAGAATTGTGATATCAGAAATTGTGCCAATTATATATTTTTATATTTTATAATACAATAATACAATGAAATCCCGAAAAACATATTTTAAAAATATTTAGAATAATTAAAAAATATATATTATATAATATATTAATAACGCAAAACTTGTTATTATGAAAAATGAATAATGAAATATTATAAAATCAAGTGTATATAAGATATATAAAAAAAGATATAATTTTCTTTCCACTTATATTGGAATGTGTCACATCATTTGCTAAAATATATACTTTTATACAGGAGAAGATAGGAAGAAGATAGTTGATTTCTGAAGATAAGTGATCTTTATCAATCTTGCATAAGTTTCAAAATATCTTTTAATAGTATGTTTATCTTTCTACAAATAGAATGTAAAAAGAGATACTAATATTATAGAGATATCGATTATTAATCAATATCATATATATAATATTTATTTTAGTTTTGTCTCTACATATTATGTCTCTACACGTCTCTACAAATATGTTTTTATATTGTGCGAACATTAACAGATATTAATATTTTAATAGATGAGCACTTGTTTAAATGTCCATTCATTAAAATCATTACGGAATAATTTTTTTGTTAGCAGCATTTATGTTAAATATGTATATGAACTTATTAATTGTCTGAATCCTTTTCTTGTCGATGTAATTACATCCTGATTGGTGATAAAAAAATATTGATGCTATTTTAATACAGGTTCGAGACTCAGAAGATTTGCATGATTTTCTTTACTGATAAAAAATTCTATAATTTAATAAATATGTAGATTAGCATCATTGTTTACATATGAGATGTAATTATATGCAATAAAATTTGCATATGCGATTTATAATAGATGAAATAAAATTGCGAGTTCAGATAAGGATATGGTCAATGATTAGTGTTCGCCATTATATATGACTTAAGATTCATATGCTTATAATATGGTGCATAATATATACATAAATTTATATGATGATGTATATTATTTATACACAATAACATAAATATTATTATTATTATTATTTTTGTGAGGGAATTCCAAAATATTGATTTTCCAAAATATGATGAATCTTGTCAATATCTTTCTCGATTTTTCCAATAGCATTTCTTAGCATAATTCTTCGTTGTTTTTGATATGGAATTTCATTTGAAGAGATAGTAATGTAGCGCAATGACTTTTTAATGATTCGTTTTGCATTTTTCCATTTGTATTTGTATATGTTACTTATTAAGAAAGTATGTATATATATATATATATATACACATATTTATATATATATATATATATATATATATATATATTTATATTTATTCTTCTAGAGTATGGGAGAAGAGTACATGAATATACATATATATGAATATATATATATATATATATCCATATATACATTTAACACACATATACATACATCCACATAAACGTACATATATATATACATGAGAGAGTGGGAGAGAGAGGGAAGAGGGAGGCTGGAGGGAAGCAAAGAGGGAAGCAAAGAGGGGGGGAGGAGAAGGAGAGAAAGAATAGATAGATCAAAACAAGATCTAATTTTGCGAATTTTTTATGAAAAAATGAAAAAAAATAGAAAAATCTAATATTTACTTCTCAAAGATATCATATATTATAATTAAATCTGAAATATAGTTGAATCTATAAAGAAAAAAACCATCGAAATGTATTATCAGATGATAGAATATTAGAATATCTTGAAAATCCGGCGGATAATATCTTGTGAGAATATATTTAAATATTTAATTTTACGAATATCAATCAAATTAATCACATTAGTCAAATTAATATACCTGAAAAACGAGAATATTTACGAAATATCTATGCAGATACAAATTTGTTTATTATAATATATAATATGCATAGTCAAATGAAACTTATGAAACTATATTTATAGGAAAGTAACGGACTTAATTCTTTTTGTGATTATGATCTTCATCAAAAATCGAATGAATTTGTTATTGGTACAAAGATGATTAATTTCATTATAAAAGATATATTTTCATTTCGTATGCCGGAAACTTAACACTATGTGAAAACATTGCTAGATGTATGATTGTGATTATTAAGAGCAAAACTGTGAGCTAATAATGCATTAATTATGAAACATGTATATCTAACACATAATATCAGTTTACTATAAAAATTTATGTCATTTCATATTTTTTTCCTAATATATCTATAAAAAAGAATATGTTTAAATCTTATTAAAGATTTAAATTTAATATTTATCGAAGAATGCATTTAAATCTAATGATTTCTGCGTTTCTGCGTATTTTTATAAATGCCAACTACTATTGTTCTTGTATATATATTTGAATATTTGAAATTATTTGAATCAATCAGATATGATTAATGCCATGCTTATCTGAGGTACATCTAGGTACATGAAATTCTATTTCTAAGCGATTTGTCGCACGAAAATCTCGTTTAAATCTCGTTCGATTATATACGCCAGTTGGAGATTGGAACTAATCGTGAATACTCGGAGGTGGATATTGGAGAAAGTTGAATACCCGACGATCAGCTTCTGTTATTTTATTGTAATCGTTACAAGCAATACTTTCTTATCGCGTAATTGCGTCCGTTACGTAATATGCTCAACGAATGAATTGAGCTAGGATTGAAGACTAGAACTATCCTAACAAAGATCCTTTTCGCTCTTTTAATAATGGCCCTTGGTGTGGTCGTAAACTAGAAAGACCGTGATATCTCAATATTCTGTGCTTTGTTTATCCCCGCTCTAACGGATATACTTCAGCTATTTAAAACATATGGCCATTTATGATTTGCATCTAGCTTGTTCTGTGTTCTTAGCTTTGAGAGAGTTATAAAATGAAGCGATAAATAGCGATAGTTGAAGTTTCTTGTGGTGTCTCGTTACAGCTGAAGAGTTATGGACTCGTGAAGTATGATGGACATCATATTTTGACAAAATAAAAAGCTCTGAAAGCTCTGTACTGGTCACGGACGTTATAGTCATTGCTGGGATATTGATGGTTTTAGTCACGTGCGTGATATATTTGCTGCTCCTCTTCTTCGAGTTACTCAATTCCCTGGATCGAAAGATGAACCGCCTTATCACATTTCAAAACTACTACTTTCGACTTAAGGGGTGGCGATTATGAGGACGTCACCAAAATTCGAACATGATTAATAATAATTAGATAAAATGTTGAAGATATTAAATAATATTTATTTTAGAATCGAAATGAATATATTCATTTGACTTTACAATAGATATAACGATATTTGTTGCAACGACAATATATCGAAAAATATCCTATTGATAAGATGAAATTGATAAGATTAATAATAGGAATATATTCGAAAAATACCAATAAACTATTATTTAAATATCAATTAACGTAACAAAATGCTAAACATTCGCTAAAAGAATTCGCTAAAATAATATTCGCTAATGATAGTAAGAACGATGAAATTGTATCATCGTGATTATCGTCGTGACAAATAAATGAAAAAGAAGAGAAGGATAATATCATTTCCTATAATTATATCATCATAAATATTATTAATATTAGTGCAATGCTTGCTATCTGTAACGAGATTTTAAATATTTCTTTTAAATATTATGGATATTACAAATGTCAACAACTTTCTCTGTTATAATTTTATTTGAAAGAATTTCGCAAGCACAAGTTATGTCTAAATTCAGATCTTTCTAAATTTCTATAAACTATAGATAATTAATTATAACTATAAGATAATTTATATAGTGATTTTTGCGAAGTAGATGATTTCTATTTTCTATGCTTGATATTTCTGTCTATCTCGAAATTACTGTAAATCGCAGCAATAGCACAGATATATCAATTCCAAATATTTTGTCCAGGTTATTTTAAACATAATTTTCGCTATAATATTCTCGCTAATAATTACTTTAAAAATTTTTGATAACTACATTAACGATTAAATACAGAATAATTGAATAATCATATGTCGTATGATCATTCATCGTATATTAATCGTACATTTTTCAAAACAATATCAACAACATATTTGTATTTTTTTACATCTTTCACAAGCTTAAATATTTTAAATCGTTTAGAGATTCTTTTCATCATATATGGAAAGAAGTCCCATTTTGTACATTTACGCAAATCTTATTTGATTTTTGGCATCTGTTTACTGTTAGATTGTGTTATAGAGATCTTGCTCAATTTTTATTGCCAACTTGTCGTCATATCGTGTCATATAGGAAGCGCATGCTTGATTTTTATTATCAAATTATATTAGCAGATTTGTTCATATTCTGTAGCTGATTTATTATCAAATTATATTAGTAGATGCTGTTTTATTTCTGCACTATGGCATTATGATCATATATTCGAATAGCAGATATATCAAATCTGCATTTTTATTTCCATTAAAATTCATAGTAAATATTAGCGAGATTTTTCGGCAAATTTAGCTATCTAGATTTAATAACTATATTTCTTCTAATTATTATATATTTGTTTAATGTTTTGAAATTTATTATTAATGAAGCATATCTAATTCGTAACTCTATCGATATCAAAAACAAATGCCTTCATTACTATATCTTATATTTGTAGAAAGTTTGATTTTTTTAGCATCTATTGTAAAAATTCCTTCTTAACTGTTTTTAACTACTTAAAAAATTCTTGTTAAAAGTATGGATATTCGAAATACTATTTTTGTAATTGGCTTACTTAAGATTATTGTACCTTTAAGTTCCTTTTTACAAAAATATTAAAATATCATCTATATAATATTCACAATGAAGGAATTATTAAATTATTTTGAAATAATTATACAATTAATTAAAACAGTATAAGTAAAACTACATATTAAATACTTTATTATATATTTAATTTAATTATATATTTCATTTATTAACCTGAAAACTACTTGTAAGTTAGACAGATTAATAATTGACATTATAAAAAGCTCATGATCTGCAAATTCTTTCTAATTTTAGATAAAATTCTATATATTACGAAATTTTTATTAAATCTAGAACTCCTTTAAAACTTTTGATTGCTAATATTCAAATGAACTGAACTGATCTCTTATGCATTTTTTTGGATCATATATGTCATTTTCATCATCATTAGAATCAATTTCTTTAATTATCATTTCCACATCAAATAAAATCAGATTTATTACTTTACACTTTACAATATTACTGTTGTAGTAATTATATTTTGATACAAGATTATCTGAATCGTTTGAATGTCAAGTGGCGCGATCGCATTTCTTCTGTTCAATTCCTAAAAGTCAGCTCGTAAATTCATAGAGTTAAACTGATACACTCGGATTTTGTCAATGCATATTTACTGATACTACTTTATAAAGATTACATTACTAAGTTTTGCTATTATAAGTTTAATAAATGTTAAAGAAAATATTTTTATTTAATTAAAGAAGTACTATTGCATGTATATATATAATAAAGAAGATAAAAATATTCACTGTAAAAATATATATTATATGTTAATGATATTATAATATGTTATGATTTTTATATGCGTCATCTTTGGTTTTTGGAATGTTTTCTGTTCAGGATTCTTAGAGGCGTTATTCTTTGTATGGAATTTTGGAAAGTCGGTAGAACCTGATGTAAGCAACGTGTCAAGCATGTGTCGATGATAAGTCTCAGAGTAAGGGACGTAGGTCGTAAACCGTCGCTGAAACAAAGAGTATCACCCTTTCCTCAACAGTTATCAGGCGCCTGTATCTTTAGTGTCTTGCGGGATGTCCGAGACAACGGTCACACTTTCTTTAGAGCAAGAATCGAAATATTGTAACTGTTAATTCGTTTGCCAATTAAAGAAGATAAAAAGGTAGATTGTTATCTATGACTCTTATCTTTACTTATCACACTACCCCAGAACCGGCAATAAATAAATATTTGAGCAGTGTAGAGCGAATTTATCGAAGGCGCTCTAACATTTTTGATGTAAATAGCTTATATCGAAGCTTATCTCGAGTATGAGTCACAAAGCCAAGATCGCCAAGCCATTAAACCATTAAGTCGCAACCGTTGCCGATACAAAGAAAGATCGTTATCTTTGGTTTATAACCAGCGACAAAGGATTAGTCTTTTTAGTGTCTTGCGAAAAACCAGAAACAACGGTCGCACATTTATTACTTAATTAGAGCGAGTATCCAGATATTGTATCTATTAAATTGTTTGACGATTAAAGATTTGTTTTCTAACGACTTTTATTTTTACTGAACACGCTCTCTCGAACCGACAATAAATATTTAAACGATATTACGTGAAACATCGAAGACGTGTTAACATTGTTTTTGATTCTTCGAGCCGGATAGCTGATATTCGAGTGTATCAATACATTGTTGGTACGAACAATTAAATATAAAGGATCATCTCTGGTGTTGTTGCCACCAAGTACATGTTGCTAAAACCATTACAAGCTGGATCAGAAGTCACGTTTGTGTCGCTTTCTTTCTCAAACTCGAACCTCATATGAGGATCACGTGTCACGGATATGCTTCTGCGGAAGTCGGAGCTTGGTGAAGTGTAATACCAAGTTCACGAAAAGGACGATCAGTGTCGATCTGTGTCGTGATGCCTTCTCGCTATGTTGTATATACGCAACAGTTTAACACCGGTGCCATATGTGCATCACGCTGACTCGCATCCTGCATGCAATTTTCGAGCAGATGTACTCGATCCAAAGAACGCTCTCGATATAGTCCAGCATTTTTTGTGTCCCACGATGATCACGCGTGCTGCAGCGCTTCCTCGTGATATCACATACATATAAGTCTGCTAGTTTATCTGGAATCCAGTGGATCATTGTCTAGTTCTGGGATGATTCTTCAAGGTTACGTGACGATCATGTTACTTGAAGATCTGCGTAACTTTTTTATGGATCAGAATAATCAATCTGATCAAATGCGTCATCATTAATTATAAGAAACTTCCAAAGGCAAGCGTCACGTTTCAAAGAACGAGAGCACGTCTGTCTGATTTAAAGACGCCTTGGGAGAAGGCTCAATACCTCCATGGTAGGATCACCATTGCGGCAACGGCGGAGGACAGGCAACTATTCTATTTCCTGCAAGACGAATTCTGCTAAGGATGCCTACAACGACATTTCTGATCAAATTCAAGATGCGATAAGCAATTTTGTAACGGAAAGTTCTACATGCGACGATAGTACTGACTTTATATTTCGCGATGAAACGAAATCATCCTTGTTAAAATTGCCGCGTATTGCACTTCTGAAATTTTCCGATAAATTTTTCGAATGGGAAAATTTCCACCATACTTTCTCTAGTTGATTCAAATTCAATTTGTATTCGCGATGTCGAATACATTAAAGTTTTACTATTTAATTCGAGTTTTACCGGTAATGCTGCATGGTTGATCAATAGATTGCAAATTTTTCTTGAAAATTATACCGCTGCGTGGAAAATATTGGTGACGGATGATAAAAGAGTGTTAATACACACGCACATTCATTCATTCGCTAGTATGCCGAAGGGCAAATCCGAAAATGTTACCGAGTTAACATTTGAGAGATATTGTATCTCTCAAAGAAACTATGAGAGATACAATATCAATCGCGCTCGTAGCGTTATCGATTCTCGGATGTCTTGTCAGCCAGTGGAACCATCAATTAGTATATATTATCTCATTTGGGCTAAATCAGAAATTTAGCCCAAAAACACGAAGGGAATGGAATGTAAAACGTGGCGATATCAAGGAATATGCTTCATACCAAAAGATAAATGTATTTCTGACCGACTCTAATGTACTCTAAATGTACCGACTCTATAGATGAACCTAGTTCCGTACCGACAATTCGCGAAATAAATCCTGTTCCTCAGTTAATAGGGTATCGGTCTTAAAATGCATTCACTGTATTGGCTCGCATAGCGTTAACGCGCCTTCGATAATTTCGCATAACACGTTTATATATTTATTTAATATCGGTTCTAGGGAGTGTGTTCAGTAAAACATGAGAGTCGTAGAAAACATAACAATCTTCTTTAATTGTTAAAGAACAATATTAATCTTCAAACAAATTAACAGTTACAATATTTGGATACTTGCATTAATTGAGGAACAAATGTGCGACCGTTGCCTCTGGCTTCTCGCAAGACACTGAAGACATTGATCCTTTATCACAATAGCGTTTAATTCGAAACGAGGTATACTGATAGTTTTTACTGTAGCGATCTTCGCTTTGCACAAATTGAACTAATCTGAAACTTAGACAAAGAGTGAATCACTCTTAAATATACAACAGCATCATAAGCACGATTCGACGCATCGGCAAATCCATGCATTTCTAACGATAAATTCTCATTGCTTTGGCCGGTCCAGCGCGGAATATGCGCGGACATGTGCCAAGTGCGGCAGGTTGTCAACGTATTCCATCTAACGTTGCACCAACTCTTGCGGTATTTGAGTATGCCAATCGTCTTTGAGCAACCACAGTTCCTGGAACAAAATCTTCGCAGCAATAACTATGGGCGCACCTTATCCTAACGGATCGTAGAGCTTAGCTATGAATGACATGAATGATTGAAGGTCGAGTAAGAGTCGCCGCGATCAACGGCGCTATCACAAAGCAAAAGGCGTCTCTTGCGGCAGCCATGATAATCCAAGAATTTTCAACGTTTCATCTTTTGCTAAAAGATGATCTGCGAGTTCGTGTTGGCTGTTAGGGATGTCTTCCAGAAGGCTCGGTGAGTTTGCGGTCCACTTCCGCAAACTCACCGAGTTGAAATCCTCCTCCTTTCATTAAACGGATCAGTTAGTCTCTCGCAACTCGTGAATATTATCATTGCCGAAGAGTATCAACGTAAATTGAGCCTTCAATAATCGGTACGGCGGCCGGAAATAGATGTCCATCATTAATCGCAAGTTGCTTAAGAATTCGCATTGCTAGATATGGAGCAGGAGCTAGTCCGTACGTAATGATACGAAATCGATAATGCTGCAGCGAAGATTCAAGGGTCGGTCGCCAAAGGATATGCTAAAAATCAGCATCCATGGGTTCTGTCAAAATCTGGCGGAACATTTTTGCGATATCCGCAGTATACATAATGCCATTGAGGCCATCGGACGATTATGGCCGGCAGATCTTGCTATGGCTAACGGCCCGACTAACAAATGGTTAAGTGATGTACTGTTGCGAGTCTTGCATGAGGCGTTAAAAATAACGCGTAACTTGGTAGGGCTGCTTGATTTCCGAAGCACAGCATGATGCAGGATATAGACTGGTTTGAATATTAAGGCTACCTTTTCCATTACGGGCTCCATGTAACCTAGCTCAAGATATTCGTGGAGAAAGCCGTCATATTGCTTTAGAATCTCTGGCTAAGATTGCAGTCTGCTCTCTATTCGGGCATGTAGAGTAGTGGCGATCTGTAATGAAGCGCCAATATCTATGAGGGGACCTGTCTTGAAGTCGCAGTCTGTAGTCGCACCGTGTATCTATCCTCTGCCGTACGAGAGTGGGTAGAGACGAAATCTCTCACATTGTTCGTTTTCTTCCTTAAGAGGTAGTTTCTGAGGAATCTCCTCATCCTCCCAAAATTTGCATAGTAAAATATTGATGTCGCCTTCTGAGATGCAAAGTAACACGTGATCCTCATCGTACGGAGTCATACTTGCAGGATCGGATATGATCCAACTAAAGACAGTCTTCTGGGTCGTGGATGTGCCCAATAGACTCTGACGAAGATCGCACAACAACAGTGATCTAAAAAAATCCGATCCATTTAACAAATGGATTGGTTGCTTGCCGGATCCGCCAGCTCAAAGTCGCGTAAATGGGGCCACGATTCGAAGGGCCAAATTTGCGAGGCCACGTAGGACGTAATCATGGCGGAAAAACGTACACCGTTAACGGAAACACTGGTTCAGATTTATTGCAAGGTGACAGTCTGAGCGAAACCTTCGCTCTCGCATAATCAGTATATTTTTCTCCAAAGCAATGTATCTGGAGATCGATGCGTTGTTGTTTGATTCGCAAAGTCTGGCAGAGAGACTCGGAAATAAAACTAACAGTCGCATCTTGATCGAGGAACGTGCGAACTTTAACATGGCAGCTTTCTGCGGTATGAAGATCTACCCATGCGGTAGTTAGAAGTACGTTAAATGCATGCGGAACTTCCGCTCGTACAGTTTGAGCATATGTAACCATAGCACATCCAACAACAGAAGAAGTGTTTGCGACCGGTTGCGTTTTTGAATTGTCGGCACCGGGCGCTTGGTTAACGGTTTTCTTAGTGATTTCGTTTTCGGCAGAATGTAACGAGTGATGCGTGCGTCAACAATGCGCACATAGCAATTTACTTGAGCATTTCGATGTGAAATAACCCGACCGTAGACAATTAAAACAAACTCGCTTTTTCCTAGCAAGAGTACTGCGTTGCTCGACTAATAATAACAGAAATTTTTCGCATTTTGCTAAACTATGTAAGCCGGTATAATTGACACATTTTAGGACCGATATATTATCAACGAAGGAATGACATTTATTTCGCGAATTATCGGTAACGATATCAGACGCATTGGTAAAGTCGGAAAGCCCGCGAATATGGCAACTCAGAAATATGTCTAGCTCTTAGCGTACGGAGCATATTCCTTAGTATCACCTCGTTTTAGATTCCATTCTACTCGTGTTTTCAAGCCAAGTTTCTCTGTGATAATATATACTAAGAGATGATCCCACTGACTGACAAGACATCCGAGATTTGCAACGCTGCGAGCAACAGATATGGTGTCTTGCAGTTTCTTTAACTCTGTAACACTTTCAGATTTGTCCTTCGGCAAACTAGCGAATGAATGAATATGCGTATGTATCAAGGCTCTTTTATCATCGTATTCCGTCACCAACTTTTTTCACGCAGCGGTATAATTTTCAGAAGAAATTTGAAATTGATTGTTCAGTAATGCGGCATTACCGATCACACTCGTCTTTAAATAGTGAAATTTTAATATATTCGTCATCGCAACATTTGAATCGACTAGAGATTCGAAAGTATGACGGAAATTTTCCCATTCGGAAAATTTTCCAGAAAATGTCGGAAGTGCAATTTTAACGATAATTAAAACGGCAGTTTTAACGAGAACGATTTCGTTTCGTCACAAAACATAAAATCAGTACCACTGTCACAAACAGACCTTTCCGCCTTTTCAAAATTGCTTATCGCCTCTTGAAAGTAGTCAGCAGTTTCATTGTAAGCATTCTCGGCAGCGTAGAATTCTTCTTATCCTTAGCCATTGTCGCAAGGGTGATGCTACTGTAGAGATGTTGAGCCTTCTTCCAAAGCTTCTTTAAATCAGACAGACGTGTTCTTGTTTTTGGAAGCGTGACGCTTGTTTTTGGAAGCTTCTTATAATTAATGATGGTGCGTTTGATCAGAATAAATGTAGTGTTCTGATTCACAAGAAAGTTACGTAGATCTTCAGCCATGGTCGTTGCACGTAACCTTGAAGAATCTAGAACTGGACAGTGATCCACTGGATCCCAAATAAATTAGGAGACTCGTGTATATGTGACACCACGGAAGCGCCGCGACACGCGTGATTAGCGTGAGGCGCAAGAAATGCTGGACTATCGATAGAGTTCTTTAGATCGAGCACTTCAGTTTGAAACTTGCTCGCGGGGTGCGAGTCAGCAATGCACATATGGCACCGACGTTACACTTTCTGTTGCGTGTATGTACACAGCGAGAATGTGTCGTGACACAGTTCGATGATGTTGAGTATCCCTTTTTTGTGAACTCGGTTTTACTCTTCACCAAGCTCCGGGCTTCGTTTTCCCCAGGAGCGTGTACCGTGCATGTGATCCTCACGGGAAGTCCAAATTTGAGAAAGAAAGCGATAGCAGCGCGTGGCTTTTGATCTAGCTCGTGGTGATCCTTGCAACGGGCACTTGGTGGCAACAGCACCAGGGATGATCCTTTAAATTTAACTATCCGTCTCACCAACAACAACTGATACATTCGAATATCAACTATCCGGCTCGAAGGACCAAAAACAATGTTAACGTGCCTAGATAATTTCGCGTAACACTGTTTATATATTTATTTAATGCCGGTTCTATGGAATGTGTTCAGTAAGAAATGAAAGTCGTAGAAAACATAACAATCTTCTTTAATTGTCAAACAAATTAACAGTTACAATATTTGGATACTTGCTTTAATTGAGGAACAAATGTGCGATCGTTGCCTGTGATTTCTCGCAAGACACTGAAGACACTGATCCTTCGTTGTAAGCAAACAATAACGACTTTTCTTTGTTTTGGCAACGGTGGCGGCTTTGTCGCTTCACTTTGTGACTCATATTCGAGATAAACCTCGATATAAGTAGTTTACGTAAAAAACTCTAAAAGCTAAAGATGACTCATACAAATCTTAACACATAGCTTACCAAAATGCGACAAATTTTTATCATTATCAGTTGGACAACGCAGTGCTCTTGCTAAGGAAAAGCAAGGAAAAGCTTTGTTGCAATTGTTTACGGTTGGGTCATTTTCTACCGAAATGCCCAAGTAAATCGCGATGCATGCATTATCGTCGCATACATCACTCGCTACTACATCTCGCACAAGGAGAGATCTCTAACGTAACCGTCGACTAAGCGCCAGATGCCGACAAAAACGCAAACGGTCTCAAACATTTCTTCCATAATCGGAAGCGCTACGGTTGCAAATGTTTAAACCACGCTAACAGAAGTTCCGCATACATTTAACGTACTTCTACCGCATAGTAGATCTTCACACCGCGGATGGCCGCTATGTTAAAGTTCGCACATTACTCGATCAAGGTTCAACTCTCAGTTTTATTTCGGAATCTCTCTGTCAGATTTTGCAAACGAAACAACGCGCCGATCTCCAGATACGTTGCTTTGGAGAAAATTATACTGGTCATACGAGATTGAAGGTCTCGTTCAGACTGGTTCCTTGTAAACAAATCTGGACCAATGTTTCCGTTAACGACGTACGTTTTTCAGCGTATTACGTCATACGCAGCCTCGCAAGTTTGGTCCTTTGAACTGTGGTCCCACTTACGCGATTTTACGCTACCGGATCCGGATCCAGATCCAGCGAGCCAGCAATCGATTCATTTGTTAATCGAAGCGGATTTATGGATCATATGGATCATATGGATCGCTGTTATTGGGTGATCTCAGGATCCATTGGGCACTCACGGTAAAAAAACTGCAATTTGTTGGATTATATCCGATCCTACTGATATCGCTCCTTGCAATGCGGATAAGACTCAGGCTTTACATTTCTGAATGTAACATAAATTCATTACTACGCAAATTTTGGGAGCATGAAGAGATTCCTTAGAAATTGCCTCTTAAAGAAGAGGATAAACAATGTGAGAGACATTTCGTTTCTAATCACACTCGCATGGCAGAAAGTAGATACACAGTAGTGCGACTATCTTTCAAGACAGGTTCTGCTATAGATGTCGGTGATTCATTGTCGACAGCCACCATTCTGTATGCTTTCCGAATGGAGAGCAGATTACAATCTCGTCCTGAGATTAACAAGCAATATTGATAATTTTTTTCACGAATATCATAAGGCTCGGTCACATGGAGCCCGTAACGAAGGATGCGGCCACATCGTTCAAGCCAGTCTATATCCTGCATCATACTGTTATTCGAGACTCGAGCAGTACTACGAAGTTACGCGTCGTTTTTAATGCCTTATGTAAAACTCGTGACGCTACTTCACTTAATGACTATCTGTTGGACCAAAGCTGCAACAAGATTTGCCGGCCATAGTGGCTCGGTGGCGTCAATGGCTCAATGGCATTATGTATATACTGCGAATATCGCAAAAATGTTCCGTCAAATTTTGATAGAACCCGTTTAACTTTCAGCAAATATTTTGGCGACTGATCCCTGAATTTTCGTTGCAGCACTTCCGATTTCGTACCATTACATATGGTCTATTCCGCTCCATATCTATCGATGCGAGTTCTTAAATAACTTGCGATCGATGATGGTCACTTATTTCTGGCCGTTATTCCAATTATTGAGATCTCGATTTACGTTGATGATATGCTCTTCGGCAACGATAACATTCACGAACTGCGTGAAGTGAGAGATCAATAAATTGACTTAATGAAAGGAGGATTTCAATTGCGAAAGTGGGCTGCAAATTTATCGAGAATTTTCGAAGATATTCCCAATAGTCAACACAAACTCACTGATCATTTTCTTGCGAAAGATGAAACGTTGAAAATTCTTGGGTTATCATGGCTGCCGCTTTTGTTTCGTGATAGCTCCGTTGGTCACGGTTGCTCTTACAAGACGCTCAATCTTGTTGTTTATCGCTAAACTCTACGATCCATTGGGATATGCCTGTCATTATTGCCGCGAAGATTTTGTTCCAAGAGCTCTAACTGCTCAAGGACGATTAGGATGTCCCAATACCGCAAGCAACGTTGTTTGGATTACATCGACGACTTGCCGCACTTGGCATGTTTCTATATTCCACGCTGGACCGGCCAGCACAAAGGAATTTATTGTTAGAGGTGCACGGATTTGCCGATGCATCGAATCATGCATTTATACTGCCGTTATGTATTTGAAAGTGATTCACTCTTTGATTAACTTAAGATTAGATTAATTTGTGCCAAAACAAAGATCGCGACGGTATAAATTATCGGCATACCTCGACTCGAATTGAATGCTGTTGTGCTGTTAAGCCAACTACGCTTATGGACAAGGCAATCGCTTTCCTTGTTGAATATTCCGATTTATGAATGGACGGATTCCACGATAACCTTGGCATGGTTAAAACAGCATCCATCAAAGTGGAACATTTATGTTGCAAATCGAATTTCCGAAGTCCAAATTTCGTCATTAAACATTACGTGGCAGTACGTTTCTTCAAAGGAAAATCCCGCCGGTTGTGCTTCTCGTGTGTTATCGGCGTCGATGCTATCATCTCACGACTTATGGTGGAATGGCCCTCCTTGATTGAAAAGTGTCTCCACTACTTGGCCGAAACGTGATCCCGTAATGCCAGTCGATGCAACGATTGCGGAAGAAATTTCCGCAGAAGCTCCAAAGACTATTATACATCATATTGATTGTGCAAGCGAATGGGAATTACCCCAACGATATTCGAGCTGGATTCGGCTAATCCGAGTAATAGCCTACGTTCTTAGATTTATTGAATATTCGAAATGAAAGAGGAATTTCCAATCCGGGAAGGAATTACCAATAGATGTTTCTGAGTTGTGCGAAGCCGCCGTGCAATTTTGATTCCGACTCGTCCAAAAGACTCATTTTCAAAAGAATGGAGTGAACAATAACGAGCTGATTCCAAAATCCAGTGCACTAAAGGCCTTGAACCCTATGCTAGGTAGAGATTTGTTACTTCAGCTTAAAGGAAGGGCGGTTGCGAAGTGCCGCCTTCGGATATTGCGAAAAACATTCTATCATATTGCTGCGGCATCGCATCTCTGAACTTCTCATAGACCATGCGCATCGAGTTACTCATGGCGGTACGCAACTTACGCTACGCAATCGAAGACAAGAATATTAGATTATACTAGGTGGTCGCAATCTCGTTAAGGCATATCCGTCAGTGTGTAATTTGCGTATGTCAATCGGCAAAAATTTCAATTCAACTAATGGGAAACTTGCTACGAGTTAATCCCTCGCCATCCTTTTCTTATACTGGCATTGATTATGCAGGGGCGTTCGGCATCATAATGTTTGTAGGACGTGGTCAGAGAACTCGAAAACATTATGTAGCGTTATTTGTATGCCTTGCTACCAAGGCGATTCATTTAAAAATTCTGGAAGATTGCACTACTTCTAGGTTCCTAAAAGCGTTCCGTCAATTTGTAAGTTGACGCGGTTTACTGCCTCACATATACAGTGATAATAGTCCGAACTTTCATAGTGCTGATTGCGAACTTCAGACGAGTTTCAGCCGATGAGTTCGGATTTGACCTTGCAGGTCAGTCTAGTAAATGATGGAGTACAGTGGCATTTTATTCCCTCGGCTGCATCTCATTTTGGAGAACTCTGGGAAGCCGGTGTTAAAAGTTATCGATCCTCGCACGCTCTCCAAGACCGAATTTACGACGCTGCTGTATCAGATTGAGGCATGCCTAAATTCGCGACCGATCGGCGCTTAGCTATGATCCTAGAGATTTATCCGCATTAACACCGGGCCATTTTTTAACTGGTCGGCCGCTTGTTTCCGTACCAGAAGAGTCGAGTCCGTACTTGAAATTAATGCGAATCAGCTGTCGCGATGGTAGCTCGTGCAAGCCATGCAGTTGCAGATTTGGTCGAAGGATTATTTGTATTCATTACAAATTCGAAATAAATGGTCAAAGTCACAACCGGATATTAAGGTCAATGATTTAGTCATCGTTAAAAATCCGCAACTCCTCCTTCTCAATGGGAATTGGCTCGTATAGTACAAGTATAGTACATCCACATTCAGATGGACATGTCCGTGTGGTGACCTTACGTACAGCTTGCTCTCAATATAAAGCGACCAATAGCTCAAATCTGTAAGTTACCGGTGTCATCCGGGAAAGATGCGTTGGAGCGCGAAGCTCCTTAGAATAAATGCGCATTCATGTACGCTTCGTTATATATAGCTTCGTTTGGCGCTCTTCACTACCTTATTATAGAAATCTGTTCTTTGTCTGAATTCCGTTTTATTATTATCATGTGTTGCGAGCGGAATTGGCTTAATAAGTGTAGTTAGATGTCATCTCCGTTTCGGATACGAGCGGGCGATATGTAGGATTCTTATGCGTTATCCTTTGTTTGGAATTTTGGAAAGCCGAGAGAACCCGATGTAAACAATATGTCAAGCATGTGTCGAAGATGAGTCCCAGAGTCAAGAGCTTAGATCGAAATCGTTGCTGAAACAAAGAGCATCGTTTTTCTTTGGCAGTTATCAGGCGCTTGTGTCTTTAGTGTCCTGCGAGAGACCAGACGCAACAGTTGCATCTTGTTTGCTTAGCTTTGCTGGAGCAAGTATCCAGATATTGTAACTGTTATAGTGGTCTTACGATTACAAGAAGTCGTTTTACTTTCTAATGATTCACATCCTTACTGAACACACTCGAACACATACTGAACACACTCAAACTGGCATTAAATAAATATCTTAAATGGTGTTGCGCGAAACATCGAAGGCGCGTTAACATCCATTAAAAAATATCTATTGTCTGTAAATGAAAATTCGAAAGCGTATCCAGTGTCATGCATTCTGATAACTTGATTTGTTAAAACAGATTCATTGGAGTTCAAACATCCGATTATTAAAATCTGTTTGTTACTAATCGATATTGATTCAAATAAACTATATAATGAAAAGATCCGTTAAATTTAAAATAAATATAAGAATCATTGTAAATAATCTCGTCATGAGAGATAACTCATATCGTTAATAATATCGAAAAATAACAAATAGTGATAACTTTTATTCCGTATATTGTCTTAGTTTCTAATATTTAGATGTAACTCAACTTACGATTATACTTTTATGTGCTCTTATTTTTCATTCTGTTTTTCTTATATTCTGTAGCTTATATACCAGATATTCTTATAACAATTTATGTTCATGATTTAGATTTAACTATTTACAAGTGTAATTATTTATAAGTTGTTAATTTTGCTTTAAATTCATCTTTACAATTAACTATAAATCATTTTATGTCATTTTTTCGAAGACGAAAGCACAAAAAAAGTAGATTTTTCTGCAAACTGATGCATCAATTAGTGCGAGCTATCAATGCTTAAAAGAAATGTAACGGAAGAAATGTATTAAGATAGAAAACTTACCAATTTTTGAGTTGACATCTTGTAACAAAGATGTTTTTCAATTCAATTAATAAAGATCTTTTCTATTGGAAAATATCACATTAAAAATGAAAAAAGATTTGATATATACAAAATAAATAAAAGCAAAAAAATAATAATGATCTATAATTTATTTGTTCTCGAGAAAGAATAAAATTTTTTTAATACACAAGGACAAGGACAAAATTTTTAATTACATTATATATTAGGAAAACTTGATTATATTATATTATGCTATAACTTGACTTGAGTATAAGCAGTTTCATTTGAAAAAAGTTTATTTTAAATAGATATATTTTTTGTATAGTTTACTTTAAGATAAATATATAATACTAATCGTACTAATATTCAAAAATTTTTATTTGAAAAATTATTATTTTCAAATAATACGATATGCAATAATAAACTAAAATATTTACTTTTATATAATATGATTCAATGATGAAGCAATAACAAAAAGAAAAAAAAAGAATTTTAGGTAATAGAACTTATGTTTTATATTTGTCATTACAAATTAGAATAATTATTTATGTAACTATTTAGAAATTCAGCAGAAAATTCAATTTGAATAAATCGATTCTTCCATCTTGATAGATAATGATAGATGAATACGACGTCATAGCATTTTATACGTGACATATATTTCTAATATACAAGTTTGACTTTTGAATGACTAATGTTAAATATATTTATTTTAATGAAATGATAAAACTTCTTTGTATCTTCTCGAAATATTTAACGAAATATAAAAATTGAATTATGTTTTGTCCAATGAATATATTACATTTAAAACTAGATCTTGTTAAAATTTTTTTTGTTTTCACATAGACATGTAATAAAAGTATCAAACAATTTTCTATGCATTTGTTTGAGATAGCCTATAACAATGTTTCATTGTATAAATGTTTTTTAAATGTACATGCCAAGGAAATTCGAACATCTCAATATCGAAATTTGTTTCGAAACCAGTCTCTGTCGTGAAAGCATTAACTTCTAGAAATTTAAACATATACAAATCATTTTTCATAATATCTAAAGATGCCATAGCAGTGCATATACAGAAGATGGTTGAAATGCTTAAATAATAACAAACTCCACATAAACATTAATGATCTATGATTGAGAGCATTGCTTTCAAGAGGGATGCATTCAATTCCAATATTATTTTCAAAATCTTTCCTCGATTGTGTTATTTCATCAAAATTCATTAATTCATTAATAAAAGATTTAGTTGTTAATGCTAATCACTTTATCAGTGCCTCCAAAATTACACTTTAGTGAATGTCTATGAATGTCATTACATTATGTATTAATATTTTAAATATTATATTTTTTGAAACCATTTACAAAAATAAAAAAAATAGAAGAAAATATATAATTCTTTGATATTATAATTATTTCCTAGCAATATTTTGGTTATTAAATATCTCCTGTCTCACTTTTTCTAATTTCATTGCTTTTGTGGATATACTGTTCAATGAAAGATCAGTCTTGTTGGAATTCGAATCCGAGTAAGACTAGAAGCAGGAATAGAAGTAGCAATAGAAATAGGAGTTTGTCTCTGTCTCCTTATCCTCGAAATCCGTAAGATTTATATTTATCTACTTAAGAAGTGAGATTTCTTTATCAAACATATATATTAGAGGGATGTTTTTCTTTTTTGCTGAACTTCCACTAATTCTTGCTGCATTTGCTTCATGACAATCATGGTTTCCTATACATTGAATTAAGTGCAGCATCTATAAGACTAACATTTTTTTCATTCCCTTGCATAGAGCAACGTATCTTTTAAAACTAAGAATCTCTTTTCCAGATTAGCTCGATATGATCTATCTCTTTTTTCTGTTGAATTCGATGGAGAATCATTCAAATTATGAGAATTAGAATCATTATTATCCGATCTCGACAACATATTCACGTTTAGTCAGATTCATTTTTAATGTTTTTTTCATTTTTTTTCTTTATAAAAAATATAGAAAGATGTAATTAATTGTATAATTATTTAGAATAAGAATTTGATAAAACTATACTCATTTGATACATTTTAATGTATAAAATTAAATCTCACTAATTGTTTAAAACTGAGTTTACAAAGATTAAAAAATTTATTATATTGATATTGATAAAATTAACAAGCATTTCAATCACAGTGCATGTTCATGTTAAGAGATGTCGTTATGAACAATCTACGTATAATTATGCATGATTGAAACATCTTGTTTAAAGAATAAGATAAATAATTTAAATAATTATATAACTATAATCAGAAATTATTTTTATCTTGCCATATATAGAAAATCAAACACTGAATGTGAAAGTTCATAATCTATATAGAATCATATATATAGATTATATCATACAAATTTAAACTATGTTCTGCAGCATGATATAGTAATGCATTTTATAATTATTACATAATTATAAATTTTGTTTTTTACAAATAATAATTTTCTTTACCATATAAAAAGAGAATTCATATACGTTGAACGATATTCATATCATTATATTCCCGTAGTGAGGAATACAAACTTGTATTATTTTATTTATTATTTATTGTATTATTTCATGTATTATTTTAAATCTTCAACTTATCATGCAAAACAATTTTCACTTATGTGAAAACAAGAAAATTAAGTCTTTGTAACATATGGTATGAACGATTCCTACTTATTATATGCTATATTCCTAATAATTATATGCCATATATTTATATATATATGCTTATATTTAATTGCATAACAAATTTTATACAATAATCTATTTCACAGGATAAATTATTATGTTTTTCAGTCAAATTCTTGTTTCATATTTAAATGAATATATTTTTATTTAAGTGCAAAATGCCTTATCCTAAAACTTTTTAATTAATCTAAATATTTCGAAATAACAAAGTAGCAGAAAAAAATTAATGAAAATCGGAAGAGCTTCGTTTTCAATCAGTGGTAAATGATGAGCGAACACAATTCAGTCAAAAGAATAAATAAATAAATATATGTTATTAATCTAATCCAGAAACTGGAATAAAATATAACCTCCGATTATGATATAGGCAATCTTCCTGTTTATACATATTTTGCATTTCGTTTGAAATAGGCGGACAGCAGAAATTGGAATAGAAATAACACCAGACAATACAAGCCACAGAAACAAAATAAATCTTCATAACTGTAAGAATATTAGAAAGTCATATCATATTTTCATTCTTAATACATAATACATATTAATACTTAATACTTAATTAGTCTTAATAAATGCATTGAAAATTCTGTGATTAACTCATGAAATGTTGAGATCATAATTAATGTACCTAAAATCTTAAATTTTAGTACTGACTATGAACTGGCCTAACGATGTTTGTTGTTCCCATCCAAATATTGTTATGCTTGTACAGATTCAAATTTAAATAAATGAAAACACGTTACTTTCTGCTTATTTTAGCGTTTTTAATATAAATTATGGTATAATAAAAATGACATTGTACTTTTGGCATTGGCGTACTTTTGAAATCGCATATCTTATAAATATCTTTTTTTTATTACAAAAAATAAACTTTTATATCTTTCTATATTAAAATAAGAAAATTATTGCTTTGTAACTTTCCTTTGTCAGTTAAAGAATGGAATAAAGAAAGATAACAAATTGTTTTCAGACAATATAATGTATAAGTTAAACTTTTTACTTTTATATAATGTGATTCAATGATGAAGCAATGACAAAAAGAGGAACGGAGATCAGATAATGGAATTTACGTTTTATAACGCATTAAAATAACTATTTATAACAAGAAATCCAATTTGAACAATTGAATGCACTTGTCTTTACATGTAATTGATGCTATGTGATAGCACTTATAAATATGATATACAAGCCTGACTTGAATGTCTTTGAATGTCTAATTCTAAATAATTTGCTTTAATAAAATGATAAAACTTTTCTGAGTTTTCTCAAAACATTTAACAAAATATCAAAATTGACCAAAGTTCTGCCCAATTTAACAAACATATTCCAAATTTAAAACTGAACTTTGTTAGAACTTTTAGAACTTTTTCCATTTTTAGATAGATGAAAAAATATAACTATTAAATTATTCTCTTTGCATTTATTTAAGGTAATTTGTAACAATATATACTTATTGTACAAATTTTTTTCTTTTAAATACATATGCAGAGAAAATAATTTAGTAGTTATATTTTTTATTTATTTCCAGAATCGCATCACTCCTGTATTTCAGCATATCATAATTATTTTTGTCTAATCTTCCTGATTATTTACTTTGATATCTTCCTGTTGTAGCCTTTGTTTTATTGTACATATTCCCACAAAAAAATTGTTTTGCGATTTTTCTTTGTCACTTAAAAAGCGGAATAGTAATAGGACACAATAGCAAAAAATTTGTTTTCAGACAATATGATGTGCAATAATAAACTAAAATCCTAAACATTCGACCAAACTTTAAAGACCTATGTTTTAATAATTCTTCGAATCATCTTTGCTCCCTTTCTTAGGGAATATTATGCACTTTATTAGCACTTATGCATATTATGCACTTCCTCCACTGTTTCTGGCATCCTTGTTTACATCACAATCCTGCTGAAGAGAATGTGTAGTTCCTATATTATGACTCCACTCAATTATTTCGGCATTCGATAATAGCATGTGTCTAATTACGGGTCTTCCCGATCTGTCATTTCTATGTCTTCCTGTTGTAAGTATTCCAGTCTAAAAAGAAGAAAAAAGAAAATTATTACTTTACGACTTTTCTTTGTTGCTTAAAAAGCGAAATAGTAGTAGGGAATTATAGCAAACAATTTTGCTTAAACAATACGATGTGCAATAATAAGCTAGTTTTTACTTTAGAAAGTACCTTTACCTTTAAAAAATAAAAAAATTCAATAGAAAATTCAATTTGAACAAATAGATACTTCCATCTTGATAGATAATGAATACTATGTCACAGCACTTGTATAAACATAATATATATTTCTAATATACAAGACTGACTTTTGAATGTCTAATTTTAAATAATTTGCTTTAATAAAGTGATAAAACTTTCCTGAATTTTTTCAAAACATTTAACAAAATATCAGAATTAACCAAGATTCTGCCCAACTTAACATATTCCAAATTTAAAACTGAAATTTGTTAGAAACTTCTACTTTCAGATAAGAAATATAACTACTAAATTTTTATCTTTGCATTTGAGATAGTCTATAACAATGTCCCTCATTGTATGAAAATTTTTTTAAATTATACATGCAAGGGTGATTCTAAGATTCGAATACCTTAATACTGAGATTTGTTCAAGATCATTCTCTGTCATGGAAGGATTATAGAACTTTTAAAAATTCAAATAATACAAATACAAATTCATATACAAATAATTTTTCATAATATCTAAAGATGCCATAGCATCAGATGCATAGAAAATGGCTGAAATGCTTAAATAATAACCAATTCCACATAAATATTGATGATCTATGATTGAAGTATTATTTCAGAAATGCATTTAATTTGAATATTATTTTCAAAATCTTTTTTCTGTTGCGTTATTTCATCAAGATTAATTAATTCATTAATAAAAGATATAGCTGTTAATGTTGTTACTTTATTAATTTCTTCAAAATTATTCATTGAATGCTTACTTATTATGTATTAACAATATTTTAAATACATATTATACTTCTCAAAACCATTTATAAAAATGGGGAAAATAGAGAATATATAATTTCTTTATATTATAATTATTTCTTAACAATATTTTGATTATTAAATATCTTTTGCCTCAGCTTTTCTAATTGCTAATTGTTTTTTTAACTGTTTTTATGAATGTCATTGTTCAATGAAAGTTTATCTCACTTACATGAAAAGTAAGATTTCTGTCTCTTGCTTCAAGCCTTTCGATCATCAATTGTTTCAAAGGAATGTTATACTTTCGCTGAAGTTTCTGTATATCTCGCCACATCTGCCTGATGCGACCCTTCCATTGCCGGCTATACTGATTTAGATTCCCCACAATAACTGCATTACTAGCGTTCTTCTTTTCTTGTAAGGAGGGCACTACAGTTTTGACATCCATCAAACATTCCCTTAGTTTGGCTCGACGTTTCCATTCTAAAGCATTGCGGCGTGCTCTTCTTTCTGGTTTAGAATATTTAGCACTGTTAGAACCCGTTGCATAACCATCCAAATCATCACTATCGTCACTTTCGACCTCAACATCATACTCTGAATCTGCCATTGTTACTGCCTTTTTTCTTTGTAAAAAATATAAAAAGATGTAATTAATTATGATGTAATTATAATATATATATAATTATTTAGAATAAGAACTTGATAAAGCTATATTCATTTAATACATTTTGACATATAAGATAGTACATATTGCGAAGCTAATTGCTAAGAATTAGCTAAAAACAAGATAAAGCTGAGTTTTTAAAGATTAAGAAATTCATAATATTGATGAAATTAAGAAGTATTTCAATCACAGCACATACACTTGTTCGTATTTACGAGATATTGTTATGAATGTATAATGATACATAATTAAAACATATCGTTTAAAGAATAAAATAAATAGTTTAAATAATTATATAACTATAAGAACTATTAGAAATCACTTAATATTGCTATACATAGAAAATCAAACACTCATGTGAAAGTTCATAACCTGTATGGAATTACACTACGGAATTAACCTATATGGAATATAAGTTACATCATACAAATTTATATCATATTTGTATAGCATGATATGATAATGCATTTGAAATCTTGTGTTACATAGAAGATTAGAAATCTATGTCAAATTATAAAATTATTATAAATTTCATTTCTTACAAATTAATTTCAAACACAATTTCGTATATAACTTATCACATAAAGCGAGAATTCACATAGGTTTAACAATATTCATGTCACAATATTTCCGCAGTTAGGAATATAAGCTAAAGAATATAAGCTATTCTTCAGTCGAAAGAATAAATATATCATACCTAATACATCAATATATCACTGTTATGAATATAAAAATCCAAAAGAACTAAGATGAAATATAATCTCCGATTATGGTATGAGCAATCTTCTTATTTCAGATGCGCACTTCGTGCACTTATCAAGTCTATATGATAATTATGATGATATAAGTAATCATAACAGATTACAAACAAAATAATAATTTTTAAATAAGAGAGTATTTTTAAATAAGAAAATTAAGAAAGTGAATCTTATTATTTTATCTAAAAATAAAATGATTATGTACATATATACATATATATGATGCAAGTAATTTCATTTTCATAATATATTTTCATATATATATCTTCCTCGGAAAATTAATTTATGCATATATATATATATATATATATATATATATATGTATATATGTTTGTTTATTATGCACATGTTTGTTAATTAATATCTAAATTATAAATTATCATGTTTACACCTCTAGTTATTTTATTTATTTCCTATTCTAGCGATAATTAATCTGTACATTGGCTGTGGCAGACCTGACGCATGCTATAAAGTGATTTGCTGGATTGGAAAAAGAGCATTATTATATATGATCACTACCAATTATTAGTACCGAATAACATTCTATAGAGCACATTTTTTTAATCAACGCGGCAAATTCAAATTACGAGAACTATTGAAACAATTAATATTAAAAAAGATTTGTATTGAAACATAGTTTATGTTTTCAAACCAAGCATAATTTATATATAATATTGAAAAGTAGAATTTTGTCAAAAGATAGGAAAGTAATCGATAATAGTAAAGAGAAGATTAAGTAGCATCATATTATAATTTTTGAGATTACGTGTAATGTAAAAAATTGTTTATTTATTCATATATTCGAGAATCCATTATAATATAAAACAGAAGCAGTATTCTACTTAAAAAAGTCTTTAAGAAGATTTCTATGTGCGAAAACTTCTCCAAGAAAAAAATATATAGAAAACAGTGACAAATAAATATGTGAGTAATTTTATATTATTGAAAATTATTAATATTAATTATTAATATTAAACATATATAATTTAATTCGATTGATACATAATCTTAATTATATATCAAATGACATTTTTTAATATTGCTTACGCTTAAAATTATATCTTCTTATAAAAGCCTTTCATTTTTTTATTATTATTTATTATTATTATTATTTTTTATTTATTATATTAATTGTTTTAATTTTAATCTTAATCGTCTCCTTCTTTAAAACCGTGATCCTTCAAAATACGAAATTATTTGATGCTATTTTATTTCTCTATCTTTATTATTCATCTGTAACAATTGTCATTATGATTTGTAAACATTTATTATGATATTATCAAATATAGATATATTTAATATATAATTATTTATTATTATATATAATTAAGCGGGATATGTATGAAAGAAGTCTAGCTATAAACTTAATCTACCTATAAACTTAGCCAAACAATATTCTATCTAAGATACTGTGGCGGTAACTGTGATAGTTTGTTGGAATTACTACTTTAGTTTCAAGAAATTAATGACGAAACCAATCTATAATATGATTAAATTTTATTTTTATGGGACTGTCCTGTTTAAATTGTGACATTTCTTGAAAATTAAGATGTACATTCTTTTTTTGCTTAATAATTATATTCACGATATTTATACTTATCGTGTTTAGATTAATTACAAATTAATCTAATCAACAACAAATTCTGAATAATTATGACTAGTTTGCTCCAACATTCTATTAAAAAATTAAAGAATAATATAATATAAAATATAAATAAGAAGATAAAATATCTGGTGTAAAGTGACACTAATTTACGTTAGCTCTGCTTCTTCATATACAACATTATTGATAAAAAAAGATGAAACTTTGTTTTCTTATTTTTTAAAGTATTACTTTTTAATTTATTATTTTTGCTTATTATTTTGCAGAAAAAGCAGATAGTATACTCAATGGCCGATCAGATAGTTTAAATATCAAATAATACATCTAATTTTTTTCACAATTTTTTTATTTTTCATGAAAATAATTTATTATTATCAGTTTGTTCAGAAAAGAGAATTTTATTTTTAGGATTGATATCGAATAAACTTTATTAGAAATGCCATTATCTTTCAAGCGATATCGTAATAAGATAATATTGTAATTTCCTTAATTTTTTTATTTACATTTTAGCGAGAAATGTTTTGCTGGATCGCATCGCTATATGTTGCATGCTTTGTGATTATACTCTATATTGTTTATACCTTATTAATTTATTGCATCTAAATACTACAATCGATTCTTAAGCTGAGAAAGAAATATGATTATTCTTTTTTTTGTATTTGTACAGAAATCATATTTAATTGACGCTTAGTTACTCAGTAAATAACTGCATTAAAAAATAGTTAGATTTGCTATCCCATAGAAATTTCATAATCGTCAGAGTATCTCTCACGCTCTCTAGTATTAACTTGAAAAAACATAGATAAAAAATCTTATATGTAAAAAAATATATATATAACAATAAGTGTAAATCATAAATATGAATAATAAATCTAAGAAAAAGTATATCAACGAGCAAAATCTTCAAGAATATTCTCAAGATGATGACACTACCATTCATATATAATGATTGAATGATGATTGTTTCAAACATATCTTTCAATATTTGCTATTAGAATCCGTTTAGAAAGAATATATGACACAATATATGACAAAAATATATGCATACAAAATTAACAATTAATATATATATATAAAATATTCAATAAAAAGGTAAATATATAATGAAATATTATAAAGAGTTAACATACTATATAATAATTTATTATAAAAATGTTAAATTTCTAATGAAAAATTTGATTTTTTATTAAAAAATTAAATAACAAAAGATATTTAAGATAAATAATTAGATATAATCATAATAATAAACATAAAAAAATGAAAATGTTAAGAAAGTTTTTCAAAATTATAAACCGAAAGATTTTATATCTCTCTATTAGATTTTTTTATTTTTCTGAGTAATTAAGTGAATTTATTCGAATATTTCTTTTTTCTAATTTTATCTTTGTATTGACTATCAATCCAAGATTTTTTTTTATTGTTTAATTAAAATTAAATTGTTTAATAAAATTTAATTGTTAAATTCTTCTTTTAAGTAATTATTTAGATGAGTTAAAGCTATGAAAATGTTAAGAATATATTCATTCAATAGGAATTTTAATAACTTACGAATATTAAATTTTTTCTTAATTACTGCATTTTTGTTCAATGTTTTATATCTTTTGCTATAACTTTTGTTAAATTCAAAATATACAATTTATACAATTTATTAATATACAATTTATTATATAGTAATAAAAAAATTTTGTTTATAAAAATTTTATTAATAAAATAATTTTTCAAAATTATAGATATTATTAAATAAAAAGTTTATTTAAGTAAAAAGTTTAAAAGAAATCTCTTTTAATTTATATTAATTATAATATTTATATAATTATAATATTCAAATTATTCAAAAGATAATAAAGAAATATATAAATATCTAATAATCATAATAAATTTTTTATCGATTCACAATTTGAGAGATGAATATTTGAAGTTGAGTTCATCATTACTATCATTATCATAATTTTATGATCGCGTATATATAATTAGTGATTACTTTCTTAATATTCGGAGAGAAACAAAACAATGGTAATTTCATAAGGCTATTCACACAGACCTCATTAAATTGGGGCACGCTGTTAATGTTATTTTTTTTCGCCTTGACATCTTGTTAGTAATCTCTAGCACAGTTCTATGTTATAGATCTCAGACAATTCAGGTTTACTACAAGCGTAACCATAATTCGATGCCATAATTTGCGGCAAATTATTGTATCGGGTTTTTACCTCACTTTAATACGTATATTGCGCATGTTTATGCGGATTTTTATCTCTCATAGAGATTCAACCTTATTAGTTAGAATTCAATATTATGTACACTTGTACAAGTAATTTCTAAAGTAAAAATATTTTAAATATTAAAATATTAAATATTTAAATTTAAAAATATTTTATTTTTATATGTGTACATTGTTGCAAGTTTGTCTCGAGAATTTTTTTTCGAGCATTTTTTTCAAGATTCTGATTCCAAATCTGATGGAATCCCTTTTCATTCTTGGTGATTTTGATGGCGATATGATATTCTGTTTTGTGATTTATCGATATTACAGCTTAACAAATGATGAGTCGCCTACGGAGTTCGTTTATAGTTCATTGATACTAAGGCAAATTATGCATTTTATATGAACTTTCAATTGTAATTTTCTACATCTATAGTCGAAATTATATGCGTGGATTAAATGCGCAAGATAAATAACCAGATAAATGTGATGGCATGTGTGTTAGAAGATATCGACATACGTTAACGTCTTTGTTCCATCATAAGATAGCAAATTTATATTATTCGTAAACGATTACATTGATTCGTGCGTATACACTATAGCGAATTCGTTGCGATTATGAAGTGACTATTTGAATTATTAGAATCTCCGAAAGCGCGTGAA
The DNA here is from genome assembly GCA_020341155.1 of Eciton burchellii. Classification (NCBI taxonomy): domain Eukaryota; kingdom Metazoa; phylum Arthropoda; class Insecta; order Hymenoptera; family Formicidae; genus Eciton; species Eciton burchellii. The sequence continues at coordinate 277,135 of JAHMML010000099.1, read as the reverse complement.
TTAATTGATTGATCGATTTTACAATCATTTATATTATTGCTTAGTCATACAATTTTGGCATACATATTCTTCTCCTAAATTAAGTAATATAACATGTCATTAAATCATCAGTTTGGTCCTGTATTCACCAAATCCGGTGAACTCTAATATGCATCATCTAAGCGTTGGCATTAGGACATGATAAAAATCGGCTGAGCCAGCTAGTTCTAGATATGCCGTTCATTCCAACTTGCCCGCCACTCTAATGCGATGAAACATCGTATCTAACCACTTTTTATGATGATGTAAGAACGAATGACCAATCGCGCCTCATGTGAAAGCCTCAGAATGCGTTTAGAAATAATTGGCGTAAATCAGACTTCACAGTATTGGCTGCATATGAATGTGCCCGAACCAGCGAGATTTAGATCCTGTTCGCGACAATATCCTTGGTCGATATATATATTGACATCGCTGTTATTCGCCAAGAATATCAGGCGTCTACTTTGGCCTAAGGATAAGGCAAAATTGCTCGCATTGCTATTCAACTTGCTTTTCACTTACTCGTCAAGCCATCATCACTATTACCGTTGATACTTTCAGCACCAATAGATATTTTTTATATATATCTGCGACTCTTGTATGACTGATACATCGTATATGGCGTATATAGGATTCCTATTGTTATTGTCCATTGTCGCAGCGCGCTCACGATCCGCTATGCGGATTATCACAATGTTTCAACATCCAATGCTGTTTGTTATGCATCGCGGACTCCTTTTTTGATCAAAGAAAAGCTTGTGACGAAATAACGCATAATTTATTATGTGTTCCGATAACAGACCTCCATGATGCTTACAAGCTATTCTATCTCATCATCGGAAATAGCGAATATTCTGTATAGAGTTTGGTCAAAATGCAGTCTAGACTCCACATATCGATCGGCATACCACGCGGAAGACCAAGAATCATTTCCGGGCTGCTGCAAAATCTCGACTATATATATATATATATATATTGTAGGAACGGATATAAATGATCCCGGAGGAATCCCCAAATATGTAGAGAATACAGCGAGGTTTATATATTCCTACGCGATACTGGATGTTAAATGAATGGGTTTTCGACGCTAAGTTGATGGAACAAGAAGTAACGAGATTCTTTGTTCTGTTTCACAGGTACAACTCTTGCCGATAGGCCGATCGACTCTATAGCTTCGCCGTTTGAGACTCTCTTACCTCTTCCTGGTACACGTCGTTGACTCGTCTTCTCCTGTTCTTCTCGTCTGTTCTTCTGTTCGTCTGTTCTATGTCTGTTCTTCTGTCTCTCCGTTCCTCTTTATATACCAGAAGCGGCGTCCCACTTCAGGGTCATCGGCCAATCGTTACATATCAATTCGATTCGGTCAGGTCATATCATCCCTATGCCAGGGGTTGCTTACTTGCCCTTTGACCTGGGTACAACTTTCTAATCTACCTGCACCTTGACTAATTGTTCCTACCTTTCTAACGTTTCCTTTTCTTACAAACATATACCATTATTAACGGTTCTTTTCTCGTATCCTACAATATATATATGTAGACGCGCTAGTGGCGTTAGTAGCATGAAAATTAAGGTTATCGAAATTGATGACTTTAATCAGGTACTTCTCCTTTGCTTTAGCAGTTTTTTGTCTTCAAGTTACAATAAATGATATTCTCTCAGTAGAATCTCAGGTAATTAATTAGCAAATTGATCGCGAAACGACGAATCTAATCGCGGATCAGGCTCAGATTGAATTCTTGATAATTTTTTTTAGTTATAGAAATTCAAATTCATTAATTAGAAGTTGATGTCATTTCGCAGATTATTCCCGAAGTAAAAGTATTTTATGTATCACATTGCTGTGACTTCGTTTTAAGAATTTTCTCTTCAAGTACTCTAAAATTCTGATTTCAATGAAAACCAATGATGAAATCTCTTTTAATTTTTGATAATTTTGATAGCGATATGTTATCCAATTTGCGCTTGTATCAGATGGCTGAAACTTTCCTTGCTCACCTCTAATCTAGAAGATATAGTTGTAAATCTTGCTATAACTTTCGTTTTCGTTATCCATACTTGTGCGCTATATCTACGAATAATAAATGTCATCTGCACAGATTTTATCCTGTTAGCTTTGACTCTCCATTTTTTTAGCCATCTCTGGATGTAGTAGAGAGTTTCTTGTAGTCGCAAAGATACTTCTTGTGATTATTATGAGCCACAAGTACAATTGTGTTTTTCACATAGGTTACAGTTATGGAGTCTAGAGCGACCAGAAAATCAGCGATGTATAGCAGATAGAATACAGGCTCTAATACATTATCTTGAGGCATTCCAGAGTTAATCTCTTTTAGTTGTGTGACTACTTCTCCATATTTAACTCTAAAAGTTCTCTGTAATAAATAAGACTTTATCATGGCATAGAGATCAGTTGGAAAGCTGTTTTTAATTTTATAAAATAGTTCGTGATACCACACTTTGTCGAAAGCCCGCGAAACATCGAGGAAGACCGCTGTACAATATCTACCTACTTCTATATCATCGTTTATTCTCTTAATAATTCTATGTATTTGTTCTATGATTGCGTGTTTACTTTGGAAACCAAACTGATAATCGGGAATCAGCCCATGGCTTTTCATTATTATGAAGATCCTTGGAAGTAGAGGTTTCTCAAATAGTTTCGATAGGATAGGCAGTAAGCTGATCGGTTTATACAATTTTGCAACTTCTGCAGAAATTGCCAGTCTTCTGGATCATAATAATTTGTGCTATCTTGCATTGGAGTGAAAAGAAGTCTTGTCTGAACTGCGTTACATAGTTGGGTAATCAATTTTATTCCCATTTCTGGCAACTTCTGCAGAATTTGATTGGTTATGAAGTCGTAACTCGGCGCCTTCTTTGGATACAGATTTTTTATTATTTTCACTTCTTTGACAGTGAAGGATCTAGTAGGGATATTTAGGTGAAGGAAATAATATCATATTAGAGCAGCTTATTTTCTTCTTCTAGAGTAATTTAACACGGCTTAGGCTTAAAAATCTTGGCATAGCAAATGTTTCGGTCTTTTCTTCTTCGCTTTTGGCTCAGCTCCCGTCTTGTTTCCTGATAGGCGGGTATTGTGTCTATGATCGTTTCAATCTTTTAGTGGCCTTCTATAAAGAGTAGTTGGTTGCAGCAGTAGCGGTTAACTTACTTAGATATTCTTATATTCCCTGACTTCTTTTCAAATCTAGCAAGTTTTTAAATGCTTTGATAGCTCGATTTAATTTTCAAAACTGGGCATCTGTTAATTTACGAATAGCTTGCGAAGCTTTCTTTTTTCTGCTAGTTTTTCTTTTATTACAGATAAATATCCGATATTCATATCTAGATTGTTGCTAGTCGGTGTTGCTCTCCAGGCGGCTTATTGTATAGCATGGTTAAAGGTTTCAACTGCGCAAATGATATCATTGTCAATTTTTAGAGAGATATAATTGTCAAGAGTAGTCTTCAGCAGCTCTGGGAAATAGAGTCATTTTGTTTTTGCAAAGAATGCGAGTTGCCTTTAGTTATTACTTTATTGTTTACTATAAAAATTACAGGAGAATGATCTGAGGACAGGATTTAAGACAGGACTCGATGCGGCAGCAATCCTTAGGAATACCCTTGATAATGCCAAAGTCTAGTAGATCAGGAGTCTTTTTGTTGTCAGATGGCCGATAGGTAGGTTCTCCTTGACAAGATTGCCAGATTCATAGCTTCAATTGCTTTGAGTAGTTTACGCTCTTTGGGTAAGATCAATGTTGATCCTCAATGCGTGTGTTTGGCATTATAATCTCTTACAGCGATGAAGGTTACCAACGATTTTAAAAAAGGTTATATAATATTTTATAGCATGCTTAAGTCGTGAGTATATAGTTGAAATAGTAATATAATCATTCCTATCTTCGACCACGATGCTAGTAACCTGCAAGAATTCTCTTTGATACTTACTGATTTCATAATATCTAGTGCTACTTCTTATGATAAGAGTAGTTCCTCCATAGGCTTTATCATCAGAATGCATTGTGTGATACAATGTATATCTAGGCATTTAGCAATAGCTCTTGTTAGTGAAATGTATTTCAGAAACAAATAAAATATTTATGTTTTGACTGAAAATAAAAGTTTTAATTTCTTGTGAATGTTTAGCCAGCCAGCATTGACATTCCAAGTTGCTATTTTAAGTAGTTTAATGATTACATTGTTTTGGTGACGAGCGTTGTTAGGCTGTTTAACATTACGCTCATCTTCTACTTGATCACATGATATAATATAAATGATATAATGTTACTTGCCATAAGTTATCCTGTACTTGGGAGTACCATTTGTTCCTGTGTAATCTGATTATTTTAATATGTAATTGGTTGTAATTGGTTCATTTCAATTCTTGTGACTGTGGCATAGGATTTTCTTGGTTAGACAGGTCTAGTTTTATACTTGCAGATTTAGTTTCTGGTTGTGGTTTGAGTATTATTACTTTTCTCTCTAATGCAGAGAAAAATCTTTTTTTAGATCTTTATAGACCATACAACCTTTGTAATTGGCTGGATAGTTGGCTTCGTATAGCATGCGATATCTGATGTTCTTAGATTTTCCTTTGCGTAAGCAGTTATACATTAGATGATCTTCTGTCCACTTGACACATTTCGCTTTACGGAAGTAAAAACTTTTCGTATGACCATATCGCTGGCAATTATTGCACTATGGAATTTCGCATTTTGAGTGTAGTGATTCATATTTTACTCTACATTCGAGGAGTGATTCAACCTTATAAATGTTCTTATTGTTGTTCTCTGGTTTAGCTCAACATAAAACATGGGAAAGGCCTTTTCAGTGCCTTGCTTCTTGATCTTCCATATGTTGGTAACTATGTATTCTAGGTCTTCAATTTCTTTTCTGATGTCATCAAGTTTGTATACGTGGATATGTTTAAGGACTATTCTGAAGATTATCTCTTGCTTCGATTTATATGTATAGAATTCCATATTGTTGCTTTTGAGCTCTTTTACTATGTTGACGTATGCGATGGAGCTGGACTGGATTTTAACTTGCTTGTTGTTTATAATTTTTATTTCATATTCGCCAATGGCGATTTTTTCTAACACTTGAGAGAGTAATGAAAAGGTATCGACTTTAGCAACAAAAATGGAAGAAGATTTGGCTGTTTTTCCTACTCTAATGTTAATGTTTGTGTCGTCGAACTCTTCCTTACGTCTCTTAAGAAGAGACTTTCCTAACTCTTCCTTAAGAAGTTAGTTGTAGGCACTAGTTTGTTTAGCCGGTATTCATTTTTGATTGTTTACGAGACGTTGTCTTTTCAGGACTGTTTCGGTTTCTCTTTTTATTTCACTAATTTTTTTCTACAAGGCATTCTCGGTTGTCTTCTATATGTTGTATGTAATTTGTGTTAAAGTACCAGTGACTTTTGTATCGTTCATAAGATTTTGTTCAGCAGTTGATTCGCCCAGTGAAAGCGACCTTTTCCTGTAAACAAAGCTTTCATGCAGTTTGTTATATCATAGATTTCTTACATACTTCCTTGTTAAGTTGCTTCTTTTGTCCATGTACATTAGTTTGCGTTTTACTAAGGATGATATTCGATTGTATATTCGAATCAGATACTAAAATGCCCGTTTCGTATTAGCGTATAATTCCTGTCCTGCTGAAGTGTTTTATATCTGTTTTCTGCTTGTTTCCATGCGTTTCATAGAAACTTTTCATTCAGCATTTTAGATTCAAATTGATATATTGAGATACCAGTAGCAACGCTTCGTTTCTTAATCTACTCCGTTGAATATTGGGCGATTGCTTATTGACGAGGGGCTTATCTCGCTCGCCTGCTTCTCTCATCGACGGATATTGGGTGTTCGATTCTCTGCATCGTAGTTTCCTCCATGTTGTACTCCATGTATCACAATTGGAGGATATTAAAAACTCGTACATTTACTCACAGTCTCAAACTCAACGCTGAATAAGCGCAAACGCGAGGAAAGCACTGAGACCTACCCGGATTTAGAGGTTAGCCATGTGCGGTGTATTTTCATAGCCCGATTTCCGATCTGGCCGATATGTCAGATATCACAACGAGCTTAACTTTCCACTTCATTAATCTAAATATTCAGCAAGCGCATCACAAAATTTGAAAAATAACTGGCAACAAATTGTGCAATGCGCGATATAGGCAGCCGTGACGCCATCTATATTAAGTTAAGAAAGAAATACGTTTTTTTTCCAATAATTTGTTAAGGTTTTTGTTAAAGTTTTCGATGTAAACAACTTATATCGAAGCTTATCTTGAGTATGAATCACACAGCCAAGGGATTAAGTCGCAACCGTTGCCAAAACAAAAAAAGATCGTTGTCGTTTGCTTACAATGAATGACAAAGGATCAGTGTTTTCAGTATCTTGAGAAGCAACAGTTGTACATTTACTACTTAGTTAAAGCGAGTAACTGTTAACTTATTTGATTGATTAAAGGAGGTTGTTTTGTTTTTTACGACTCTCATCTTTACTGAACACACTCTCTCGAACCGGCAATAAATAAATATATAAATAGTATTACGCGAAATTATCGAAGGCGGTTAATAATTTTATTGTTCAAATGCTACATTTTTAAAAATTTATAAATTTCCAAAAATTCCGTCGTTAATATTAATAAATTTATATATTTTTCAAAATCTTAGAAAACTTTATTATCTGGAATTCTGCGCGCAAGAAAATATAAATAGTATTTTTCAACAGCATTATCATAAGCATTATCATCGCAAAAGCTGTAAACATATAGTATATTTGATATTCGTAAGTACGTGCGGTATTTTTAATGCATTCTAACAATACTATAGTCAACATAATAGTTAATAGATGCGTAACAGCGATGGCAGAGAAACTAGTGATTAGCAAGCACAGTAGCGAGCCAAATTTAAATTATTTCGGAAACTATTTAGAATAAAATATACATTCATATGAACATTTTCGGATATTTAAAATGAAATCATCTCTAAACATCATCTCTAAAAATATTAATTTTTCTTCCTGGGATAGTTTAGATATATATTTTTTCAAGAATCTTGATTGAAAATTCATCATTAATAATATCGATGGTATTATTATCATTTTGACAAGGCTTATAATAATTAGTTGATATATTTGCGTGTGATTTGTATTGTCTTCTTCGGTATCAATTTGATCACTTTTTTCATTACTATTTTTATTCTCATTATTATCGCCAGCTTATAACAAATGAAATATTTTAAATGAGTTATGTCAATTAATTAAAGATTCAATACATAGCATTAGGATTTACTTATTATGGATTATGAAACTTATTAAATCAGAAATGATTTTCTTCTACTTGCAATATAACAATATAAATAATAAATAATTTTTGAAGTATAATATCTTAAAATAGAGGAAAATAAAGACCTGGTATCATGAATCCTGGTATGAATGAATGATAAACGATGATCATTAATAAACTTTTTAAGTAAAAATTTAAATAAAATAGCTGCTAGTAATATAGATCCATAAACCGGAGCCATAACATGAGCTCTAGGCAATCACACATGAAATAAATATATAGGCAATTTAATAAAAAAAGCCCCAAACATAATAAAAAAATCCTACGTATCTAATTTAAATAAATTAAATCAATCCAATACTAAATTTATATTTAAATTATAATTATATAAATATAATTTAATGATATAAATTAATAAAGGTAAAGAAATAAATATCATATACATTAACAAATAAAACAAAACACTTAATCGTTCTCAATTATTACCTCAATAAAGAACAATCATAAATGTAGGAATTAGCCTAATTCCAAAAAATAAATATATTAATAACAAATTAAATAATAGTAAAACGTAATAAATTTATATTTGTAAATATTTGTAAAAATATTTTGTATCTCTGAATTATATCAGACAAACTATTGTTGAAGAAAATGATAGCTATATTTATAAATAGATTTAAGGATAATTCGAAATACGATCCATTAGTCAAAATAAAGTCCTAAAATTTCTGGTTCCTAATTCCTTAATAATAATAGAATCGACAAATCGTCAATCCTAAATTATTCAATTTTTATTAATAAATCGATATTATTTTGAAATACATCTATTTTTGTTAAACTTTTTCTATTCGTTTATTCTAATAAATACTTAATTTAATAAAAGGTTTTAAGTTCCGTTCTTGGGCTATGAATGAAAATTAATAAAACTAGTAAGTAAATACGAATTTTCTAATTGTCATAAATCATTTATCAGTTTATTAAATTATCAATTTACTCAAACTACAAATTAGGAATTTTCTTTTTCGTTTTTGATATACTCTATCGTTTCGAGAATATTAGCTTCAATCCGCGAGTTTAAGAAAAGAAATATTCAATAATTTAAGAAATTCTTAGTCTAATCAGTGACTCCGGTATAAATCTACAAAATAACCATCTTCAAATAACCAACTTCTCAAGTAAGAAATTATCAATTTTCATCTTTTTTATCTTACATTTGTGAATTTAATTTCTTTTTATAAATTTTATTTTCTTCTTTGTTTTCGATTACACGAAATTCTATTTCCTTTCTATCTCCTCATTTTTTTCAATTCTCTTTTTTATAAGTGAAAATTAGAGATCCCTGAAGTATTGTCAATACCATTTGAATAAGAATGTAATCTAAACCGATTAGTCCAGATTATTATGGAGACCGAACGTGTGGACATCTCGATTAATTTTACTCAAATTCACAAATTAGAATTGTTAACTGCACAAATTTAAAAGCTCTTTCAAATCAATCATTAGATATTAGCTCGTATTCTATTGCTCAGTTTATTTTTTTATCCGTTTGGAGAAATTCCTGATTTTTGGTAAATTATTTTTATTGACGTTTTATTATATTTGATAATCTTTCTTCACTTGAGAGAAGATTCTGTATTTTCGTATCTTCTGCATTTTTGTTTCCGCCGAGCAATTTAAATATTTCGTTATCGATTCTCTTATATACATTTATTTCCTCAGAAGATGATTTCCACATAGAACTAAGGATAATTATTAAGAAGAGTCAGTTCCGATTATTTTCATCTTTATGTATTGCCAAGAACACTCTTTTGTGAATGATTTCCAAAAGCTTTTAAACATTGCCTGTTATTTGTTAAAAAGTTACATCACAAATTAATCATTAAAGATTAATGAAAAATATACGAAGAAACAAAACTATATTAAACTTGCGCTTACAACATGAAATACTATTATGAAATAAATTGAGTTGAGAATATATTCATTCAATGTTTATAATTATCAGTCTCAAGATAGAAACTAGCCGTAATTTCGAGAAGCTTATCAATGAAATTATAGTTATATTGCCATTTGAAAATAGATTCAACTAAATAAAATTAAAATACTATGAATATTAATTTTCATGTTTATCGAGAAATATTCCAGATATTCGAGGTATTACGTAGACTATATTACAATCATTCAATATTTTGCCTGTTTAACCCCATTATTAGAATCTAGGAAATAATGAGAAAGATAATTTTCATCACATGAAGTATACCAAGAATTATTTCATATTCTGGGCATATATAGCATAAATAGCACTAATATGAATTAGTGATGTTAATGTAGATATTCTAATCTATCTCACAATCTCTTTTTGCAATATTTTCTGTGAAAAAAATTTTGTCGTTTCGGTGGAAAAAATTTCAAAATATAGAATTAGTGCAAATTCTTCGAACATTTATCTAAATTTCGTCTATTTTTTATTCAATTAATATCAGAAACATTTTGAAAAATCTACAGTTTTATATCTTTATATTTTCTTTTTAAAGAAGATGCATAAATTTTTATGAAATATATCTTATAATTGCTTTATGTATTAGATATTAGAATAAATTCTAAGAAAACTTTGAAATCTAATAATTCGATTCAAAGAACAAAGAAAAATATTTCGTTTCTTATATTTGTATAAAATCAAACATTGTGTTCTAATTTTTAATTGGATTTTTAATTCATTTTTTTCACTATTTTTACTTTCATCATTAGCGCCTTGCAACAAATGGGATACTCCTTGTATAATTAATTGAATAAACTGATTTTTTTAAAAACTCTTTTGAAATATTATCATGTATACAAAAAACGATATATATGAATCATATATATTAAAAACTTTATTAATCAACTCTTGACTATTATAGTTTTCTATAGAAATTTTTAATTTCATGCGTTCTTTATTGATTTAAGATATAAACAAAAATAAGATCGCTTTCTATTAACCTTTGCTTAAGAACAAATTTTTTCTAGGAATTTTCATATCTTCTTTATATAAACTTTTTGTATAGTTATATTATTTTTAAATGCCTCATTTTGATGAAAAAACAACTTACTTTTCTGATCTTTATGTGTTCGATCCTCTATAACTTTTCTTATTCATTATAATTATTATTAAGTAATATCATAAAATTATTAACAGCATTTTTCTATCACAATCTTTTTGCTTCGTATATTCAGCAATTTGCATATGAATACACGTTTTTGTTTTTTGGGATATTGTTGCTAGAGTTACTACGATATAAAACATTTGAAAAATCAGTGATTTTGAAATGATTTGCATATGTTTTATTTTAATAATCTGTATAATACCATTACAATATTCAGAATGGAAAATGAATGCAAATTTGTATGTCAATTTAATACGATCAAGAAAATAGATAATTTAATCATATTATTTTGATGAAGAAGTATTACATAATTTATTTCTAAATAAAGTCAGAAGTTCATCTTTAACCGATTTTAAAACATTCTTATTTTGAAATGATGAGAAAATTTTTCGAAGTATTACATTATGTATGTGCTTTTAATTATTTTCTTTTCAGTTGATCTTTTTGATTTTTGTCGTGAGCTGAATCATATTTTTTATATTTTTCAAGTTTTTTCAGAAAAAAATTCTTTGCATATAATTTTTAATACTATTTTTAAGTTTGCTTAAGAACATCGAGAAATTATACGAATTTCCGTATTTAAATCGAGGAAATCTTTTTGTAGTTTTTTAATAATTTGGATAAAAATATTTTAATATTTCCTGTATTTCATTTTCCAAAATAAATGTCACGAATACAAATTAATAGTGCATCATAATGCTATTAATAGAAGAATTCTATTTATTATTTATATCAGAATTTGTTTCATTTATTATAGACAATAGTTATAGACAATATTTAATATAGACAATAGACTACTTGTTACATATTCCGGATTTTTACCTTATTTTCAGTAATCATTGTTTCGATTTTTTCTGAGATATTTTATTTAATAATTTTATGTAATATATTTTATTTAATATTATCTTGTAATAATATTGTGTATTTACAATGTATTCAAAAAATTTTTGCTCATTTCTGATTATTTTATCAAGATCTTATAGAATTCATGAAGCATGTGCGCGTGCGCGCGAAAGAGAGAGGGAGAGAGACAGGGAGAGAGGAGAGAGAGAAAGTATTATATAAATTATCTTTCAAATTTTTGACTTGATTTTATACTTGTATTTTTTAATTTAGAAGATAAAGTCGTCTTCGATAAATAATTGATAATTTCCATCCTTATTTCCTTCCTTCCACTAGATATATTGTTTTCAAAGGGTATATTGTTTATGATCAGTTCATTGATTTTGATGAATTGGAAATAAATACTTCTCAATGTTCTTTATTGCTGGTGCTATTTTCAAAATAAGTATTAATTCTTTTATAGAATTGGAAATTCAAACTTTATTAGATAATATTAGTGATTTCAATTTATCTTGTACATTATTTATTATATATTATCACTATTATTATTTTATTTCTTTGCAAAATTTTATATGACTGTAAATAATTTGTAAATAATAATTAAAACTAATTAAAAGCAATTAAAACCAATACTCAATAACTGGATTGCAACTTTGAGTCGCAGCTCCATGAAGGAAACATACAAAATCAAGAACCGTGTGCACATATGCGGTTCTCGGTTATATTTATATATATGCATTTTTAAAAATATAATTTATTAGGTAAGATTTATAAAGAATTTGTAAGATAAGATTTATAATAAGATAGTTGAGAACAACTATGTTTTTATAAATTTCGTTTTATTTCTATTATTGTTATCATTATTATCAAATACATTTTACATATCCTTGTTTGAAATTAAATTTTAATAATTTAGATTTATATAAAGAAAAATAGATGATATTAACAATATTGCAGAAGATGACTCAAATAATGCTTTCAAGTATACGCACGAAATGACATATGAGTGGCGTAACCGCTTATTGCGGTCCATATATATGCGAAACAGCTTCTTAAATGCATTGTCGATTATCCGATCAAAAAACATGATAATATCTCGCTCCCACATACAAAGCGCCGATATATGCAGCGAAGCTAGTCATATATATTAATGCGATATTTCTAGTTGAATAGACATAAGCGGCATTATTATAGCGCTGTAACAATTGAATTGATTAAATTAATAAATTCAATCAATAATTGGCATCTTTATTAATAAAACTACTTTTGTCTTTATATCATATTTGTCTCTATAAGCAAAAATATTTTACTTTATAACTTAAAATTGATGAATTTTATATTAATGTAAGTATAAATGTCATAATTAATTTTTAATTTTTATAGATTCTTCATCAATAGATTTAATAACATTTCATATGATATACTTTATTACCGACGGTAACTAACGCTATTATAATTATCGACGATATCTATCGCGATTACGCGTAATCTAATACATTATTATATATCATGATATTTTTCAATTGTATCTATATACGTGATACGTGATACGTGATACGTAGAAAAAATAAAAAAGAAATAGAAAGATATCATTTTGTATAGAAGATATGTGTATATATAACGAACAATCTTTTTATAATTGTTAGTATCAATATATTGCTAAATGAAAGTTATCTATGACACAACTTTAATATATTTTTGATATTTATAATTTGATTTGATAATTATAAGAAGATTATTATAATCGGTTATTATAATGGTTATTATAATGCAATCTAAACATCTTTCTCATTTTCTTTTTTCTTTTTCTCTTTAGAAAAATCCATCATGTATTATCAAGAACTTGGCAGTTTCTAATATCAACAAAGTTTTCTAGATATCACTCATATTTTCATTATTAAATTTTGGTTATTAAAGTCATATGATTCATTATTTGCGCATTTTGCAGAAAATGATAATAGAAATTTTTTATAACATTTTATTTAATGTATATTTATAAATATAAATATATTTGATGCATATTTATGATTATATATATATTTAATTATATAATATTATATAAATAATATATATTTATAAATTAATGTATATTTATAATATATATTTATATAATTTGTATAATACATAATAATATATATTTTGAAATTGTTTTTCATACAAAATTTCTTATATAAATTATTTATTATTATAAAAAATCTATTATTATAAAATATAAAAATGCTTCTCAAATTTCTTGGTGAACGCAAAAATATATTTTCAATAAAAATTTATAATAATTGTTTTAAAATAAGTTTTAGAATTTTAAAGAATGATATTTAACGTCATTAAAAAAGATTGATTCTATTAATAAAATAAAGTTGAAGAGAATACGAATGACATAGCAATGATTTGGAAAGCTTTCTTGAATTAATAGAAATAATAATTTTATATTAAATAATTAAAGACGAAATGAAATAACTAAAAATTATTTAAAAAACTGTATAAAAATATATGATAGTATAACAACTCATAAGCTAAGATTTAATTGTAAATATAAAATGGAAAAAATCTTATTCAGGAATCCATCTTGGAAAGGAAACAGTAATTAATATTCTAATCTTATTTATTATTAATGCTATTAAATTAATAACTCTTCTTCGTAGAAATGCAGTAACATTTTTTATTCAGAAACGTTTTCTCGTTATTTTTCGAGGAATGCCTCGAAAATTATAAATTATGAATCATATGTTTGTAATATAGTACGAATGAATAGAACACACTTGCAAAACTTCATTGAAATCGCTGATTAAAAACTAGAAAATTGCGTTTTGCATATCTTGTTAATAGGATCTAGCCAATAAAGAGAATTTGGTAGATTCCAATCATGAATTTTAATCAATTTTAATACTATATTGTATTTATATAGCGAAACTGCAGAATACTGTCCACTTTTAAGCATTCTTGGAGCAACAATAAAAAAAATGACGATACAATTTATCATAAAAAAATATGATATCAAAATATTAATATTTTTTTATATATCTTTTTTAATATCGAAAGACTGTTTGTGAAAGTGATGTCTTAGCAATTTTAATTAAAATTAACTAGAATATTCCTAGTTCCGAGTTTAATTTTTACGAGTTTAAATCTGATGATCATATATACTAACTCTTGAAAAATTTTTTGTATATATTTTTTTATATCATCATAGAAAATATATTTAACTTAATATGCGTTGTTACATATTAATATATATCATATCAATTACAAATCGTACTCTTTTTTAAAAGTTTCATGGGAAATGTGATCAAAATAAGCATTTTCTTAATTATTATATTAACAGTAATCTCCAAATATAATTGTATATAGATATACATATACATATTACATATACATATTTTATTTTTTTGTTCGAAAGATATACAAAATTATCTATTTGACAGAAAAAAGGGCAATAGTAATAATTGTCTTTCGTACTCATTTGCGATATTTCAAAACTATCAGTGAGCGCATGTGCGTAGCATGTATTTCAATTGAAAAATGTTCTTATACTTTTGCTAAATTATTATGAATAAAATAATAAAATTTAAGAATATACATAAGAAATGTGAAATATAGCAAAAAATTTTTAGAAATGATCATTTTAACATGTTAATGAAAACATGTTATAAAATATTTTTAAAAATAAATTTATAATTAATATTTTATAAATAATATTTTATTTATATATATATATATATCATATATATTATGTGCACATATATCATATATATATATATATATATATAATGTATAACGAATATAAAGAATATGTGTATATATATATATATAATATTGTATATTACTTTCCGAAGTTTTAATATAATATTTATTACATTACATTTGTATATTTTGATTTTTTAATAGATTGTAATAGATATAAAGTATTAAAATAATATGATTTGAAATATATTCTCTTATATTTTTTTATTGGCAATGTTTTTCGATAGCATCGCTTTTACACATTTTTTTATATATTTTGATATATGTTTTCTTTTTGCTTCAATTTTGTCATTATAATAAATGCAAATAATATAATTATAAATATTCTTTTCTATATTTTTTAAGTGATATTATTTTCTGATATTACAGATTTTATAAATATTGTTGCTGTATTTATTTACATTAATTCGAGTTTTAACTTTTTCTGTTTATATGTATTATATATATTTTATATATAATTATATATATTATATATATATACGTGTGTATATAATTCTTAGTATATTAGTATATTATTAGTATATTATTGTTATAACAATACGAACAATTGGAGCCTTTTTGTATCTTTCTTGTACTTTCTTGTACAGAGAAGTATCTTTTCGGATATTTTACAAAAGTAAGTTTTTCTTAATAAGTTTAAACGTAGTTTAAACGAAACAAATTCGTAATAGATTTTTTTGATAGCTGAAATTCATTTTATATGAGAAAAATTATTTTATTTTTATTCTAAATACTTTACAAATTGAGATATTATGTTGAATTTAAAAATGATAAGTCATCATTTCAACGTTATCATTATTGGTTTTTGTTGCTGAATATTAAACAGAAAAATGGAATGATGTGCCGCTTGTATGCACGCGAACACGTATTATATATAATAAGCATAAATGTAGTCGTGAAAAGGTAGTAGCTATTGATTATTATCTGTTATATTAGATAATAATTATTGTTACTAAAATATATCTCGATAATATGCTATGTATAATGCTCGTAATCCAAATAACACTCTCTCTCTGTTTAATATTCAGTAAACGAAAAAAATTGTGCCGCTTTGCAACATCTAGTTAAATGGAATTATATAAAGTAACAGAATTTTATCGACAATTTTGATATTGGTAACTTATAAAATAGGTTGCATATCTGATTAAGGATCATTAAGC
The DNA here is from genome assembly GCA_020341155.1 of Eciton burchellii. Lineage (NCBI taxonomy): Eukaryota > Metazoa > Arthropoda > Insecta > Hymenoptera > Formicidae > Eciton > Eciton burchellii. Next base: position 260,930 of record JAHMML010000099.1, on the reverse strand, counting down.
ATTATTAAATGCATTATTGTTTCTTTTTATTATTTTTCTTGATAAAAATCATCATTGAATTATATTATTAAAATATTGGATAAAACATTGTTAATAATACCTGGATAAAACTTATTTTTATATTCTTATATATTTAATGTGTTTAATATATTTAAAATGTTTTTTTCTGATGAATTTGATAAATTTTTCATTTTGGTCATATTTTTAGAAAATATAAATAATATTGTATTTAATTCAATGTTTAACTATAGATATTTTTAAGTATAGATTTTTAAGTATATATATATATATGTTTTATTAATTATTGATTGTAATTAATGTATTATTATAATGATGATATCTTACTTATAAATTGCGTTTATTGTTAAAAATATTTACAACATTATATATATATATATATATATATATATATACACAATATATCAGGCAGAATAATATTCAGAAGAATTTTTTGATTAGTCTAAACCGAAATAATACTTATGAATTCTTTGCAGCACTTCGCAAAAAATGAGATTATATAAAAAGTTTAATTCAGTATCAAATAATTTATAATACACAATATGAAAGTTGTAGTAATATAAAAAAAATTATTGAGATTAATACTCTTATTTCAATTTTTGATAACAAGTTCTTTTAAGAAGAAGAAATACGATTTTAATGATGTATTAAATCTTATGTTTTTATGTCATCAATTATACAAAGAATTATATAACAATTATATAAAAAATGATGCATTAATTAAAAATCTGAATTAATTAATTAATCTGAATACTGAGAAATGTTGATAATTATTATCGACTTAATATTTTTATAAAGATGTTATATTAAAAGTAGACAAGTTTAATTTATATGCTCTTTTAATAACAATAATATTGATATGTAAATAATTATATGAAGTTGCGAATAATATATTCCAATATGAATCTTGTGCTGAGAAGAAATATTATATAAATATTTGCAGAAAAGAAATGTCTATCAGATTGGAGCTAATATGCAAATTAAAAATATAGTTAAAAAAATGCAAAAAATATTTGTATACTTTTCTTACAGAAGATAGAAGTGGATAAAAAGTTTGTGATACAAAAGAATATATTGCATAACATAAAGATAATTAATTACGAAATTAGTTATCTTAAATGTATAAATTAATAATTTTATATTTATTTATAATTTATGCTAAATAAATTACAGAAAGCCTGTGTAATGATTTCTCAGTTAAATGATTAATATCTAATTATTTAATGTTATATGTTTCTATTCATCTTATTTCATTAAAAATTTAATAATATAATTACAGCTTTAAAAATTAGAAAAAAATTAGTTTTTATTCTTATATTTTAAAATATTTTTTGGAAATAAAAATATTTCAATGATTTCTTATATCAAGAATAAGATGTTACATCATTTATCTCTTACTTTATTTTTATATTATGGGTTTTTTCGGTAATCAGATATTTATATGCATGATAGATAAGGAATAATTTTTCAATAATGAATATGTATTTAAATATTTCTTTTTCAAACAATAAAGAAATTATAATTTATTAAATTAATGTCTTTATAATCTGTTTGAAAAAATTTTATTACGAACTTATTCATAATAAGATGTTTTTTCAATGCCTCTTATGATAATTTTTATATTTAATGTTTTAATGACAAATTGATGCCGCAAAAAGAAAGAAATGCATATTATAAAGCAATCACATTTTTATAACGTAATATTATGAAGAATAACAGAATTAAGAATAACAGAAAGGATATATTTTAATATTTAATGATTTAGTGATTTGATAAGTAATAGTAATGATTTTCTGCACGTTCTATAAAAATGTTGAAAACTATTTATATAAACAGATATTAAAAAAATATAATATCCATAGAAATTTAAAAAAGAAAAAGAAATAGAAAAGAGACGCCAAAAACACGTTTTACTTGCATATATTAATTTTATAATAAATATAAATAAAATATATATAGAAGTATATAGTAAGTATATATATAAGCAAGAGAAAATTGAGTAGTAGTGTACAAAATAAGTACAAAATAAGTATAAAATAAGTATAAAATAAGTACAAAATTAACGTAAAAAGATATAATATAATGACATAAAAATACCCATAAAAATTCGCATAAAAATTGTGGCATCAGAGAGTAACATCAATACAAAATAAATGTAAAAAAAAATATTTCATTAGATTATTTCTATATATTTATCATAATAAAAAAATTTAAACAGGAAAGTAAAGTACATTAATATATATAAAATATTTCTAGAAGAATTACGGGAAACAACGTACGCATAACAAAACTGTCTTCTACATATATTATAATGAAAAATTAAAATATAAAAGTTGTTAATATATTAACAATATATTAATATATTAATATATATTAATATTTTATATTTATTATATCTATTAATTATATAAAAAAATAAAAATAACATATGAGTAATGCAAATAAATATTATATTAAATATTTGGAACGATTTATATGAGGTCGCGATTTTTCCAATGAAGAATATATAAATATTCATCTTATTTACGGTTTTTATACAGGAAATATCTGAGTCAAAATTAGGAAATCAACATAAATTTTCTAACAAAAGAATACCATGTCACTCGATATCGGCAAATATTCAGAATTATAATTGATGAGATTATTTCAATGAACATTTTGTGAACATCAATTTCACACAATTTCATTTGCGACAATGAAATCGCTCTTCAAAATATTAAATATATTTGACACTGCTTCAAGTAAAAGATAAAGCTAATTATAAAGCTTTATATAAACTGAAAATATCTTGTTTTATTATATAATAAATATATAATATAATTTATTATATAATAAATAATTTTAATAATATGTTAATAAAACGAGGTTTATAAAACCTCATTTTATTATATAGTAAATTCTCCATATTAATAATAATCATATTATTATTTTATTTACATCAGATAAGTAAAAGAGTTTTTGTATAACTGAAAAATGAATGGAATTTGATTCTAAAAAATGAATGGAATTTGAATTTGTTAATGATATACACATACAGTTCAAGTTTAAATAATTTATTATTATATTAAACCGAGAATATTATGAGTTAATAAAATAGTGCTTACAAGAAAAGGGAGTTTTAATATCCAGGATAATATAGGCATATATAAACACGAGGAAATTCATATGTAATTAAGTAATTATTTTTCAACATTATGTCAAATATAACATATGAGCAGACATTTATGCAATGATAAATTATTGAGATCGTATTTCGGCCTATATCGGTTGGCATTTCTGCATTTTCTAATGAAAATGAAACCTTTTGAAAGATTCTTTCTCTTTTGGAAGATATTGTTCTTAATACGTAAATGCAATTGGATTATTGTTCGCTGTGTAGAATATAAGTTCATTAACAGTTGAATAATTATTATCTCTAAAGATGGATAGGTCGAAGAAGTCTAATATATGGAGATGTCATCTGATTTAATAATAATTTTTTTATATTTTATTTTTTATATTTTATAAAATATTTTTTTCTTTGAAAAAAAACGTATTATAACAAAAATTAGAATATGTATGGATTGAATATGTATGGATTAAAAAAATTAATAATTTGTTAATTGAAATCAAATAAAATCAAAATAAATTTCATAAAGTAATAAATTCAATTTTTTATCAGTTTCGTATTGATAGAAACGATGAATATTTTTAAATAAAGTAATAATAAATAGTGATTATATTGATTATAACTTATTTTTGTGCTAGGAGACCGTTTGTTATTTCATATTTCTATTTTAATTTTTTCACACAATTATGTGTAGTTTCTTTTTTTTCTATTCTATTCATAAAAATATTTTATTCATATTTAGCTTGGAAAAAATAAAATACTTTATATAAAAATAAAAAATATTCATTGTTCAATATTTGTTTTGATTGATTGTCATGACTGATAGAAAATCAAATCGAAAAGCATTTATCTAGTTTATCAATATTCATCAATTGTTCTCCATATATTCATTGAAAATAATATATAATGATGTAAATATAAATATGATATGTATTGAAGATTAGTTAAATAATTTGAATTGAATATCTTTCTCAAACGAAAAAAATATTTTATTTAATGCTAAAAGAAGTATCAAAGATTCTGCTGAAACAAGAATTTTGTGATCACATTGTAGATTCGCTATTATTAAATAAGTGTTACAAAATTTAATCTATTTGATAGGATAGGATAATCTATTGAATAGGATAACAATGATAAGTTACGATGAAGTTAAGTTTTTGAATCTTTAATTTAATTTTATTGTTTTTAAATAATATACATTCAAAGATAATTTTGTAGAAACACGTGCTTATATATAAATATGCATATATCTTAAACATCAAACTACATATTCGATATTGAAAAAGATAATAGTATATGTTTTTAGAAAACATACCACATTCTTCAATAAAGGATTTTACATTCAGATCTTTTATAAGGATTTCATTATTACATTATACTTTAGCTTGTGAAAGCGCGGATAGCGTTAAACTGTCTTCTTATTGTTTTTCAACTGCCTTTTTATGGATACGAACTTAGTCTCGTTCGTAATAAAAATATTTATTAGCATTAATCAGTTAATCTTAAAAAAATCATTTGTTGCCTTATCAAAGAATTGCAGCATCTTTTTTTAAAAACATGCAGTTTTGTTTTTTTTATCTATCGGACAATTTGATATTCAAAATAGACAAATATTACTATTTTTTATTATTATGTAGTCCTAAAACTATTTTTTAAATTTATTTATTATTTAATTGCTTAAACAAATAAAATAAAAGGTTGAAAGAATAATTCTTTTCTAAAATATTAATCACTGTTTCCTAAAAGAGCAGACATGATACAATAATATTATAATAAATAAGATTATTTAATATCTCGTTAAAAAGAAATATTGATTATTATAAATTTTATTTCGATTTATTCAAAACTTTTTTATTTTTATTATTTTAGATTATTAAGCATAATCTCATAAAACTTAAAAATATTTTATGAGATTTTTCTTTTTAATATTTAAATATTATGTAACTAGTTTTTTTGTAATTTTATATTTCTATTCTATATTTCTATTTTTATTGAAAATGTAACATTCGATAATATAATAAATGTTATATTTTTCTGATAACATAAAAAAGTTCTTTATTTTTTTGTTTTTTAATGCATGTTTATTGAATTCTCGCAGTTCACATTATTTTTACACCATTTTCACACCATCCATTTTTATACTGTTAATTAAATATCATGTTAATTAAGTATTATTAATTGATTTTTTAATAAGTTATTTACTTATAAAATCTTTTAATGCAAGATTTATTATATTACATATTTTTGCATTTTTCAATTTTATATAAAAAAATCATCACAAGGAAGATAGAGGAATCATATGAGAACTCATAAAGTATTCTATGCTATTTATATATTATGCTAATAATATATAAATTATTATAATCTATATAATAATGACATATATTATAATTTATATAATTTACATAACTAACATTTATATTAATGTTATATTAAATTATACACGTTATGATTTTTGATTAAATCAGACATCATTGTCATAAAATACAAATTAATTCATAATACAATCAAAGTTTATAACCAATATAAAATAGATAGTTTGGCGCATTAAATTCGATGCATTATTTAATCTCATTTATTATTCAAAAAATCAAGCCAAGTAAAAAATTTATCATTGATGAAATTCAAGAAATGATAGTTAAATCATAAAAAAATGTTTACTTGTTTTTTTTTAAAGACATTATTGAAACGGAGAGAATCATTGCATGAAAATTAGAGATATAATGAAAAAATATATAAATATATAAAACATGAACAATTGGTTATTGTTTATTTGGTTTTTTAAAATAACTTTTTGACAATTTTTTTATTGTATTATTTATATAAATTTTATATTAATTTATACAAAAAAGAATAAAATAAATCTGTCTATTAATATACTAATGATAAAAGCTTGATATTTAATTTGAATCGAAATTTATTTTTTATTCTTAAGTTTTAAGATAGATATTTCATCTAATAACTTATTTGAATCTGTATATTTATAATACAGATATTATTTTTATAATTTTTATTTTATTCATTGTTTATTGATTAATAAAAAATATATTATAAACAAATTAAAAACAAAATTATAAACAAATTAAAAAAAATCATTTTTGTTCATCACTTTATAACCATTGTTATCAATGATTTTTATTGATAAAAACAAATAATCATTTTCTTATATTTATATGCTATATTTTTTTATGTATAGATATAGGTATTTAATTAAATTTGACATATGTTAACAAACTATATTGATTAAATAACTTTAATTGAAAATAAAAAAAATAACTTTAATTAATATAAACGTAACAAATTTGGATTGTAGTAAAAATTAATGAAAACATTTACTTATTTTTTCAATATTTTATATTTTGAGGATAATAATTACGGATATTCAAAAGATCTCTATAACTTGAATATTATTATCATTAGTTTGATATATTACTTTAATTAAAAGAAAATAATCTTTTGTTATTGTAGACCATACCTAGCATTTATTTAAATTAAATAATAAAGAAATATTACATGAAAGCGTAAAGAAAATATTAATATTTTTGTCAACTTTCATGTATATTAATAAATACATATTTTCAATAATTTGACAATGAAAGTTGTCAAAAGTATTGAATATATTTGAAAGTATTAAATTATTAATAAAGTATTAAAGTATTAATTATTAAGTAGTAACATTAAAATTATTTAGTATTATATATATAATGAGTTCTTATTATTATTAAATAAGTTAAGAAATTATTAGCTAGAGAGTATGTAATAAATAGAGATTAAAAGTAATTAATAATATATAAATGAAAAGTAATCAAACATATAATTTGAGGGCACATATTATATGTATATTCATTTATAATAAATATTTATATATTCAATAAAATTATGTGAAATATTTTATTTCATATTTATATTATATGAGATTTTTATATTTTATAAGATTTTGAAATGGCTAAATTTTTAAATATATACATTCATATACATATATGTATATATATATATATATATATATATATATATATATATATATATTTATACATGTATATATTTATATGGATTGACCCGTTGGATGGGTCTCTTATATAGAGAAATTATATAAATTTGAATCTTCAAAATATATATTGAACAAAGGAAAAAAAATGTCATCAAAATGTAAAATGATTAAATTATGAAAAACGATTAAGATTGTGGAATCTTTCTTATCGTAGCAAAAAAGGAAGAAAGAGGAAGAAAGAGAAAGAGAAAGAAAGAGGGAGAGAGGGGGGATACACACATCGATATTGGAGTACTGTACAGTATCCCTACTCTCAACAGGAATCTGGGCCCCGCATCGTTGAAAGAGGCATATAGCGGTATTGAAGTGCTGCGAATATTAGATCGTAGTAGTTGCCTGACGGTCAAGCAAATGGCAAGTGCCAGTTGCTTCGCAGCGTTCGCTACAATTACGGTTCGAGTATTTCTATGTTGTTCCGGAAAGTACTTTTATGATCATTTTTCTATCAGTGATCTTGTTGAATATTCAGAATATTCGAGGAACTATTTCTTCTGAATAAAACGAGAAGTTTTGCGATTATAAAGAAAATATATGTCTAAAATAAAAAATAAATTAATACATATTGTATATTGAGAACGTGGAAGCATAGTAAAGTGTATATATATATGAACAGTGTCGCGTGTAGGTGTGTTTTTCGGACAAGTTTTCTGGCTTTCATCATTTCTCGCGGAAACGTATCTGAAGAATTCTCGAGAATACAATGATGTTTTCGACGATACGCATTGCTGTATTCTTGTCGCTTATTAATCTCCATGCAGCGACTAATATAGTGACATCAGCTAAGGTACAAAATCTAAATTTAGTTTTCTTAAATTATATCACCATTTTGATTTATAAAAATATAATTTAAAAATTTATTATATGTTATATGTATTCAAAATACAATATTTGTATAGTAAAATATATAGAGTTAATGCTTAAATATGTTAATTTTATATATAGGAAGATGTATATGTTAAATTAACAAATCTTTTAATAATTCAGTTTAATAATTTTTGGAAAAGATTGTAAGAGAAAGAGAAAGATGGAAAAAGAGATAAAAACTTTTAAAATATTTATTCAATTAACATGATTCAACTAATAATATAATATAAACTTAATAATAACCAATTGATTAAATTAATCAATTAATTGATTAAATATTTAAAAATATGCTTGAATATAGTGAAATATTCCTATTTTAAAAATTATTTTAAATTGATTTATAATAAATTATAAAGTGTTTATTACAATTATATTTCTACATTTTGTAATTATTAGAGTAATATAATCATAAGTAATATAATCATAATTTTTTGAATTATTTAGATATCATAATTTAATGAAATTTTGATAAATTTATAAGCTTCTTTATCTAATTAATATCTCATAAAATTTTTATATATCTTTGTATATATTTTTGCATCTTTCTTTAATAAAAAAGATATATGTATATTTTATATATATAATATAATATATATAATATTATATATATTATATATGTTTATATATAATATATTATATATATTATAATTTAAAATCATAGTCAAAGTCATATTCTAGATTTACTATAATTATCTATTGCATGTAACGTAGAAATTCTGTGCTTGTAACGATATATATATATATATATATATATATATATATATATATATATAAAGCATTCTTATATAAAAAATTCCATGATATACTGTATATTAGAAGAATATATTGATGGGATCAATTCAAATTTTTCATAAACATAGATTAAATTCACAATACTTATCTAGATATATGCATTTAAAACTAAGAATTGAATTGCAATTTTATTGGAATGCACTTTATTTAATTCTATTTTTATTTCTTTTTGTTTTTATTGAATAAAAATAAATATCAAATGAATTGAAATTAACATAATTCTAAGTTCTTCATTTTATAAATTTATTCTCTTCCATATTAATATATCAATACTAATTTTAGAGATTAGATATAAGCAAGTAAATATAAGTTCTTTTTGCTATTCCTCTATTTATTTCACGTTCATATAAATTATATATAATTACAATATATTATAATTATGTAAATTCATATGTGGAAGATAGTTATTAGATAATTACACAACAATTTGTATAATTTTCATATTTCTTTAACAAAAATAAAATAGTATAAATACATTTAAATGAATTTAAATAAAATTGTAATTGTAAAATTGTAATTCTTAGCTTTGAATGGCTTTAGGTAATTCTTATGAACTTGATTTATATTTATATAAAAATGTTCTGCTAGAATTAATTATGGAAACACGTTTTTACAAACACATACACACATTCACACACATAACAATAATTATATATTTTATTTCAACGATACTGTTACATTACTTCAATAATACTAAACATATATGTCAAGAATAGATTCATTGTTATATAAAACCAAATATGTATATATTTTTATATGTATGTGTATATATATATATATATATATATATGTATATGCATATGTATATATTTTTTATTTCAATAATATAGTATTTTTATATGTGTACGAATGCATTTGCATTTTATAAATATATCCTTACAGTTATCTCAAAGTGCAGGAACATTGAGCCAACTTTTTCTTTTACAACTTTTTTCTATCTTTAACCAAATTCTAAAATTAACGTCAATTGTGTTATCCTATATAGACAAAATGTTTCATATACAGTGTTATAAATTATCAATATATATTACAGACAAAAATTTTGCAAACAGAAGTAGTTTGTCCTGAAGGAAAGAAAAACTAGATATATAAGAACTAAATGTAAAAATCCGTATAAAGGCTATATGAAGATCAACATAATTTATTGGATAGGAATTCGAATTTTTTATAATATAGGTTTTTTACTTATAAATTCTAATCATTTTTATTTGAAATTTTTGTTTATTTAATTAAGTTATTTTTAAATTTATGACATATCGAATTTGGGTACTTACCTTAGGTTAAAAAATTTAATGTCTTATGAATTAAAATGGAAAGGAAGGTTTTAGTTGAGTTCTATAACAAGATCGCATAATGATGACCTTGATAACCTTTTGCGTTATTCAAGATTAATGATGTGAATGTAGCAGACAACTGATCTCTTTGAGATGATTGACGCGAATCCCTTTACTTTTAATTTAAAGTATATTTTTAGAAATGTATGTGTTAGCTGAATAATGCGATACGATAGATTATCATTCTACATTATTCGATCTTTCGATTGAAAATGAACGAGATTTTCTTTTAGAAATAAGTTGAAGAGATATAATACATTAGTCTCCTCGTTTCCTGATTTTTTACTATTTAATTATTTCTTATAAGATTTAAAAAAAATTTTGATCGTCGTAATTGCAAAGAAATGACATGGAAAAATATGACAAAGGATTCGATTAAGTTGTTCTATGTGAATATTAAGATAAATTGGAAAACAATTAATGAAAATCTATGCAGCATTTTAATGAAGATTGCAATTATATCTACGAAATAAATATTTTAAATATTTATTAAACTGACACGTATATTTGTGAAAATATATCATGAACATACAAATTAACAACAAGTTAACATTAATACATTCCAAAAGAATCGATTGTCTGCTACAGCCACATCGTTGATTTTGTATAATATAAAAACAGGTTATTAAGATCATCATGACGTGATCATTTCATAGAAGACCAATCTACGTAATTCAGCTATTCCATCTATATAAGGGGATCTAAATCTACTATTCAATTCTAATTTATAAGATATTGGATTTTTTGAAATGAAACAAGTATTTATCAAATTCAACATATCATAGATTTGGAAATATTAACTAAATCAGAAAAAATTTCAAATGCATGTTATTAGAATTCAGAAATTAAAAACTGTTTTATTAAATTCCTATTTAAAAAATAGGAATTTTTGTTTGATAAAATTACATTAATCTTTATACAAACTTAATTTCTATATCGATGTTTTCAAACTCGATTTTTGTTTATCTATTTTCTTTCTTCGAACAACTGTTAAATAATTATTTTTTATAATCTTTACTTTATATATATATATATAAATTATATATATATAATTATTTATATATATAATCTATATTTCATAATCATCATCATTCAGGAATTTGTATCCACTGCCAGACATATACCTCCTCTAGATTCCATCACTTATCATTGTTTTGAATTGTTTCTATCCAATTTCTTGCTATCTTTCTAATATCATAGGTCTCTAACATCTCGTTCGTGGCCTAACCTTATTATTCCTCTTGTCTTCTGTTCTTCATTCCAAATTCATTTTGATCCATTGTTGTGATACAGACACGCCCATCTTCACTTAATCTTCGGCTGACAATGTCTCTTATTCTATCTTATATCTTATATTTGCATCTTGTCCCTTCTACTTATTCCTAGCATTATTTTTTCCATGCTTCGCTATGTCACTCGCAGTTTATTTGCAGATTTCTTTATCAGGATCTCAGCGGCATATATTATTACACACATTTCCTATACTCTCCTCTTCAGGGATTTTGGCAAATTTTCCTGAAGAATTTTTTGTGGTTTGCCGAATACTCATTTTAGATTTATTCACCGCTGGATTTCACAGGTTTAGTCATTTCTGCCTATCTTTATTTCGTATCTCAAGTATTTATATTTATATATTTGTTTTATTTCTTTCTTGTCTCTCATTTCGTTGCTTGTTATTAAGTTGGTTATGATTTAATTTCTTCAATATTTATAGGTAGGCTCTTTCTGTCATTTGTCTCAGTTCTTTTAACATTTTTCGTCTCCTAGATTATTACTTATCAGAACATCATCAACAAACCGAAGATGAAGTATTGAAGTATTCTTTATCGATGTTCATATATTTGTAGTCAATCCAATTGTGCCAAAGCATATTCCAGGACTGCTGTGAAGAATTTAACTGATATGATACCTGATTCCTCACTCGACTTTATATTTGTTCGTGTGTTGATGGATTTTCATACATGCTGTTGCATTTGCATATATGTAAAATCTTCGAGATGCTTCCATCAACAAAAATTATTACTAGTATGTCACTAGTATGTTATTCTTAATATGATACAAGTTTCATAATTACAATATTTTTATATGTTTAAAAATAGCAAAGATATTCAAGATGGATTATTGCTCCAGTTAAAAGTACAAGATATTTCACGAATAAATGTCTTAATATAAAATATGAATTTAAAATTTCAAAAGAAAATATAAATTTAAGACTTCAAGAAGTGTTAATTTCCTCTACGTCAACATTATTTACCACAAAAAAATTCTTTTTGTTTGCTATTTAAATTAAGTTGATGGTAATTTACAATTTGCACGAAAAATTCTGTGGATGAATTAAGCAACTTTATAAGAAAAAATATCTTGAATCAGAAATAATTACTTCTAATTACACGAAAATCCTTATCCAATTCAGGAGTAACATTTTCAACATCTTTTAATAGAATACATAATTAGAAACAATGGATAATATTTTAGTATGTCCTTATTTCTTACTATCTCAGTTTAATATGGACACATCCAATTTCTAATAATTTTTATATTCTTTTTGAAAACATTCTGTCAGATATAAGAAAAAATAAATTATTTTAATTAAATAATTATTTTATATATTACGCCTAGAATAATAGTTAAATATTCATTATCCTGATCGACGGATTAGCCATGTCTACTCTATGGCTAGGTTTGCGCGGTTTCCAGATCTAATGCTATTGAATTTTTTGCTTAGAATGCTATTAAACAAAGGAAAAATCGAATTTATGATATAAATTTTTTATAAAGAAGAATTATTTATGTATATGAAAATGTATGAAGTATGTATATAAATGTATGAAATTAGAAAGTATATAAAATTACAACTATACTTGCCATCTCTGCCATGAAGGAAAGATGCTAAACCTATCTTATCTTAATATTCGAAGTTATTTTGAATAAAATCTATAATTACACCAAAATTTTTATATCATCTAATAATAAAGAGATTATTGAGATATACTACTAATTCATTTATTATAATTCCATAAAATTTTATATTAAAAATATTTAAATATCAATATCTTTTAAACAAAGCATTAAGGACATATTAACAAAGACAAATTCTTTTTTGTTTTAAAGCTTAAGTCATATTTTAAGTTTGATAAGATTTATGTAATTCAATGAAATTTGACTATTATTATATGCAAATAAGCAGCTACAATATGCGCCTAAAAAATCAAACACAAATCGCCACAAATACTAGACGTCATTTATACGAATTTTCGAACACTTAACTTCTTTAAAAAGGCTCCTATCATTATTGCAGCTTATTATTTTTGAATATACTGTATCATATAAAATCAGCTCTTAATATTATATGCGTTTGTTGCAAAACATCCTGTATATATATATATATATATATATATATATATATATATATATATATATATAGGATATTATATGTATACATATGTATACATACATACATACATACATACATATATACATATACATACATATAGGGCTCTCTCTCTCTTTCTCTCTCTCTCTCTCTCTCTCTCTCTCTCTCTCTCTCTCTCTCTCTCTCTCTCTNCTCTCTCTCTCTCTCTCTCTCTCTCTCTCTCTCTCTCTCTCTCTCTCTCTCTCTCTTTCTCTCTCTCTCTCTCTCTCTCTCTCTCTCTCTCTCTCCTCCCTTTCTCTTTCGCCCCTCTCTCCCTCTCTCTCTCCTCCTGAAATAAACACTCAATGTTGTAGATTAAGATTTTCTAAAAAAACGTTAAACATTTAGTTACTTTATACATTTCAAATTTCGATGTTGTATACAATATATCCTTAGAGTAAATGCATTTGATTTCTTTAAAAATTACATAAAAACTAGTATGCATATATAGCGATATGAAGAAACTCATCTATAATATAAAAAAATTGAAGCAATATTCAATGATTTATGATATTAATATGATACGTATAATTTTAACATATCATTTAATATTTGTATACTTGACTGTAACTATTTTAATACTTGACTGTAATTGATTGAATTAAAATTATATACTGTAAATTAAATGTAATACAAAAGTGCTGATATGACATTTAGTTACATGATATTGAAGAAAGCTATTGAATATAGAATACAGAAATTCTTTTATACATGACTTATAACTTTGAAATTCTTAAAAATATTCTTATGATTATTATATATGACAACTAGAATTCTTGTAGTTTCAAGATTTCATTGAGTATATAGAATTACGAAAAAATGCGATTTATTTTATTTTATTTTGCACAATATATCTCGACGAATATCGAGAAGCGAAGATCGACGGTGGAAAACAATAGAATAAACGAAGAAAACGGATGGAAATTGATACCATGTCTAATATTTTGTATAATGATTTTAGTCTCTTCTTTTATATTAAACTCGTTTAACATTAAAATGAAATACGAATTTATATTTTATAATAATTCTGAAGGTTCGTTCGTGAAATGCCTAAATGAACTAATATAATGCTAAAAGGTCAAAAAAGAGTCTGAAATTTAAAAAAACCAAAAAGAGGAAAGGCATACAATAAAGATCTGTAAAAAATATATAATATGCGCTCTATGAAGAAAAATTCTCTTCTGAATAATATAATTGTTGTGAACTCTAATTAAAGCAAAATAGATAGTTTATAAAAAGATTAGGACAAATAAAACAACAATAAAACAAAGAATTAACGTAGTCAATTAACATAGTGTCTAAAGCAATAATAATAGCTGTGCAGTAAGTTTATTCTGAGATAAACGGAAATAAGAACAATTAATAATATCTACGCAAATTTATTAGTTTTGATTTTAACAACGATTCATACAAATTTAGAGCTAAAGTTCAATATAGAGCTAGTTTCTTAATAGAAAATCTTATATTGTATGATTATATATTGTAGAACTGCCGAATAATTAAAGAGAAGATTGCAAGATTTTTGAATCGCAATCAGTTCATAACGAAGATTAAGATGACGAGAATGACAATGATAAAGAAAATTATAATGATAATGAAAAAAAATATATATATATAATAGATAACATAGGATAATAATCGATCAGAAAGAGGAAAAAGCAGAGAAATGCGATTAACTAATTTATTGTAAATTATGGAGAGGATTATATCGAAAATTCGATTCGTCTATTTAACATTGATTCGTACATAATTAAGCAATAAATAAACGAGTCGAGGAAACCACTATTATCTTGGAATGAATAGAAAGACTTTATATATTATTTTTTTGCAAAAAGATGAATCTATGAAGAAAATAGCTAAATTAATTTAAACAAAGCAAGAATATCTAAAATGTGAAAAAAATTAAAAGATGCATTGTTGGAGAAGTTCTCTATAAAGATCAACAGTACTTAATAATATAAAATATTATAAAAACACAGAAAAAATACAGTTTAAAAAAGAAAAAGTGTACAAGAACAGCCATGACAGAATTAGTAATAAGAGATGTTGTAGAATTAAATGCGATATTTGATTATGTAATTAAAGCTTTTAATGACGAACAAATCAATAAAATAATACTTTTAATTAAGATATGAAGCATAAACTAAATTCGTAAGTGGGAACATAAATTTGAAATCGATGAAAGAATGAAGAGAGATCAAACATAAAAGACAAGAAAGTAGGTGGGAAACTGAGACGAATTGACTAAGCATATAAAAAAGAAATTCTCGAATGAAAATGCAAAGAAGAAAATATCTGAAATCAAGAAGATGAAGTACAGCATTGCTTTAATTGTACAAATTGGCATGCTAAGAACCACAATAAAAATTGATTGCTAAGAACCACAATAAAAAATCATTAAAAAAATGTTTTATATTAATAAATTCTGAAATAAGTTCTGTGATAAATTCAAATACGAAGTGAAAAATTATACTTAGAAAAATTAAGATAATTCCAATTCGAATTCAGATGATTAACATATTTTTGACTATCATGATTAAGAATAATGTAACAATTATGGAGATAATTCAATTCAATTAAGTTTAATTCGAAAAGATGCGTTTAGGAAATTAAATAAGCTAAAATTATGCAATCGATGAAAGTATTTCTCTGGCTTTATAGATGGTATTAAATGCAATAGAATATAGGGAAATTTCTTTTATAAAGAAAGGAAAAGAAGTAAGGCGAACACAGAAATTCCATTTAGAAAAGAAATATGGTTTAATATATAATAGATACATGAATATATATAATAAAATTTACACAATATGACAATAATCGAATCAAACGATTGTATATGATTCAGTACTCGGACAGATCAATTCTGACTCACTGAGGATAAAAAGCGCTCTCCAAACGCGCTAGTTCAAGCTTATCTATTATTTTGATGGCATCAATAACTTTTTACACATCAAAAGGCAGTCGATGCTTTGAAGGATTTCCAGTAGCAAATAATAACACACATAGACGTTAGTCAATTCTGAACAACGGCCATTTCTCTTTGATTTATACTAAATTTCATCTATGATTTATACTATCCTAAACTATTAATCGTGCTATTTTTATTAATCCTTTTTCTACAAGAATATTTTCGAACTTATTTAAATCATAATTTATATCATAGATGGTAATGATTATCCTTTATTGTATGTTGTATATTGTACCTTATAAAGTAAGAAATAGTTATTATCAGAAACATTTTAAAATAAAATATTAAAATAAACTAATCTAAATTTTAATCAAGACAATATTTATTTACAAAAAAATGTAGCAATAAATGAGCAATAAATTTTCTTGTACATATTAAGACTTAAAAAAAATTGCATGTAGAAATTAAAACTATTATGGATATAGAAATAAGAAACAAAATAAATGAACTAATAAGCTAATAAGAATATAAACCTTTAAAAAATATAAAACAGGAACAAAACTAGAAATTACAATACGAAGCATCATTTTTATGAAGACTGTGAATTAGCCATCCTAGGAAAGAAAATAATCGAGAAACAAATGGATCAAGTATAAATAGATCAAGCCATGTTCTGAATCTGCAAATCCAGTAGTTATAATTAAAAAAGAATAAATCTTCGTAAGTATGTATTGATTTGACTTTAACTGAATTATAAAACGTGATAGCCCATTACTATTGACTGAATATCAGATAGATAAATTGAAAAATGCATTTAAAGATCAAATATTTGATTTCAAAAACAGATTTTTTTATACAAAAGTAAATGAAGGAAAGTAGAAATATATCGCGTTTATTATATATAAAAGACAATATTAATTCTTAAGAGCTATTTTCAGTTTCTCTCTTCTGAGATTCCAAAAATTCAAAAGTCAAGTTTTTAAAGCATTGATGAATACTAATTATATTTGTACGATATCATTATTTTATCGACTGATTTTATCTAAGCAATAAATAGATTAAAAATTAATTACAGTCAGCGAATATGATTTGGAATTATATATCAAAAATAAATTTATGAAAATGCGCATTGATTTTTTAAATCAGTTTATAAAAAATAGAGTAGTATTCCCATTTCCAAAGAAAATAAAAATTGTGATACAATTATATGTAGTTTCGCATTAGAACATCTTGTGCCGTTGTCCGATTCCTAATTGTTTGTTGTTTGCCAAATTTCTCTCTTATTGCCCTCTCTCCCATGTTCTTCCTCTCTTCCGTCTTCTTGGCGGTATCCATTCTATTAATTGTTCTATTATGAGTTTATTTCCGTTCTTTGCATATATCCGTACCAGACTAGTTGTTTTCTTTCTATGTGATCTATTATGGAATCTTTTATTCCCATCTCTCATCTATTCTTTGTTCCTGACCTTCTCTCTTCGTGAAATCCTCATAGATTACCGAATAGTTCATTTCGTAGCTTTTAATATCCTCTTACTTCTTTCGGTTAATCTCCATGTTTCGCAATCATTAGCATTACATTTTTTATCATGGTTTCATAGATTAAATTTCCTCTTTTTCATGATGCTTTTACTCCACAAGATATCATTCAGACATGCGATTATCCTTCTCGCTTTTGTTATTCTATTGTTTATTTCTTGGCCATCTGTCCCTTCCCAATGTTATTCTCAGATATTTATATTCCTTGCAAGTTCTGATTTTTTTGTTGTCTTCTATTACCAAATTTTTTCCTCCAATGCATAGATACTTCGTTTTTTAGGTATTATTTACTATTAGCCTTCATTTCTCATATTCTTCTATTAATTTTCTTAATTTTCTAAGATAAGTACTATGTACTTAGCTAAATATCTTCTCTATCATTTGTTATTACTGTCTGATCGTCCGCAAACTGAAGTGTATATAGACATTGTTCTTTTAGCCCTATCTCTATTTCATGGCATTTCCGCTTCCAGGTCTTAGATAAATCCTGAAGAGAAATATTGAAGATACATAGCATTTCTAGCATAATCTTTTTGATATTGGGCAGTTCACTGATTGCTGTTGTTCTGCTTCATTTTTTATCTTGAGCTCTCATATAAATTTTTCAAGGCTTTTATTAGTGTGGTTAATATTTGAATCTTGTAGAACTTCTCATAGCTTCATTAAAGATACCGTGTCATATACCTTTTGAAAATCTATAAATGCTTTATGAATCTCCTAATTCCTTGCTGTCTTTTTCTCAATTACCTATTTTAGACAAAATAGGTTATCTGTACAGATTTTCAAGTTGAATTCGTTCTGTTCTTCTTCTTCCAAGTTGCTATACTCCTCAATCAGATCGCTTAAAATTCTTCGGTATAAAGAGCTCATTGTAGGTTCGCTCGATAGCAAAATTCCGGTAATCTTGGATCTTTTTTTGTGTATTGAGGAGATATATGTCACTTTCTATTGATCTGGTACAGGATGTTCGTTTAAACATTGATGATGTTGCTCAATATTTGTATAGTTTCTCAGTTCTATTTTTCAGGAGCTCAGCGCGTGATACAATTTTCAGAGCTAATGATTAAGGAGGCGCTTCCTTGACTCCGAATATTGAGGTGTCTATTTATAATTATTTATTTAATAGATCTTTCATTAATGGATATTCTATAATGGCAAAATTCCTGACTTATTGCGCAAGATATTATATCTCAATTTAAAAAAACAGACAAAGAGTTTGGTTGAAGATATTAAACAATAATATTAAGTTTTAAACAGAATATTGAGAAATGAACCTATGTTATAAATTTTCAATTCAGTATTTAAAGTGGAGCTACAAATTGATCAGCTTACAATCAGCTTACAAATTAATCAGAAATAAATAAATTTTATTGCAGCAATCACTGATATATGAAAAATTACACATACAATGTATGAATTGCAAATCCTATTGAGAAAGAGACATTGTTCCTAAAAGTGCTAATCATAATGAAACTGTTTGAAAACTTTGCGTATGTTTACTTGGATTAAGATTTTAGAGGAATTGTGCTGCTTTTACGCAAACTAAACAGAAAAAAGAAATTTCTTCTGACGATAAGTCAAGAAATTAGAAGATTTAAATTATATATTAAAATACGGATGAGGCATTTGTATGAAGTATGTTGATAGGTTAAGCAGAAACGCTATTATGATTATAATCAAGAATGGCATCTTAAAATGACAATAGCTGATATTAATTGAAGTATCTAACTAATTTAAGTGACTACGAAAACGATGGAATTAAAATCTAACCAGTATTATATATATTGAATGAAGGTATACTTTATAAATTTATAAATGACAATGACATTTGTTAGTCCGGATTTGTTAGTCCGGTTCCGGATGTGATAAAACAATTCATTATTAGTTATTTATCGGCGGAAAAAAATATTATTTAAAAGAAGCATTTTATACTACATTTGAGAAAAAAAGTAAAGTTTAGCAAACTGCATCTATATGTATCTATATGTTGCCAATCGAAACATAAATATCAACTTCGTCCATTTAATCTATTTAAGGATGATGTGTGCATAATATAAACCATTTAGATCTTTGGAATCTATAACTAAGAAATACAATCATATTTTAATTATTATTGATAGTTTTACGAAATTCATCTGATCATTCGATTAATAACACAATATCATAAAAAATTATATAACATCACAATCAAAAAATTAAAATTGCAATAACATATATTTGATATAGCATCACTTTTGACAGAAGAACTGTTTTCTTATTTGCTTAAAAATGTTTAAAGATCATTACGATGATAAAGGAATTAAATGTATCTTAATTATAACAGACCTGCCAAGAATTAACGGATAAATGGAAAAAATGAATTGGATCATATTTTGGATACTTATTAAATTATTGTTAAAAAACAATCTCGTATTAAGATGTATTGTTATAATGTAAACTAGTTATAAAATATTTCGAATTCCATCTATTAAAGAAGTACTTTGAATTCCATCTATTAACAACAGTTAACAATAATTCATTTGAGCTATTGGCTGTGAAGATGAAATGTAAGAAAGATTTACGCCTAAAAAAAATCTTGGAATATATATTGCAAAAATAATGTTTAATATTCAATGAACATTCCAGACTTAAAAATAAAAGCGAAAGAGCAATAAGTAAAAATGCAGAATAATTGTAAAATTTTTCATAAAAATTTCACAGATATTTAATAAAAATCAGAAGATATTACAAAAATATAAAGTTAGAAAGCTAAAGAATCATTAAAAAATTAAACGTATTCAAATATGTCCAAGATGGAAGCTATGTCGCAAAGTATTTATATACATTGTATAATTAAGACAATGTAACGATAACATAAAACGAGTAAACATAAAAACATAACAGAAAATCTAAATATATACATATGCCGAATTTATAAAACTGTTACAATGGTTAAATGTATAAATGTAAATAATCATTCAGAATTAATCGAATGATTAAATGAATATAGAAAAAATCTTTAAAAAAAAGATGTAATTTAATATAATTTATTTTATTTTAATCTTTTTTGCGTATAATACATCTATAATCCATTTATCATAATTAAAATGTATTTGTATTTCTTATTTAATTCAAGAAACTTAGATAGTCTATATGTGTAGAAAGACACATTATTTTTAGATCTGGTCCTATGCATCAAGAAGGAAACGGCAGTAAAACGAAAGAATAAAGGAAAAAAAAGAAGAATCTTGCAAATATATGAAAGGATGAGCACGAATTATATCTTACACGATCATATTACTTTTTCAACTTTTTTTATATTAAATTCGATTAAAACGAATACGATTATTATTAGAATCCATAAATATCCAGGAATTGCTACTTATCATATCATTATTTACATTATATCAGATTATCAATGTTTCTCAACATATATGGGCTTAAATTAAAAGAAGATATTAAAACATTTGAATATATTTCTTATATATTGCTTATATATTATTTAGATTCTATTAAATGTGAAATTTATAGTAACTTATTAAAAGTTATTAAAAAATATGACAAATTGCTATAACAAATTATTTGATAATGTATTAGATATGAATGACATAACATTAAGAAAGTTTTAAGAAAAATTTATTAAAAGAATATCTCATAGTAAAATCCAAATTTATTTTTCCCAAGAGTTGCTCATCAAAAATAATTCAATATAAAAAAATAAAATGCATAAATATGAATACATATTGATAGATATTTATTGTTGAATAAGACGTAAAATATTAATGAAGCAAATATATAGATATAAAAAAAGTCATATTTTTTTACTATTTCTTATTATAAAAAATAAAAATTTAGCTTTCACATCTCCCTTTAGAGGAATGTAACTCTATAGAATTAGGAATATATGCTTATATAGTTTTAATTTTCGACAAAAAATTATTTTTTTTTTATGCGTTTATTCAGAATCACCCTCTAAACAACGTGTCACATGTAAAATGTTACAGATGTTTTATCAATAAAAGTATATATATATATAAAAGAAATGCTATATATAAGAAATACATTTATATATATAATATAATATCTGCAACAAATTTTATACGACACATGATCTGACAGAATGAAAAGAAAAATATGCCAAGAATACATAATATTATCCAAATTTTGAAAATGATGAATCATAGTAGAAGATTTCAAAAGTTATCTTATTAAATGTTATTTATATCTTATGTAAAGATAGTTCTATAGTTTTATATACAATTATATAAAAGTTAGTACAATACATTTTCATTCTTAGGTTTCTCGAAAATATTTTAAAAGTAAATTGCATTGCATTTGCAGAAAATTACATAATATTATAATACCAAATGATATTATATGCATTAGAAAAAATTTTTAAAGTACATTTTCTGTTTTTTAAATATGTATTGTAATAGTTTTCAATAAAAGACAGAGAATGCATAATTTGAATGTTTTTTGTTTTATATATCCGTCCTTCCCTTTATTAGTATTCATTGCATAGTAATTTCATTTATAATATGGAACAGACAAAGAATAGACATGCTATTTTCCTGCTCATCAAAAGAGAAAAATTATTATAGTTTTTACAATATTAACAAATTAATTTTTACTCAATATTGCATATATACAATGCATATACCGATACATATATACAAAAATTGTTATTTATGCTTTTATTTTACATTCTTGGCTTTACTTTTAAGAATTTCATATTATTTTATTACATAAAAAGCAATATGGAATTATCTTATTTTTTTGGAAAACGAAATTTTATACTAATTAAATATTTATGTACAAATAGATTAAATGAGTTGTTTTGAAATTCTATAAATTTTCTGCTTTTTTAATTTTTTATTATAAAATTTTGGATTGTATTTAAATGTAAACTTTAATTTTGAAAAAGAATATATAATTCTATGTAATCAACGAAAAAAAAATGCGAAAAATACGCATTGAATTGATGAAACAGATGATTCTAGCATTCTCTTGAAAAGATCAATCCTACAAATCTTTACAGATGTCTTCAAATTTGGTTTAGACATAACTCGGATGATATTCATGATACTCACAATTAGATAGAAAAGATATTTTAGTTTACTTGATCTCTGATGTATAGTTATACAATTATCTATATTTTTCTTCCGCAAAATTGTCGATTACATGCCACGTGAATCATGATTGATTATATTTAAACACAGGAACAATTTCAGAAGCTTAAGATTCTACCATGTAAGACATCCAAATAGATTAACTCTAAATCATTTCATAGTTCGAATCTGCTTCATGTGAGTTCGATATGGCCATTTACTTAGAAACAGGAAATCAGTCCGTAAATCAGCATAATATCATAAATACCGTAAATTATAGCTTTATATTTATAGATGTTATATTATATATATAGATTATATTTTTAGATATTATAATCAAAATTCTTATATCATTACACGCCAAATAAGAAACATTTATTATCTGTTTTTCGATCGATATTGAGAATTTAAAAAATAAATTTATTTCATTATTGTATTCATTTGTACCAAGAATTAGATTTTTTTCGTAGAATACGATTTTACTCAATAGCACTCAATAGTTTGGCGGATAATTCATTTTTTTCTTTCATATTATTTTCTTTCATCTTATGTTCTTGGACGTAGCAAATTTTAATAAGTGCTACATATTATTCGTATTATTGGTTTCACAAAAAACTTCCTATCATACTGTTCCATAAATCTTCTTTTATTTGGTTTAATATTATGAATATCTCAAGTGCAATGATTTATTTTCGGTCACCGATTTTTTTTTCATTTTCATCGATCATCGATCAAAAGATAATAAAATTCTATCCCTTACTTTAGATATATGTGTGTGTTCTGCATGTGTCCTGTTTTCTAGCTATAGAAATATCTGATATAGCTAATATATCATTATATATATCATTTATAACTAACATTTTAATTAATTTCTTTATTTAAATGAAAGGAATTATTTTTTATATATATTTTATTTATATTTTATATTTTATATCATATGTATACAAGGTATAATATATAATTTACAATAATATATAATCTATTAATTTACATGCGTAATATGCATATACACATAAAAAGAATAAATGAATTAAGAATGTATTAAATATTATTTTGAAACAAGTAAAATCAGGATACTTGATTTTCATATATAATCTTTTTATATAAAATCTTATTTATCTAATATATTTGATACAGTATAGAATATATTATATTAATATTATAATTATTTTTATATCTATTTAGAATAGAGAGTTAAGAAATTATGTATTTGTGCATGAGGTGCAAAATATAGATAAAATATATAAACGTAATATCTATATATATATACGTATATCTTTCATTAAATTTGAATCAAATATTAGCTATATATTAATATATAGAGTTTTATCTAATTGATTGTTAATTAGTTAAACAGAATTAAATTTGTAGTAGGATTAAATATAAATTTAAAAAAAGTAAAGATTGATTTTTAAAGCGATCAAAAATACAATTATATTTATTTTGCTCCAGTATTTAATGTATTTATTAAAACCTTGCAAACATTATGGTCCTATCACAAAATTGTAGTGCATAAATTTTCATTTGTCCATATTTATATGTAATATTTCTATCAGGATGGAATTGATAAGTATGATGGGTCTTCGACGCATTTTGACGCGATGTGTCTACGCTCATCGCATTTGAAACATTTTAGTCTTTGGAACTTCGTCGGATAGTCTGAGATGATCGAACAGGCCGCAATTGAAGCAGTTTCTTTTCTTTTGCTAGCTCTTTCCGCCTTCATTACTTCTGTCCTTCGGTCATAAGTGGAATTTTTCTCCACCGCTCTTGGTCCCTGTATGTCTTTTGTCTCACAGCTCAACTTGCTCAAATAATGTCATCAACGATGCTCTTGTCCCAAAACCGCCAATGCGCACTTGAAATCTTAATGCGCGATCAGGAATACCATCAATGATATATTCAATAAGTTTCTCTTTTGTTTCTCTTTTTTTTCTGTTGATTGCATAGAATTATATATTCTTTTTCAAAATTAAAGTTTACATTTAAATACAATCCAAAATTTTATAACAAAAAATTAAAAAAGCAGAAAATTTATAGAATTTCAAAACAACTTATTTAATCTATTTGTATATAAATATTTAATTGATATAAAATTTTGTTTTCTAAAAGAATAAGATGATTCCGAATTGCGTCTTGTGTAATAAAATAATATGATTTTCTTAAAAATAAAGCCAAAAATCCAATGTAAAATAAAAGTATAAATAAAAATTTTTGTATATATGCATCGGTATATGCATTGTATATATGCAATATTGAGCAAAAATTAATTTGTGAATATTGTAAAAACTATAATAATTTTTCTTTTTTGATGAGCAGGAAAATAGCATGTCTATTTCTTGTCTGTTCCATATTATAAGTGAAATTACTGCAATGAATACTAATAAAGCGAAGGCAGGACGATTTCGCAGGATAATCTTCTGGTGCATATAGTCACTGAATAATTTATCTTTTTTCCATGTGTATTCCTCGAATTCCCTACGCAGTATTATCTTACTGAGTCAATGGTCAAACATAATCTTAAACCACCGGGTAAATCGTCCATAGGTCATATTTCATATGTTCGGTTTTCGAATGCAGCCATTTCAAAGCTCGTAACCACAGGTCGATTATTCTTATGTGTTCAGCATCTAATCGGTAGATCTGCTTCAGAAGTCTTAATTGATTTTGCCATGTATTAAAATCATCTGTCGTACCATCGAACTTAGTGAGAAGCTCAGCCATAGTATTTATGTTAATCTTAGATTGTATCAATCTGGTCTCTGTATTTATACGTGCATCTGGTGCAGAATTGGTTATTGGTGAACGAATTTCCAATAGTCCAATTTCTCATCTTAATATTTCTAATATTAGAAATAATAATATTTCTAATATTAATTCCATCTCGAATATATGTATATCTCGGGCTTGAGACTCTGATTGTACTTCAATCCCATGGATGCCTCCTTTATTAGCAACCTGTATTTTCAATCGCTTGAACTTCTGATTGTTGCTCAATCCACCGGAGGGAGTTGATTCATTTAAACACGTTATTAACTCATTTTTGCTGGACAGACTTAACTTTCTCAATTCCGCTTTCAATTCTATCACTGTTAGATCATTTGTCACTCATATTGGTCATTTTAAGCTCAATATCTTATCTTTTTCGCTGTCTCTATTCTCAGTTCTCGATCTTCAGTCTTCAACATTCAGCTCTCAACTTGCAATTCGCAATTCGCAATTCTCAGACTGTCTTTTACTTGTAGTTCTCCAATCTGATTGCTCAGTCCGCAATCCTCAGCTCTCAGTCTTCAACTTGTACCTCGCAGCTCGCAACTCGCAGCTCGTAATTCATAATTCTCAGACTGTCTTTTATTCGTGGTTCGGCAACCTGATTGCATCGATCCCGGCTGAACCAGAATTTGTAGGATATTTTTATCAGGATGGAATTGATAAATATGATGGGTCTTCGACGCCTCAAATTGAAAGAAAAAAGAACACTTTATTCTTCTTCGCTAAGATATAGCGCCTCTTTCGAGATTAGTCACTTGATCTGGCTGATTTGTGATTGAAAACTAGGATAGAATTGCCCTGACAAAGATTTTCCTCACCCTTTTATAATCTAATGTTGGCTCTCACTGTTCCTTGTCGTAAACAAGAGAGGTTACGATATCTCAACGTATTTTGTTTATCCCCACTCTAACAACATAATGCTTCGGCTATTTGAAACACAGTGGCGATTTATGATTTATATCTGGTTTGCTCTGTGTTCCTAGAAAGTTACAAACTAAAGCTATAAATAACAATAGTCATTGAAATTTTATGGATCCCTGTGTCTCATTATAGCTAAAGAATCATGGGCCCGTGAAGTATGCTGGACATCACAATTTGACTCTGTGCAATACCTCCGACTTAACGGCTGATAATGCGATTATGAAGACGCCACTGAAAGTCCAAACACATTCTTTTGGTCTTTTCCTCTTTTATACTATATTTGTAATGCGTAGTATATGTGATCATCCTATATCTGTCATACAAGGTTTTCGCATCTGTCTTCACAATGCTTTCTGCACGATAGCAGTGATATACAAAAAACAAATGAATAGAGGAGATTAAGTTTTAATTATTTATTCATATGGAAGATCGCTAATACAAATTATTGAACTTATATATTATGACTTGTACTTTACTTTTATGATGGAATTCTAATAAAAATCATGTATTTTTTTCAATTTCATTCAAATGAATTTCTTGCATTTTTAGAGGATAATAATTTTACGATTTTAGAATATGCATGATTCTGATATGATGGTGCTTTTCGTCATAACACATACATTGTACAAGCATAGTTTGAAAATAATGTTTCTAGCATTAGATCTGAACGCTGACACGAACTTGTGGATTAATCAGCATGCCAGGTTTAACCGGTCTAGAATTCGTATGCGGTTTCATAAAAAATGAGATTTCTGAAGTTGAATTACAACCAAATGAGACTAGAAAATAATTAGAAGCAGAATTTTTAGAGTTTTGAGATGATAAATTCATTCGATTTTCAGTCCGAGGCCTATTCAGTCTAAGCCCATGTTAAATCTAATTAGATTCGGATTGATCTTTTTAAATAAACTCCCATTTTTTATTTGAGTGTTTAGTTTCAAAATGTATATTTTCAAGATCATTTGAATGTCGCTTTGGTTATTTTTAATTTGTACCTGTTTTTTTATTACAAATTTTTATTACAAATTTTTAAAACTTATTGATTTACTTCATTGGAAAGTTTCATTGAAAATTCGAAACTTCTCATTCGGAATCAGATTTTTCTAGCTTATAATATTTATTTGGAGTCTTCAATACTTTATATGATATACAAGCACTTGGCTTGTCGAATTCATAGTCGAAAGAAAGAATCCATAAAACTCTCTGGACTTACAGCTGTTTATCTATTAATTAAGAAAAAATAGTGACAATAATAACTATAACTGTAAATGCCAATATAACTGTAATGGTCGACGTTGAAAATTGATATTATATAGGAGATATCATATTCAGAGATATTATATTCGGGGATCATAATTCTTTACTAAATCTTTTTCCAATCATCAGTAAATTTTATATCTTCAACGAGAATCATTTCGATGATCGCGGGCCTAGTTTTAGCTGCTTTCTGATCTATTTTTCAGGTAGCCTATTGTTACTATATGGATGTTGCAAATAAGAATGTATCCTCTAAAATTCATCGTGGAATCAGCCAATGAAGGCAAGATTGGAGGATGATATAGCCAATGAAGGCAAGATTGGGGGATGATTCAGCCGATGAAGGCAAAATCGAGAGATGATTCAGCCAATGAAGACAAAATCGGGGGATGAGCTAGCTAATGAAGGCAAGGCGGGATAAATTGACCAAAAAGGACTCCGTTAGGTATTACTCATAATCCTAACTTAAATGTTCAAAGTATTCATCACCGTTTTCTAAGCACAAATCTACGTTTAAAATTTTCTGTTATTGATCTGAGTATCTGTTATCATTTGGGATTGCTTGAGGCTCTTCGTATTCATTTTGTCTAATCATGTGGTTCATTCTCGTATATCCCCAAAAGTAAAATCTGATAAGTGGATCTAATAATCTTAAAGATCGCAAGATTGGTTTTTCTCGATATATCTAATGGTTTAAATATTATCCATTCAGAAAGATCCAATATCACGATAAAAATAAGGTCAATCTATTATTGGTGAATATTTAGAATATTCTCAAGATATCTTGGCAAATGGCTTTGGAAAAATTCTAAATAAATTGCATTAATTGCAATTGCAGAAATGATATGTCCAAAGAAATGAGATCCGATAATTTGATTTCGGCAGCAATGATGCTGATTGCATATGTTGTTGCAATGGGGATTTATAATCAATAATGATAATTATGTTTATTATGATTTCCATTGCTATATAATATAGTTTCATCATTGAAACAGACATTACAGTGAAGTTCTGGATTTTGCTTTAATTTGCTGAGTGCTTATTTATCAAATTGATTTCTCATTTTGCAATTATTTTCGTTTAAGTCTTATCTAAGAATGATATGCTAAGAACGAAATTCAATAAATTATGAAATTCGATGAACAATAGTTCTTGGTATTCTATTTGGCAAATATTATATATTTGGATTTCTGCAGACCATCCTCCACATTATAATAATTTCAATGTCATTATTGTTTTCCTTATTTCTTTATTTCTGGTGATGCATTGAATTTCCACAAGATCTTTTCTTTAACATTTTTAATTAGCTAATGAAATAGCGATTACGATATCGCTTAATATAGACGCATAATGCATATCTATAATTATCATATTCACAAAGAGTGCGAAAAATATTCACCTTCATTCATTTTATAGGTAAATAATTTAAAATCTTCAAAGACTAAAAGAATTATTACTTCACCATATTTGTCAAAAAGGAATGATTGACAAATAGGACAAATTAAATATTGAAAAGTTATTTCTATAAACGTATTTTTACTTTTTATAAACATATTGTAATAATTTTACAGTAATCACGCTTTTGATCATTTAGTAAGAAAGAATTAACCAATTATAAAATTTTACTTAAAATTGAGAAAAGAAGTTAAATTTAGAAACTATTTTTTATGACGATTTTTAAATTAAATTTATTTAATTTTTAATTAAATTTTTAAATTTTTAATTAAATGAAGTTAATTAGAAAAATAAATTTAATGTTTTTTATTGGAGTTTTAATTTCATCTCATATCGAACAGATATAAATTTTTAGATTTGTCAAATACATGAAACCAAATATCATATATTGTTTTAATAACATTTGTCTTGCGCTATATTTAAGAAAAATATTCGATTAATCAAAACTTGAAATCTCAAATTATAGTATAGAGATAATAGCTCTTACATTTTTCATAAAATAAAAAAACAAATTCTTTTTATTAATTATGACAAATTTAAAAATTTATCAGATTTCGAAATTCATAATTAAAAATAAGGAATTTTATTTAAAAAAAAATTAAGATTTCAAGTAATTTTGACATTTACTTTAATATATTATCCATAAAAATTTTAAACTCAATGTGCAACAAAAATAAAAATAAAGCAGGATTTCTATTCTAAAATGTCTCTACTGTACTGGATTCAATATAGGCCGAATCAACCAAAATCTGTCTTATTTGAAAATATAAAATTCGATTTTATAAAATGGATTAATAAAAATGGAAGTTTCTATTTTAAAAAGTTAACTTGATTGGGCACGACATGGGATCAGACCGAAAATCTAATCAATCCATTAGATTGTCTTCAAATCCTTCTCCTTTCTTAAAAGTTTTATTTCAGGTATTTTTTTCATAAAATCCGTCTTTTCTAATTTATTTCATGATATATAAAGTTAAAGTGGGATATTCTGTTATATAATTTGCACATTTAATAAGTAGATAATTTAACATATATTTTAAAAAGATAATGAAAGATATTTCATTTACTTTCATTTCATTTACTTTTGGTGGATATAACTTAAAAAAATTAATCCCTTTTATTTCCTTTTTCTCATATTTTTTTATAGAACATAAAAAATTTCAATTCATGATTAAAAATTATTTAATTATTGTATTTTTGTATAGGAGGAATGCAGAAAAAGAATAGCTGAATGCATGATGAATGGTGGTGGAAACATACCAGTATGTGGAAGTGATGGAATTACATATCCTTCACAGTGTCAAGTCATTTCTAAGCAATGTCATGGCGTATCTGTTCTCATAAAACATAGTGGACCTTGTCCAGGTTTGTATTATTATAATAATTCTAATTCTAATTGTTAATCAAATTATCAAAAATCATTAATAATTATAATTTTAATTGATAATTTATAAAAGTTCATATTTTAATTCTGTAATTCTTATATGATTGATTTACTATAAATTATAAGATTTATAGATAAAGTTAATTACTGATATTAATAAAATTGGTCAAAAATGATTTTAATCTTGCGAATAAATAAATGTGCTCAAAAGAATTTTTATTAGAAATTTATTAATGTGTGTGTGTGTGTGTGTGTGTGTGTGTGTGTGTGTGTGTGTGTGTGTGTGTGTACGCGCGCGCGCGCGCGCATGTGTATATTCAGATATATATATTTTTAAAAATTTTGAATGCTGCAAATAAAAATATTTCTACAATAATTCTTTTGGATACACTAACTACACACACGCGCGCGCGCATGTATATTCAAATGAATTTATATCGAAAATAAAATTAAATCGATTTCATTTGAAAATTAAAATAATATGACTGATTTAATTTATTAGTAATTATTATTATTAAGAATGTTTTTCTACTTACATATATAAATGAGTATCGTATACAAAATATCTCATTTCAATCAATCCAGTTAATTTTCTCTGAAATTATTTATGATATAAAAAAATAAAAAAATATTTAAATGACAGTGGAATGATTTCGAGGAGATGATATTTTATTTTTTTTCCGTTTTACATGAAGATTCTTCTTCAACTTTACAATTTAGACAGAACTCTATTTTCGAAAATTTTCGCTTGTATTTTTGTAAAATGAATATAATAATCGTACACTCTAGATCACGATTTTGTTTATGGGTCTTCGAGAAGTAGATTGAAACTTTATGATCGTATTAAGATAAGATTATGGAGTTGGCTTCATAAAAATATGAAAGAGCTGTCTCTACAGGGAAAAAGATATAAAAGTTGCTAAAATATCTAAAGAACTAACTACCAACATACAACTGCAATAAAGCGTGTGTGCATTCCATATTTAAAAATCATTTTTATGTCTAACAACAACATTTTTATATCTTCTCTAACAACAGAAGAAGTATATTGAAAAGACAGCGATCGAATTTGAAGAATATCGAAGAAATATATGGCATTACATACCTCATTAGAGGTATGCAAGAAGAGAGATTGAATTTATCTACTTCGACAATTTTAATAATTTTTGATCATGGATAGAATTGGTGTATATTTAAAAAGAAAATATGATATATCGAGTATCGTGCGAGTTATGAACTTTTATTTGCAGTTTCTGAAGATTGGCGATCAATCTAATGATATAGAAGATTGCTGAATTTTCACAGGGAGGAAATCATAAATAAGCAAGATTGTATATACGTTAGATTGCATGTATGATGATAATGGGAGCATGTCTTAAGAGAAGTTTTTACTGAACAAGCAATATATTTAATAATAATATATTTAGAATAAGAAATATATTTTTTGACAAGAGAACAACGATCAAAATATCAGAAATATCAAATTGCATGATAGCAAAAAATTCAATGTATTTAATATAAAAATTTTTAAATCATTGGCATTAAAATTCTAGATACGAGGTATCTAGAATTTTGAACATTAAAAATGAAACAATCTTTAATAATCATTAAGATTTACGTACAATCCATATGCTAATATGATATTTGGACACAACGATAAAATTATGAATATTTAACAAGGTTTATATATATAGCTTGGTAAAATTTCCTATATATCGAGAGTAAAGGTATCGAGGATATATATTAAGAGAACAATAATCAGCCAGATGAACACGAATAATTCATAAATAATAGATAACGAAATAATTTATAATCCTTTTTACATCTTCCGGTATGAGGATTGCGAATTCCCACTTCTTGTTATAAATCTGTCTGCAATTCAAAGATATATATTATATTTATGTTCTAAGATTTATGTCCTATAAGATTTTAATTTTTGACTCACTAAATTTTCTCAGCAATCGACATTCATCATTTAACATTGATATGTAATACGTTCTTTTTATTGTGTTTGTTGTTTTTATGTGAATTAAGCACAACTTTTTATCATTTATTTATTATGTCTCATGAGTTTTCTATAGATTTTCGCCTATAAGATACTTATATTTAGTTTAGTTTATTTTCATATAAGTATAATTAGTATATCGACTTATCAGTCGATGTACGCGAGAATACGTATGTAACTGAATAATTGACTAAGTTCTTTAATAGATTTACTAATAGATTTACGGATTCATCCATTTTTCAGAAAATAATTCTATATATGAATCTATTTAGAATCTAGAATTTTCTAAATTTTCTCTCTAAATTTAGAATTACATTGCTGGTATGTGATATCTTTATTTTTCTCAATAAAGTATTTTATTTGATATAAAAGTAAAGCTTCTTTAATTGCACTGAGTACATAATAACTTGTTATTACTATATAATTAAAGATTATATCGTGTGGTAATTTAAAAGATAAACAAATTAAAAATTTAGATAACATAGTTTTTAATATATAATATATGAAGACTAAATAATAAAATATCAAGTATCTCCATTCTATCTCGAATCTTTCTTAGTGAATGATAAAAATGATTGTGATTAAGATCGTGAGAATTGATTCAAATTCAGAGATTGAGAATGGTGATCATAATGAAGATCGGATAGAAGTTACTGTATTAATTACTAGATAACTATCTTAGTCTCTGTATATCTCGTCCAATATATATATCCGTGAATTCATTTTGTTGCACACTTAGAATAAATATAACTGAATATGAGACAAATTATATTTTTATCACCTGTTATCACACCGAGTGCCATCTTTGACAATGTATTAAAATAATAACATAATAAAACGTAATAAATTTGCTTAGACGCAAATTTACTTGAACGCCTTTTTTGTCGAGGCTATTAGTTTACTTGTTAATAAAGAGCGTTTTAGATATACTTCTTTTGGAGAAAATTATCTTTGCATATTCAAAGTTATGATTTTCTATGGATTCTATGAAGTTATTCTATGGATAATCATCCTGATTCCCATATTATTTTTATTAATATGTCTGTAATGTTCAGATATTCTAATAAGTATAATCTTCAATTGTTTACTTATCTATATATATGAAGCATCACAATTAGTTTATTTTGTAAGTTAACATAGTTCAACATAGTTCTGTGATGCATATAGAATTGGATTTTTGTGACTTTTTATAAATCTTCTTAGGCTGTTGGATTTAACATAAACTATCGAAATAATATATTTTTTACTATCGCGCTGTATTGTTCAGAAATGGATCTTAAAAAATTATGAAAAGAGGGTGGATTAGCTATCAGCTATTCAGCTATAAATCTATCAGCTATAAATCTATCTATTAATTGAGACTAATCTTTGACTAATGATGAGTGAGGTTTTTGTGACATTTTGATATTATGTTGAATAGGACTTTAAGAAAATAACTGTTCATTAATAGGATGTTAATTATTAACTCCAAATTTTTTTTATTTAGGATATGAAAAGACTTTATTAGCCAATGGTAATGACTTTTTTTATTGCAGAAAAGATATTGGTTCAAAATTTAAAGATCTTAAGGAGTGATTTTTTATATCAGTAAATTTTTATGCTATTTCTGTCATGATTGTCATATTAAAGAGATTTAATTTATTAGTTATGCCTATTTCTATAGTGAATTATAACCTGAGATGGAAAGAATTGAATATTTCAAGAATATTTTTCAACATAAAAGAATTAGTTAAATGTCGTCTATGTATTTATAATGAAAAAGACATATTAATTCTTTTTCTAGTTTTTTTTTTCTAATTCTTGTAGTACTAAACTCGCTATGGCTAATGAAAATGACGAATTTATAGATGTGGTAACAGTTTGCTTATAAATTTTTTTGTTGGAAATGAAGAAGAAAAATGAATTTGAGAACAAATCGAAGTGCACTAATGAATTCATTTTGAGATATGATCGCTTTTTTTATATCGCTCTATTTATAACAGTATATGAGCCAAATTGATAAATTGTTCATGAAAAAGGATATTTTATCGAGAGAGATTAACCGGATATATTGTTCAATGCATATCCAATATACATCATTTAACTATGCATTAATTTGAAACTTAGATAATGTAACTAGGAGCTTTTGAGATATTATTTTTGATTATTTTGGAAATCTCCAAATGTAATGTGTTATTTATTAAAAAGATAATCGTCTGTAGGAAATTATGAATCTTTGATAATCTATGATTTTGTAATAGGAAAAAATCGCAAAAAAGTAGTGAATTGTTGTTATGGATATATTATATAATATTGTTTTGGATATATAATTCAATTCTATCTCCATCTTGTTAAAATCGAATGCTATCCATTATGAATTTTGTTATTGTATTCCTTTTTATTATTTTATCATATATATTATTATATTATATGATAGTATCTTCCAGCAACTTTTCTGTTTTACATAAGCATCCTTTTTTGTCATAGTTATGTTATCCTTATCTATTCTTATAAAAGTGACGTTTGAATTTTGTCGTATGAACTTTTTCGTTATATTTAGACAACATAATAACATATTATCATTATTAGTTAAATGATGGAGATATGCGAGAGATTTCTCAATCAAAAATATTTCACGATTTCTTAAACGTGATTTAATAATATTGATAACTTTCTATGTATATATTACTCTTTATGTATTTAATTAATTCCATTCCATTCCATAGTTTTTTCATTATTATTATTGATGGTTAATAAACAGAAGGATTTTGCTACTACATACAACTACATAAGTCCTTCTGAGATGAAGATTAAAAAGAGGTTTTTAAAATTTTATGAAAGTTTTAATTATTGAGACATTTCCATTTTGCGCGAAAATTTTTGGATTCAAATTTCATATGCAGTAGAATTAGTGCTCATTTTTTAAAAAATATTTCATTATTTAATTTATGAAGAATTTTTTATGGGATTTAAGTATCTTTCTTTTGCAACTTTTGATATTGTGATAATTTTCTATACTTTTTTAGCAATCAATCGAATTTCTCTTTTTAATCTATTGTTCTTATTTGTTGCTCTCAAGCGAAAGGTATATTTTTATTTGATTATGAAAATATTCCACATAAAATGGAAATGAGTGTACGATGTTGTGTGGATGCGAATATAGTTTTTCATGTAATGATCTCAATTGCTTGCATCCATGATAATTTTATTTTTTAATAAAGCTTAAATAGGAAATTGAACTTCATGATAGTTATACTTTTTGATAAATCTGTGATGATAAAGAATTGTAATAGATTCTAATATTCTAGTAGTATTTATTCTAGTATCTAGTATCATATGATAAGATGATACCAAATTTGATACAGTCACACAGAAACTTGTTCTGCAATGATGATTAGTTATAACAGCGATATAAATGTTTATGTTAAAGTTATAATTCATGTTACATCCGGCATCTAATGTATGACATCAAATAGGGCAGTATATTTTCTAGATTGCTGACTAAAATCTCTAAAATTTGTTTTCTAGATCGCGAGTTAAAATCTCTAGAAAATACTTTTTCATTAGATGTCGCACATCGAATACAATATGAATTCAATATTAGCTCAAATATATATGTACATTAGTGAGCTTGTCACTGCGAAAGAAGCATTTCTTTCTAAACTGAATTTATCAAGTCATGGAAAATGATTATCTTTCGGTTTAACTTTCTTAACTTATTTTAACTTGTTTTTAACTTTACATCTATTTTCAATTGTTTTTTAATTCGTTTTTTTGTTAAGTCGCTTTCCATATTATTTCACAGAGGAACTTATGATTATTTATTTAACATTTATATTTCATTTTATCATTTTAAAAATTGATAGAGGCTTTTAGTAACGTTTAGATAAATTAATTTGCATTTAGTTAATGCAAGATTATGATGAAGTTATGAAGTAAATTGTATAATAATCACGTTTTTCGTAAAATTGCAACGAAGTAAAGCATTTTTTTGAAAGGATGATCGAAATAAGAATTCAATGATTTTCTTATATTTTAAGTATAATGTATTATGTATTAAGTATAATGTATTATAAATTTGTAAAATCCGTCTTTTTATTTAAATAAACTTTTAAAAGCGAGATTGATATTTGATTTTACAACCACAACTTTGTTATAAGAAATAAGACAAGAATAGTCTCCTAAAGAAATATTTTTTCGAAAGATATTATAATGTCAAAGAGTTAACAGAAGTATATCTAAACTGGCCATTGATTAAATATTCTTTAGTAGAAAATTTAAAAATCGATGGATTGATCAGAAAATATATGTGACGTAGAAAATTTATCAATAAGTCGTCAGTTAACATTATGGATTCTATTCATAGTTTATTCTTATCCGAAGTATATCTTAAGTATGTCTTAGTATATCACTTGAAGATATCAATAAAACTTTTTTATTAGTTAAGAAATATTTTAGTTTAATCTCCAGGGAAAGTATAGGGATTTTTATCTGCAACAAACACCTATTACTTTTTTCTATTTCCCATATCGCATAATTATGTATATGTGGCCATAAGATATTATATACAAATAAAGAAGAATAATATTATAAAAAAATTAATAATTACATTCTTCTTCAACTAATTCAACATAAAGTATCGATAGCGATCAGATGTGATTATTGTAAGCATAAGATTTTGCTAAAAAACTTTTTTGCATTCTATAACAAGAAATAATACAAATAACGAGCTGGTCCAAAATTTTATAAATTTTATAATTTTTTTGGTATTTATAAGTTTTCCTGAATTTATATGTTGTATATATATAAGAGCAAGTATGTATAAAAAATATTGATAGAAGTTATTTGCAATTAATATTATCTCACAGAAAATAAATTCCTCACAATCAAATAAATATCTCACAATCAATAAATTCCTCTTTTATCTAATATGCATAATTCAAAAAAACAAAAGATATTTTTTTATGAAAATTTGTTCCCTCTGAAAATTGATTAAAAAGATAATTAATTAAAAATTTTGTAATTTGTAACTATGTCCTTTTACGAAGTCTTGTTTCATGTCAAGAGCTTGCACTCTACTATTAAGCTTTCTCAATTATAAAAATTTCAGAAAGTAAGATTAATAACTAAAATGAAATAATATTATCATAAAATTTTCCATGAGTAGAAAAGATATTTTTACAAGTAATATCGCATTTTATAGAAAAATTTTTGAAAATTCTGTGAGTGACTATATTTATATGAATTTATCAAAGAAAAGGTTAATTTTATGTATGCATGGTATTTTTTTATATTCTCTTTTATTACGCACTATTTCATACTGAATGCGAGTTTTCACTTTCTATTTCTACAATAAAAGTGCCTGGTATAGTCGGAATAGTCGATACTTCGACTATTCCGAATCGAAGTACAGTCGGAAAGCTTTTCCTTGTTTTGATATTTTATTTCCTAACGCTTTGACCAAGTACAACGATTGTTTGCTACAATACTTTTTATTGCATCTTGAGGTCCGCCCCGCTACTTGCTTAATAATGCGAGAGATAATCATGTCAATGAATGAACGTGACCGAAGATGTCCAAGCAGGTTCAACTGTCCGGGCTGTGCATATAGCGCGTATGCGAATATTCACGTGATGATTTTAGCTCCCGTGCGAAAGATTCGATGAATCAACTGATATAGTGAGCATTTTGAACACAGATGTAATAAGTTTTTATAAATAAATATTTTTTATGTTAATATCATTAATATTTTTTTATTATTTTTGACATTTTTTATTTACAAAAGCTTATATATAAATATTTAAGATATATTATACATCGGTATTTTACAACTCAATTCTATATATTTTGCATATGAAAAAGATCCTTTTTATGAGTTTTGTACTTATGATTTCTAAAAATTAATTCAATATCATATTTCCCGTATGTCTCAAATTTATTATATTATTTTTTTTTATACATATTTGTTTATATACTATATATATACTAATTATATACTATATATATATATATATATATACTATTATATACTAATATATATATTCTGTTATGGGTTTTCCGAAAATAAATTACCGATTATTTCCTTTTTAAATAAGTACAGATTTTTTTATTTTTTATTTTAATTTAAAACAGCAATTTTTATAATATTTTGCTAATATTAGTTTAGTAGATTATTTATATCTAATATATCTATATCTATCTAATATATCTATCTATCTGCAAGATATTTGCTCATTATATGTTACAAATACAATTGTTATGTAGGATATATTTCTATCCTGATATAATTATTAAATATGATGGGTTTTCGATCCTTCAGATTAATAGAACAATAAATAAAAAGACTTTATTTGCTTCTTCACAAGCATACAACACAAAGATATCTCGATAGACTAAGCTGATTCTACAGGCTTTGCCGTTTACAACTCTACAATTACTCGACTATTATCACTCTGTTTGCACGCATTATCGGTTACGCTTTTACTCTCCTTCTCTCATTGTCTACTCTCGCACTTTCGTCGTATTACTCTCGCATTGCTATTGCTACTACTTTCTACCGGCTATTCTTTTACTCTTCTTCTGCCGCAGTCTCTACCGTCGCCCTTTTTATATCCAAAAGTAATGCCATATCTCAGAGTTGTCGGCCAATCGCTACATATTATCATTCGGTCTGGACGAATCACAGTGAGCGTCCCGTGAGCATCAATGTTTTTTGTTTTTACAGTTGCTTTTGCTCCAGATGCTGCGTATCCACACGCGCATGGCACAATTTTCTTTTTCGCAGTTGTTTTTTGTTCCAGACGTGACACGTCACACGCGCACTGCGCGTTGGCTTCTCCGATTACAAGCTTTTGATACATGCCGCTACCGATAATCCCCTTCTTTTATACTACAGTTATATAGCCAAATATATTATATAATTATATAATTAAATATATTATATTATATAAGAGCATAAATGTCTCTGATAAATTTAATATTTAATTAAGATGAAGAAGTCGAATATCGAATAATTTTAATCTCATATAGTGTTTATATAAGATATAAACGAAATATTTTTATATATATTTCTAATATTACTATATATAATATATATAATATATATATAATATATATATATATATATATAAATATATATAAAATGTATTATAAAAATAAAATATTTTATAATAATATGCATGTATGTATGTATGTGTACATACATACATATACGCACTCATTTCGCGCGTGCGCGCATATACGCACATGCGCGTATGTTTCATATTTATATTCTATATTTTTTTATTAAAATTACTTTTATTCCAATTATAGCTATAAATATTCTATTATGTATGCATATAATATATTTCACAATAAATATATTTTAAATATTTTTATATTTTTAGCATTTATCTATAAAGAAAAAATGTACGTATATGTTTTAAATTAAAATATATGCTCTTATTTAATAATTCCTTTTTAGTATAATAATACATATAATATTATGTTTTGACAATGACAATTTTATTTCGAATAATTTAAAAATGATTTCTTAAAAATAATATAAATACATATATATATATATACATGTATATGTACATGTATGTACTAATTTATATATATATATATATATATATATATATAAGTATATACATGTATATGTACATGTATGTACTAATTTATATATATATATATATATATATAAGTATATACATGTATATGTACATGTATGTACTAATTTATATATATATATATATATATATAAGTATATATATAATATATATATATAATATATATAATTTATATATATTATATATATATATAATATACATTTATATATATAATATACATATATGTACTAATTTAATCGTTTCTTTTTACAATATGTGTTTCTTTTATATACATATATATTACAATATATTTGCTTTTAGTTTTTTTCGATACACTATCAAAAGTCTTTACATAGAGTCTATAAATCAGAAAATATATAAAAACTTTCATATATAAATACTATTGATATACTATTTATATAAATAAATAAATAAATAAATAAAGATAAAATATAAAATTTATGAATATATAAAATGTACAAATGTACAAATATGTACACATGTACACATATGTGAATATACATTTATATATTTACATCACATACTATACATATGAATACGCATGA
This sequence comes from Eciton burchellii, assembly GCA_020341155.1. NCBI lineage: Eukaryota > Metazoa > Arthropoda > Insecta > Hymenoptera > Formicidae > Eciton > Eciton burchellii. The sequence continues at coordinate 219,894 of JAHMML010000099.1, read as the reverse complement.
GTATGTGCGTATACATATAGATACATATATTTTCTTTGTTAAATATTTTTATTATTATATTTTTGACATTTTGATCTACTCACGAAGAACATTGATAATTTTCTTAATTATATTTTATTAGAATCTTTTTGTCTATGCGAATATGAAATTATTTATAATGAAATATAAGTAGGAACATGAAAGAAATCATAAAATTAATCTTATTTATATTGATTATTTATATTATAAGTTACTTATATTGTTAATTAGCTATATATAGTGAAAAAGATATTGTTTATTACATTATTTTAATTAATTAAATGAAATTAAAAGTAATTGTTTTCAATATAGTTTTAATAGTATTAATATTTTTAATAATATTTTTTTTAATTTAATAATATTTTATATTAATAATAATATTTTAATTATTATTAATATTTTTTTAGAACTTATAATTTATTATTAATATTCTTATTTCTTGAAATTAGATTAATTCCTACATTTATAATTGTTTTATATTGCATAATATAAAATAATGAGAACAGCTATAATAATTGAGAACGGTTGGAAACTTCATTTTATTTATTAATATATATAATATTTATTTATTTTTTTAAATTAATTTTATATTATAATGAGAATTTTATATTATAATTAAATTAAATTTATATTATAATGAGATTAATAAGTTGTCATTTATATAAATTAGGTGAGTGGGTTTTTTTAATTGGTTTGGAGTCTCATTAAGTTACCATTTATTTATTTCATGTATTATCTAAGTTGAAACTCCAGCGCATGGGTCTATTGGTTACATTTCTTCTTACATTAGAGGAATACGAATTAATTAATTTAAGATTAATATTTATTAATTTTATTTATAACTGCATAGAATATAGTTACGTGATTATGGGTTTAGGTTTTTTTGGAGCTTTATATGTAAGATTATATTGTTTAATTCAAGTTGAGGTGAAAGCAATAATTGCTTATTCATCTATTGTACATATTATATAAATAATATAAATTTTATAAATTTAGGAAATTATATAAATTATTCAATATAATGAAATTATTATATAAATTCTATAATATGTTCTTTATTTTCTTTATTAAAAGCAGATACAATTCGTCATCAATAATACTGAAGATATGAATACGCTATCTAATTATTTTTATATTATGTTTTCAAATTATTAGGTGCAAAATATTATATTTTATGAATATTCATTTTATTTGTGCTCGTAAACTTTCAATTCCTTTGAATATTTGTCTTTAAATGTTCAATATTTTTCTTAAAATAACTTGTTTAAAGTTTTTTGTACATTGAAAGTTATTTGCTTATGCTTTCTGAAAATTCATGTCGATAAATTATATCTTAAATTATATTGTATAGTTAAAATTTTTTAGTTTCCAAAATTAGAAATGAAATTTTTTTATATTTCATTTATAGCAGATATTAATATGATAAATTATTGGTATATATTTCCATATATTTTATAAATTTTATATTTTATCTTTATTTATTTATTTATATATTTATATAAATAGTATATCAATAGTATTTATATATGAAAGTTTTTATACATTTTCTGATTTATAGACTCTATTTAAAGACTTTTTATAGTGTATCGAAAAAAACTAAAAGTAAATATATTGTAATATATATGTATATAAAAGAAACATATATTGTAAAAAGAAATGATTAAATTAGTAAACGATTAATTTATTAATTGTTTAGTAATCTCGAGCACGATAATATCTTTTTCGATATGATTGGTTTTAAATCCTTTAGATGTACGAAAAGAGACAAGAACAGAAATTGCCAAATTCTGTTTCACTAACATGTTTATTCATGCAATGAAATCATATGTATACCACATGATATACCTATCTACATATTCATCAAAACTTTACGTATCTATCGTGTGAGGGCTTCAAGATCAATTTAGAAATCACTCTTATGAACTCATTAAGTTATAGAATTTCCATATTTCCGGAAGTATTATTATAATCTTTTATGATTTTTATAAGAAGAATTGTATTCGTTATGTTATAGATCATTTGTAAAAAATAAATATCTTCATCTTTTCGCATATATTTAAATATTGATAACAAGTAACGATTTTAGTCAATTATTAGTTTGATCGATAATTTTCTTTTATTTTCAAATGATGTGATTAACATTGGAAACGTGTTACTTGTATATTTTTAAAGAAAATATTAGTTTGAATATGAACAGTATTTTCAGCAAATATGAATATTTCCGATATATTATGTTGTTTTATATTTATAAATAAAAACATGCTGCACAAGATATAAAAAACTCAGGAAAATAATGATATGAAGTATTAGATTGTAAACATTAAATATGATGTTTCTAATACTAATTCCAATAGTGATTTCAATTGTATCGATTTTCCATGCTTTGGATTACTATTTAAGATTTATGATAACTAAACTTTTATTAATATAATTTTTATTAAAAATAATTATTACTATAATTATTACTATTAGACACACTAACAATTTTGAAATATAGCATTGAGAAGTTGATTTGCATAAGATCGACGAATTAGTATGATATTTGGATGCTGTTTGATTTAAATGAAAAAAATTAACAGATCGGATTTTTATAAGTAATTCATTGTGGAAACGCAACAATAATGATTCATTTTTAAAAGCGAGGTGAACCATTATTAAGCATTCCAAAAATAGCATCTAATAACAATTATGCTTTATGTAATGAGATTTTAAGAGAATGATGTAATATAAACTCTTGCACAGTGAAATGTTTAATTCAGATAAATAAATATTGCTCTCAATTGTATCGAATAAAGGCAGCAATCGACTAGAAGTGTCCGGAATTTGCCAATTGTAAAGACGTTCTTCATTGGCATAACGTCAAGCTTCATTTATGTTCGCAAATTTAACGGGAATTAGTAGCTTAACTGGAATATTTTCATATTCTATGCATCTGATTTAATATCATCGAATTATTTATCATTATTTATTCTAGTCCATACCAAATTTTCTTAATGGAAATAATTTTACTTGAAAGTTTGTAAAATCATATATATATTAATTATTAAAAATATAAATAAATTGGAATAAATTGGACGTAAGAACGATTTGATACAATTGGGCGTAGATTTCTGAAAATAATAACTTATTTAGATAGCTGATATTGTTTTCTTGGCTGATATATTTATTTTGAATATAATCAAGTAAACTTTGTTAAAGCAACTACGACCATTAAAATATGCGCGTTTTATTTTATTATTTTTTTTAAATATAAATATAGATTCTAAATAATTTATGTGATAAATCTCTAACGATATAGCGCGTTTTATAATTCTTATTTTTCGAGTTTTGGCTCTGTAATAATATAAATTTTTAATCATCTTATTCTTTTTGCGCATATTTGTAAATCAAAATTTTAAAAATTGTTCTACTTTTCTTATTCCAAAATGATCTTTTTCATATATTTGTTTTATTAATATATTCACTTGCAGTGTTTTTCGAACCATAAAAAAGATATTATTGTGACGATTGTGATTATTATTACACGAAATACTGTTTCACAAAACATAATTATTGCAGCTTTCATTTTTAACTGATTCAATAACTAGTTTCAAAGTTATTAGTTCTATCATCTGTAATTTGTGCATCTGTAACTCTAAGCATTACTATTATTTTCGTAAAAAAACATAACTTCGGGCAAATTTCGACTGAGAACGTTGACGTGATGCATCTCTCTTCCAGTGTATATCATTATACCAACAATAATGATTTTATCTAGATATGAATGTTTTATTTGATGAGAAATCCTATGCATCTGATAGAAAAATCGACAGTAATAACGCAGTCGTTCTTTATTCGCGATATAAATATTTATATTACTTGCGATATAGATATTTCGGAATTATCAATGAGCGCTGTGATATACATTACAATTAAAAAAACGCTATGTTTGTATCTGTTAAAATCTTGAATAAAAAATATAAATGATATAGTAGAGAACATTCTTGCATACAATTTTTTTTTGAAGATATAGAACACACACATATATACACACAAACACGATATTCAAAAATCAAATACAAGTTTAATAAAAAATAATAAATACAAATTGAATATTAAAAATAAATATATTAAAAATTCGGAAATAATTTACATATACATAATATCATTTACAATCGTTTTTCTTATATATATGAATGTACACATAGAGAAATGTAATATTTATAACAATTTATCTTTTTTAAAACATAAAGTAGGTGACAAATACATGCGTTTATTAATGTTTAATTAAGTTAATTAAATGTTAACTTTAATGATGAATATGAATAAAGTTTATATAGTTTTTAAAAAAGTAAAGCACAAAAATAATATAAATAAATAATTTATATATTTATATATTTATTTATCTATTTATCTATTTATATATTTATGTATTTATATATTCATGTATTTATATATTTATATATTTATATATTTATATATATTTATATATTTACATATAATTATATTTATATATTATTATGTTTATATATTATTATATTTATACATTATTATATTTATATATTATACAAAAATAATTCCCACAAAAGATATCATTAAGAAATCGCGAAAAACAAAGAAATATAGAGAAACATATTTTATTATAATATCTTAATATTATAATATTTTATATGTTATAATTGAAAAATCAAATACAAGTTTAATATAAGTTGTGTTTATGTTAATGTCTTGATTGCTTTTACCTTGGGTTACTAATGTTTATTCTATAAATTATTCTATAATTATTATATTTATTTTAATGAGTTTAAGTGGATTTATAATTATAATAATTGGGTGAAGTTCAAATTCAATTTTTTCTTTAATGGGGGCAATTCGGTTTATTGCTCGATCTATTTCTTATGAGGTAAGATTTATACTAATTATTTTTAGAGTTATAATTTTAAGGGAAAGTTATTCATTAGTTGATTTAAGGATTTGACAATTATATATATGAAATATTGTAATTTTAATGCCTATATTTTTTTGTTTTTTTGTTAGTATTTTAGCAGAGATAAATCGGAGTCCTATGGATTTAATTAAGGGAGAGTCTGAGTTAGTTTCTGGGTTTAATGTTGAATATTATGGGGTTCAAGTTGCTTTAATTTTTATTGCAGAGTATGGAAGAATTATTTTTTTTTGTTTAATTACTTTATTTTTATTTACTAATTTAGTTCTAGTTTATTTATGATTTTATTTGTATGATTTTATTTATATGTTTTATAATAGTAATGGTAATTTATATACGAGGGATTCTACTTCGTGTACAGTACGATGAGTTAATATATATATGTTGAAAAATTATGTTACCTTTAATATATAAAATATAAAATATATTAAACTTATATAAATATTTAAATATATTAAAATATAAAGTATATAAAATATATTAAACTTAAATATAAAACATGAATATATTAAATGAATATATTAAATAAATGTTATAATATTATTATGTTATAATAATGTTATGTTAATATTATTATGTTATAATAATATTATGTTATAATAATATTAATAATTATTACTTTATAAATAATTAATAAAGTAATTGATTAATAAAAAGTTAAATAAATATCTTAAGTAAATAAATAAATTTAAATTTCGGATCATTTATGAATAGTTTTAATATGCATAGTTTTGTTTATATTCGTATTTCTTATAAAATATATAACATGCAATAAATTATTTTTATTAGAATATTTATATAAATTATTATATTAATTATTATGTAATTATAATATAATTATAGAAGTTATATTTTTAAAATAAAAATCCAAAATTTTTTTAATGAAGGGAAAAATTTGGCTACTGTATTAACGGCGTACTACATTATTCATTAATAATGAATTAATATTGCCGTTTCATATTTAATTGATAAATATGAAATATATTAACTTGGATTATTTTTGCTTATATTTTGTGTACTTTTGTGTATATTGTTACATCCAAACCTGTAGCGATTACAAGATTAGAAGCGTACTATTTGGACAGTAGCACGAGACGCTGTTCTTGAGTGTTAATGAATTATATGTTTTTTTGGGGGAATCACAATTGCACGTATTATACGATGGAAACGGACAAATTCAACTACTTTATTTATCAAAATTTAATTATCAATGCTCACTTCTAAAGTTGTTGTTTGGTAAGCCAATTCGATCTTGATTACTGTAAGTAATTAATTGAAAATGTTATGAAAATATTATTATTTTATTATTAGATTTTGATGAAATATTTAGGATAATAGGAATGGGAATATGAAACAAAAGTCGAGGACATGTATTTGATAAAATACATGTATTTGTCAAATACAATGTATTTGATAAAATAAAATATAAAAAAAAATATATTGTAAAATCAGTCGTTATAATTCAAATCGTTATAAATTTATAATTGAGGTCGAATTATGTTATTATAATATTGTATTTTGTACAGTATTGTATATTGTATAATATTATATAATTATTGTATTTTGTACAAAGTGATGCACATTGAATTAAATATTAAGTTTATTTTGGAAGAAGTTGATGCAGTTTTACATAATTCGATAAAATTTCGATTCGATATGATTCAAAGCAGCTAACTTACGGGATACTCACAATGGTTATAATACTCACAATGCTGCTGTGACAATTCGTGCATCGTTTTATATATTTAGAGATGAATTTGTGTGCAAATGGGAATTTTATTTCAAGCTATCTTACGTTATTTAACTGTCATTAAACCCAAGTTTAAGTGTAGATCTGGCTTGTATTTATCGAGTGAGTCATAAAATAAAATAAAATAAAATATTTCGGAATTTCTGGATTATATAGAAATATTGGGATAGACGTTGCACTTTTCCCCTTGATATAAAATGTTGGTCGTTAAGTTCCAACATTTTCCATTAAACTTTCACATTTGATTATCATTTGAGTTTTTACAATTTTATTTTATATAAATATTTATTCAGTTCACTATAATTCCGAATCTCAACAGCATTGGTTTCACTAAGCATATTATCATCGTAATACTTTTGACTTCTCGTGGATTATCTGCTGCATTTCCGTTTTTAAATCTTTTCCCTCCATTTTATTTTATGGTTATTTTTGTGTGTGTCCAAATATAAAAAATATGTTATTGAGCTCCATATAGCTTCGAGCAGATATAAATTCCATCTATAAATTCAGTGCAAAACGTAGCCTTGAATAATGAAATCAATGACCAATTTTGATAATCGTATTGTTAATAAGATGTCGAGTACTCCACCAGTTTCGAACATGAGGAATCCTTACCATAGGCGTGCTTCAATGCTTCCGAGTGTGCTCCAATCTTTTGGGGATTTTTCATTCAGCATATTGCACAATGAGATGCTCTCTGTTGGTATGCTATTGTCCTTGTTCTCCTATTGTTTCTTGTTATCCTATTGCTAATTATATAATATTGATGGTTTCTCGACAAGAAATATGATATGGTCACATAAACGATTTAATATTTTTTGTAAATATGTGCCAATTATAGCATATATGTGGTTAGAGTTGATAGATTTATGTATTTTCATTTCGTTTTCAAAGATTTAATTATTGGAAGTCTAGTGCTTCAATAGGATATGATGAAAATAGAAATCGTTTATTCGGGATAGTAATGAGTAGAAGTTTATTGCAGTCATGAAAAATTGCTCCCTTTAGTCAGTGTTCAGGATTCTTATAGGCGTTATTCTTTGTTTGGAATTTTGGAAAGTCGGGAGAATCCGATATAAGCAATGTGTTAAGCATGTGTCGAAGATGAGTCCCATGAGTAAGGGGCTAGGTCGAAAACCGTTGCTGAAACAAAGAGTATCGCTTTTCCTCGATAGTTACCAGGCGCCTGTGTCTTTAGTGTCTTGCGAGAAGTGCGAGGTAACGGTTTCGTTAGAGCACGTATCGAAATATTGTAATTGTTAATTTGTTTGCCAATTAAAGAAGATTAAAAAGGGAAGGTAGATTGTTATCTACGACTCTTATCTTTACTGACTACACTCACCCGAACCGGCAATAAATAAATATTTCAGCAGTGTTGAGCAAATTTATTGAAGGCACTCTAACAATCAGAATTTTTGATGGAGGTTATGAAACATGTAGCGTTAACATATGTAAGCAGAAGTTCATTGTGTCTGCGAATTCGATATACTACTGAAATACACTTCATTAGCTATATAAGTTCACGCTATATATCCAAGTATCTTCATTATACGGTTTCATTTGAGATGATACTGGAGAGTGACAATGTATTCTTGAGGATTTATTTTTACAGAACACTTTTGCCCCATGATATTCCGGCATACTGCGTTTTTATATATTTTTTAATGTAAATGAATTTAAAATTTACGTAGGCGAATATATCCAGATTATCGATTGATAATCTTCTCTAGACTTGGAAAATGCGTTCTCTTTGTGTTTTCAAGATGAATAGTTTGAGTTGTTGTATAAATGATTCGGTAATTGCATAGATCAAAATTCATGATTTTGGCGAAAGCAAGTGTTGTTTCTTTAGTCATTGTCTCTTCTGATTTGAATGTCAATTGATATGCTATATAACATTTTGCAAAATGTACCGTAGTTGTGAAGTAGCAACTGTTGATGAGTATGACTGTTCAGTATGTTTCTGTTTCGTCTACGTTATAGCATTCGTCTTCTGTTGCTTTATATCGTATATGCTATAAGATATCCTTGCTCAATAAATGCTTAATGGGTATCTTCTTTTCAAGAATTTCTTAGCAAAGATTTTAACTATCATTTATAGAATGACATAGTCTCAGATATTGCTGAATTGTGGATTTGAGCATCATTCGTCTGTTCCTATTGTTTTAGTAAGGGTCATATTATGACTTGAAATTATATTGGCCTTGATTCCAATAGTATTGCTTCCAACAAGAAATTGTATTGATCAGACTTTTCTTAATCTATCCTCATTTATTTTCATCTTCCATTGTATAGAAATATGGGAATGCATGTCGCAGTAATTCTATTTTGATTTTGAGTTAGATTATCTCTGTGTGATCGTATCTATTTAGTTGCAGGAATTCCAGATAAATTTCTTTCGTATCTAGTTCTAGATAGCTTTTAAATGATAGATTCCAATATCTGTTAGTGAGAGAGACTTTATATTGTTCTTCTTTTGTGCAAACGTATCCACTGAGAGTTTTTATGGGCCTTCCTAGAATGTAGGCAGGAATGATGGGGAAAATCATTTGCATTGTACTTTTTGCTTTTTAATACACCTTGGATGCCGAGGCAAACGCTTATATACTAGATATATACTAGATTGTTCTGTAAATTCTGACTACGGTTTGAGTTAGTTAGTAGTATTTTTGCTTTTACTTATTTTCATATATAATTTTGATGCGGTTTCTTGTTGCTATTTTAAAATTGCTGTTGCTTATTCTATCAATCAGATAAGATTCTGAATATTGGTGTCCCAATTTTTCTGTTCGTAGTTTTTTTGAATAAATACATTTGATCTCCTTTATTAAAGATAGTTAATCTTTCTGTCACATTAAATCTTATTTGTATGTATATTAATTTTCCTCATGCTATTATCTGCATGTTTCTTAATTTATTGAACAATGTTGTAAGGCAACTAAATATATTATATTTAATTCATATTTTAGTAACGAGTTATTAAAGATTTAACAAATTGTGGTTTGCTAGGTGATCGCTAATATTATATTAAAATGTTAACATTTTTAGATATTCGATATGCTGCGGGAGCCTATATCACACATCGCGCAATTTGTTGTTGGTTATTTTTCTGTGTTTTGTGATGCGTTTGCTGAATATCTAAACTTATGGAGTCGAAAGTATTAACCTCATGAACCTGTTGTGACATATCGATGAAATCGGAGGTTGAGTTGTGGTGATAAAAAAATGCGTTGCACGTAGCTAATTTCCAAAGTCTAGTAGGACCGTGTGCTTTCCTTGCGTTTGCTCATACTCAGCATTGAGTTTCAAATAGTAAATGCGTACGAATTGTTAATATCCTTCAACTGTAGTACATGGAGCACAATAAAGGAAATTACGATACAGGGGATCGCACACCCAATACCCCTCGATGAAAGAAGTGAACGAGCGGGCTCTTCGATAGTCAACAGCGCCCAACGTTCTTAGCGGAGTGTCCGGCTCAGGAATGAAACCTTGCTGACATCTCAATATATTAATGTGAACTTAAAACGCCGATCGAAAAGTTCCTATGGAACGCTTGGAAACAAGCAGAAAACAAAAACAAAATATCTCAGCAGGACAGGAATTCTACGTTCATGGAATGTAGGTATATATCTTCCATCAGAGAATGTATCTAACTGCGAAATTAACAATCATAGTAAACCATCATCTCTAGTAAAATACAAACTGATATACATAGATAAGAAAAGCAGTTTAACAAGGGAATATCTAAGAAGAATGATACAACAAACTCTGCATCAAAGCTTTGCTTACATCAGAAAAAGATCGCATTTATTGTGCGAATCAACTGCTTAACAAAGTCTTATGAATGATGTGAAGTGACAATAACACAATTTCTATACAACAGAAGAACGTCGCTAGAACAATTTTTAAACTAAATGGCATGCAATTAAATTTGTAATGTCCATAAAATATTGAGAATGTTATCGTTTGTGTTGGACTTATGCATCGGTATCTGATGGAAATCGAGTGCTAGATTAAAAATGTTAAAATATCTCGCCTTTCCTAATTGATTGAGAATTTCTGTGATATTCGGTAATGGATATGCTTTATTTATAATCTGCCCATTCAATGCTCTGTAATCGATGACCATATACCAATCATATATGACTATATATTATTAATTTTTAAATCGGATTTATTTACTATCCAGAAGAATGAATATGGGGAATTTAACAATTTAATGATATCATTATCCAGGAAGTCTTGGATTTACCTATTGATTTCATCTTTATGCATAGCAGGAAATGATATTATTTGATATGATTAGTTATCTATTGTAGTTATTTTATGACTTGTGATATCAGTATAGTTATGTTTATTGTTAGATAGATTAAAACAGGATGCTTAGAGGATGCTTACAGATATTTCATTTCTTTTTTGCTCAAATGTATGAGACTTGAAAGAATTTACTTATTCAATACGTTGATCTTCCAACATGGAAATCATTTAGGCTTGATGAGTTGTCGGCAGACAGATTGTTTAATTAAATAGATTGAATATATATATATATATATATATATATATATATAAATAATGGAAATGATTCCATTATCTGTCGAATGAAATTTCGCAAACCTATTAATTATTAAATTGTTCGCGTTAATGTTTATGTAACTATGGAAGTAGTACGTAACGTAAATAGATTTACTAAGTAAAGCATTAAAATCATGAAAATTAAATAATTAAAGAATATTGCGAAGAACTATGCACAAGCTTTCTGGAAACTGACTTCTAGAAAAAAGAAAATATATATATATATATGACTACAATTCGGTTTTCTTTACATATAATTCCACAAATAAGACGTTAACCTCACGCTGTTTATTCTTCTGAAGAATAAACAAATTTAACTCTTAACAATTAAAATTAACTCTTATCAAATTCACTCTTTATTAATTTATTTTATTTTCCTATTAGTCTATTGGAAATTTGAAAAAAACAGTTTAAAACAATTAAAACTATCTCAATTGATTTCATTGAAATCAATGATCAATAGATCATTAATGCGATCTCCAAGTTTCCGAAATTTCATGAACAATTTAAATTGATTCCAATATTAAAATGGCTCGATATAAAGTAACAAAATTCATATGTATATTTATATATATTGCAAATCACAATATATATAAAAGAAGAATACGAAACAAGAACTTCGTGAATACATAATGAATAATCGTAAACGTAATTGTTAAATCTGAAACGTTCGACATTCGTAAACAATTCACTTAAGAGACTCTACTTCTGAACTTTTGCCATAGATCAGTCGCTAGGATAATATTTAATATTTAAATAAAATTTAAATAAAAGATGCTACTACAGATCACAAAATAATTGCGGCAGCGCATTTCATTAGGAATCAAAGACAAATTTCTAAGATGTGTGATCTTTTATCAGAAATTTCAAAAAGTTCAGACATAAACATTAATGATTTCTAAAAGAATTACTTTGATTACAAGATAAAAGATAATTGTATTTCAAATTGGAACTGTTGCTACTTATCTATGATACCTGGAAATTCATGGAGTAGGAGAAGAGTATGATTTCTTCAGGACCAAAACACATTCATTTAAAAGTTACTGAAGTTTTAACTATTGTTAACGTGCTTTCGCAACACCGTTTATATGTTTATTTAGTGCCGATCCGGCCAGAGAATGTTCAGTAAAGATGAGAGTCGTTAGAAAACAAATAATCTTCTTTAATAGACGAATTACTTAACAGTTATAATATCTGGATACTTGTGCTCACTAGTGAATATGCGACTATTACGTAGCTTTTAGCTTCTCGCAAGATACTGAAGACACAATATTTCGACGTTTGCTAATTACCGAGCGATAACAATTTTTCTTTGTTTCAATGAAATTTATTGTAATATAAACAAAAATAGAGAACATTTGTTCTTTTATACATGTCCGTATACACTTTTAGGAGTTGAAATAGCTCTTAAAGAAAATCAGGTTTTTGGGAACATATGTCATTGACATATATTATAATAAATAGAAAAAACTTTTTTAATAAATATTAAATATCATCAAAAGTTCATAATAACCTCTTCAGATTTCTTAAAAATATTGTCGTTTTTATCATATTTCCATCATTCACCTTTTCTTTGTATAAAAATTTTATTTCAATAAAAGATTATTTTATCATTATCATGGATATCATATTATGTCTTATAATCATATCTTATAATCATGTATATGTCATTCCAAAATATGGATTCAAAAAAAAATGGAGAAAAATATGGACATATTCTTCATGTTTATAACCGTTTTACTCGCTTGATTGCGCTTTATTTGATTAGCGCAACACGTATTCTTGAACAAAAGTTCAACAAAAGTTTTCATAAGGGATGATGATTAATATAGATATATATAAGATATGATACTGTTAAAAATATCTCAATGTAGAACAACTATAATAATAATATTGAATAAATTTATATATAACAAAAATTATATGTTACTTAATATTAGAAAGGCTAGATATGGTATTTAAAATAAGAAAGTTTGCGACATTTGTATGATGATAAATCGATAATGAGCATTACTAATAATAATAATGTATGGATTTTGTGTGTGTGAATATGTATGTACGTATGCACGTCATAAGCAATAGTATAAAAGTATTGTATCGTTGTGCATTAATAATGGTTACGAATTTTTATATATATATAAAAGTTTAACTGGCGTTTGAAACTTTTATTCATGTTAATATGTTTCGTGTATTGATTTTCTTATTTGTTTTTGTTTAATATTTTTTATCTCATCTTGTTGCTCCTTCTTGTGCTATATTATTTTATTGTTGTCTTTTGTTATAAAACAGATTTTTCTGCATTTTGCATCGCCATTGCGAGAAAGCGGTGTGTAATATTAATACATTATTCATATAATGTTAAATTCTTAAAATTTTTATGTATAAAAGAATTTCTTTTAAAATATTTATAAATTTTTTGAGAAAATATATATTAAAATTTACATATATATTTTACAATATAATATTGTAATATCCATCACATTCTAGAGACTTAGGAAATTCAACTATCCTTCCATTACTATCTATGTTATGATTCTCTTGGCAAGGATACAGAACAAATTAAACGAAGGCTATAGCTAATCACATAGAGATGCCATCGAGAAGGATTAAAACAAATAATAATACATAGGCCTGTGCGCTTTTGTCCGTTTATCATTCGTTTAGTAACAAGAGTTTAGTAGCTAGAATCGTGTCACAGTCTCGTGTCCTTTCTGAGTCCTTATGTCAATAACGTGCTACACCTTTTTCGTTCCAAGATTAATTAGATCTTATACGAATACGATAAAATACATTTATGTTGTTCATATAATTTCTTGAATATTATCTTTGCGATCCTTAAGAATAGATCTCGCTATGAAGATTAATCAGCCATCCTAGCGACAATCAATACCATACTTGCTGATTTCTGGTAAGTAACGGAAGAGTTTGTTCCATATTTCTATCGCAAAATATCCTTGATCGCAGGTTATCCCCGGAGAGAATCGCACCATTTGTTACCTGATTTAATGTTACTTGAAAATAACGATCGAGTCTCGTGTTCATAGCTTGAATATTAACAATCGCGAAGCCGGGATGTAACAACATTATGTTATTTATTGTGGATATTATAGTTAATTATATTTAAAGGATCGATATATGTATGATGTAAATTATTACACATACATATATTTATAATATATTTATTATATTGCATATATATCTATATTTATAATTTTCATGGTAAAATGCAAGTGGATTCGCTAAATATAGTGATATTATTATATGCAATATCTTTTTTTTAAATATGCTTCTATTACATGTGATAGAATGGAAATAAATGAAAAAATAAAACACCACCGAAAATGTATAAGGACAAATATAAAATAAAAGAGAGATATCTCTTGATTTTTACAATTTATTTGATTTATTGGAATCAGAAATGATAACAATCGAAGAACAAGAAGAAATTATAAGATATTAAAGAAATAATATGTGTGATGATACTCCAATATGAAAGAAATGTGATTGATTTTTGGAATCCGGTTAATGAAAATCAGAAAAATCACTAGAAATTGTTAAATACGAATTCCACAAAATGACATCTCTGCAGCAACTACAACGACGGCAAGAACAAGTGAACAGAGAGAGCACTAAATTGGAGAAATTTTAAAAATTTCATTCCACGTGTTACAGAAATTTCAAGAAGGTCTTGAGAAAGGAGTCTTATTCATGATTAATATTGGGCTCGATGGGTTCTTAAAGAGAGAAAAGATAAAGAGAGAAGAGATAAAGAGTAAGAAGAGATAAAAACCAGGATTTACAGTATCATCTAAATGGGTAAGATTTAAATTAGTATATAATATTGTTTCAGAAAAGATAAGAAAAGTTTTTATGAAAAAGTAAATAAAATTTAAAGAATATCTAAAAAACAGATTTATTGAAATTATTAAGTATATAAAACATTTTGGATTTGAAAATATATGCAATTCGGATCAAATCGAATTCTTA
The DNA here is from genome assembly GCA_020341155.1 of Eciton burchellii. NCBI lineage: Eukaryota > Metazoa > Arthropoda > Insecta > Hymenoptera > Formicidae > Eciton > Eciton burchellii. The sequence goes on along the minus strand of JAHMML010000099.1, from coordinate 204,640 downwards.
TTAGAATTTTATCATCATACTGTTAAAAAAATTCAGATAAAAAAAGATAAGATTTGTAGTGTATATATATAATATAACTATAACTATATAATATAATCAATTTCAGCTGATGATGAATTATTAACGCTCTTTCTGATTATTTTAAATAATCCATCGAATATTCAACAAATATAAAAAAGACAAAGACAAGAACATTCAGAATAGAAGCGAGAGTGATATTTAAACAAGTGATATTTAAAGGAAACAATATTTTTATTTTGATATCAAAATTAGGGAAATTAATATTATATCATTTTGAAATTTGGTCTTGAAAGAGAAATATATTTTCTGAATATTGTATTAAATCAGTTTTATCGCTATTTTATGGACTGCCCAAATTGACTGTTCAAATTGAAAAAAAATTAATTCTGCAGAAAACATCGTTTCTTTAGCTATATTCGTAGAAACAGTAAGCTAGTAAGATAACCATTAAATGTGCATGGTTTTCTCTTATAAAAAAATTTTATCAAAAATTTCTCAAATACTTTAAATTCAGAAATAAAATTTCATTCATAATGATATCTTTAATTAAATTACAATTTTTAATGCACTACCAGTTTTTATTATCAAGGTTTAGAAGAATATATAAATATACGTAGCAAATTAAAATCATATGAGATCTAAAGAAGATCTCAATAAAATCTAAAGAAGAAGAAGGATCAATAGAACTTAAAATATCTCTTGACTCTTGTTTTAAAAACAAATCAAAATCAATATGCGATATTTGCAGCAAGTTTGTTGTAATCGCTTGATGTAAAAAATGTCTTTGTATTTAATATTTTTTAATGATTATGGCATATATAATAAATTTTGAATCATAAATATTAATATTTCTCGGAATTTTACTTCTTATTGATTTTATTAATCTCTATCTAACATCGATGATTTTTTATATTTGTATACATATGTATATTATATCTATGTATAAATTGTAATATCTATATATGTGTAACGTAATAAAATGTATAATAAAATAATTTATAAAATATTTATTTATAAGTTAAGAATTCAAATATATCCTTTAATAATATAAATATAATTATAAATCAATATGTACACATGGTGTTCCTGTTTTTAAATTCTTTCATATGTATTATATAGGAAAGAAAATAAAATGTTATAATACAATATATTTCTTTTGTACATTCCTTTATTTCCTTTTATAAAATTTTACAATTAGAATTAATCTCAATTTGTAAATGTTATTATTGATGATTCTTTTCTATGTGAAAGCTGATATTCAATCTTGAACTCTTGTATGTTAATATAGTATTTCATAAATATCTATTGGATGCTCCATATTATTATCATTTTGGAAAATATATAAAGTTTTGTATTACTTTTATTATAAAATTTCATTTGGCATATATTTGCCAAATTATACATTTTTCTTTCTTTATAAAATTCATGCAGAAAATTGATTTTTTGTAATTCATTTTCTCATTTTCTTCATTAATCAGTTCTTAATTGTTATTCATCATATTTATAATTCTGGGAATATTTTGTTCCTATATTATGTTTTTTCTCTTTCTTTTTTATTTTAACGTGTATGTGTGCACATATTATGTATCTATGTAAGATAATTTTAAAAAGGTGCGGAAAATTTTAAATATAAAAATTTAATGATTGTTGACAATCGATGATAATAATTCTAAAATGATGTAATCGATTATCAATGGAATGTATATCATGCATCATAATAAGATTAAAATAGTTTTCCCTAACGCATGGAATGTGTTCATTATCATGATCTTAATTCAATGCTCAGGATACAGGGTTGCGCAATAGTTAGTGAAATATTTTTGTTATACGCATCACATTTAAATAAAGGAAGAGATAATAAATATATATATATGGATACATATGAATAGTAAAATTTAATAATTAATTAATATTTAATGACAAGATACTAACTTACTCAATGAAGAATAACAATTCTATGCACTATATACATATTGTTAAAGATCTTGTAAAGCATTGTTATTCTTATACTATGTTCAAATTATGCTAAATTACGTAATAAAGAAGGATTAAAGCAAAAGCAAATAAGCAATATATTATATTATATATAATATATTATGTAAATTATATTAATATGAATAAAAGTTTTAAATATATCAATTGAATTTTGTATACATAATCTCATTACGTATTATTAATACGTAATAAAATGATATCAGTTTTTATATCATTGTTTACTTATATATATATATATATATATATATATATATATATATATATATATATATATATATATATATTAGTGATGCTCATTATGCTTAATGATTTGTGTTGTAATGCTATTGTCGCAAAAACATCGCATTTTAAATATCTTATATAGCCATTCTAATGTTTAAGTAACTTATGATTATTATATATAAAACAATTTATTATTTTTATTGTAGTTATATATTAAAATGTCCTTAATAGTATGTCATATCTTGCATGTATTTATATTAATCTCATCTTTCATGAGAAAATTCAAGAGAACATATCACGACGATATATTAACCATTATTGAAAGCACATGAAGGAAATTTTCATCTTTTTTCTCAGTTTCCGAAAAAATCATCTTTTGGAATATAATATTGTACATAATTAGTCATTATCATCATCATCATCATCATTCATTCATCTATTCTTTTTTTTGTATTCACTGCTGAACATATACTTCCTCTAGATTCCTCCACTCGTTTTTGTTTCTGAGTAAACAGTGACATTGAATCGAAATGAACTTAGTTTTGGCAGTTAAAACGTCATGTCTATTATGCGTGTTGATGAGTTAGATATAAGATATGGGAAGAAGAATGGTGTGCAGATGGGTTAGAAATAGATATAGCTTGCTTTTCCCATTGAGATTGCGCATTGGGGAGAAACAAGAACTCGCATGGACAAGGCTTGCTAGTTCTTTGAGATAAGTCTGTCTTTCACCGGAATCGTGGGAGAATACTTATTTGGTACTATCTTTTATCCCAATATGATTTGCGTGGTAGAAGAGAAAAAATGAATATGTTTAATGATAAGAATCGAGGAAAGGGAACTGAGGAGGTCCTCCGATTTCGTATTGGGTCGAGGCTGGGAATCGAATTCGGATTTTCTGATTGCCAGGTAATCGTTCTCATCCCTCGACTATTCTTCGATATATAATTGATATTTGATATAAGATAATCTTTTATTTTATCGAAACAAAATTTTTAAATTAAGGAAAGAAAATAAAATAGTGAAGATATGTTTAAAAAATGACATTTTTGAAAAATCTGGAAATATTATAAATTCTTATAAGTGCTATAAATGTTATAAAATAATTCAATTTTCAAACAAGCTCTATTTATTATAATTTCAACGATATATATTTCAAAGGGAAAAACTAATTTTTTGAAAGATGTTAAAGATAAAAAGATGTTTTATATTTTAAAAATATGGTACTCCATTTTTATCTAAAACATTTCAAATTCATTAAAACTAAAGATTTTCTATGAATTTCTTTGTGAGATAAAGTTAAAAATAAAAATAATATAAAGAAATAATATTTTATATGAAGATAGGTGTTTTTTGTGAATATGCTTTTATAGAGGCTATAATTATTGTTAGTCAAGGAAAATTATTATAACAAAAGAGAAATTTTAGAAAGAGGATATTTTATTTAAATTATTTGCTTTTGGATTTGATAATTTTATTGAAAATGAATTTTTGTTATTAATAAAGTTCTGTTTCATTATAAAAATGAGTTTGAGCAATTGAGCAATTGAGTTTTAATTTCATAAATATTTTATTGATTCAATTTTAGGGATTGAGTTGACTTAGGGATTGATTATATTAATATTTTTTTTCCATAAGGAATATCTTAACTATTTTGGAAGAATGTTTGAAATCATTTTTGTTGCATTGAAGTACTATTTTATAATTATTTCTTTTTTCACAAATAGCAGCATATAATTGTGCAAGATACGGTAATATATCAACGCGTCTATAATATCTTTTCTTTTTCTTTTACTTGCTTTAATGGGCCATGACCATATATAAAACAGTCTTATTATCATTACCACGAAACTTTATTGTTGGTTTGGAATATCTGGTATTAAATTATTGATATTAAGATATTGCATGTTATTTATGGAGTCATCTCTGAATAATAAATTTATTTTCATTATTTCATAGGATTCTATCATTATGGGTATCTCGAAGGAAATGAGTCTTGCCCTTGATAACTTTCGCAATGATAATAGACTATTCAAAGAATAAATGAAAAATGATTGATTTAAATTTAGTAAAAGTTTAGTTAATATGCTTCTTAACGAATTTCGGAGCCTTCCGATTTTTTTAAGGTACAAATTAGATATGAATTTTTTATATGCCTGAAAAGAGATTATTTTGATTCAAACTGCTGCTAATGTTTTTGAAATGTAATTGATTTGTTCGGAAACAATACAAAATGAACTTTAAAAAGTATTGCAATTTTAGCTTTGATATGTTTTTCATGATTTATGTTGAAGATATTATTTCAACAGTTCTATATTTTTAAAATCATTTCATAATCTTCTTGATAATGTAATAATTCATATTGAACATTTTTGCAATATCAATTCTTTTCTTATCTCTTTTAAGGATTTCGATTACTCTTTGTTTTTCGGTTTTATTTAAATATTTAAATGTTATTTTGCCACATTTAACATATTATGATTCAAATCACGTTCGACGATATCGAAGAGGAAATTAGATTTTTCATGTTAGTTTACATAGTCGATCATCATACTCGTCTTAATGTTTCTTAACTTTTGACTAAAATTTTGATTTCTATTTACTATTCTATTATATATTGTAAATATTTATTCGAGAAATTCATAGCATATGAAACATATATTTATTATTCACCCATGTTTTTTTTGTTATGTATCTTCATTTTTTATGTATCTCAGCATATAAAACTTCATTTTTTATGTATCTCAGCATATAAAACCTGTATATATATTTGTATATCAAAGTTTTTAAGTAACCATTTTGTTTCTTAACTTTTGTCAATAAGTATATCTAACAGTTTACATATAATAATATGATTTATTTAGGAATATTATTTAAAAATATATAATATTTATATCGATAATACACATCAATATTACATATATATTTGTACTATTTAGCACAAATTTAGCATAAATGTGCTATTTAGCGGTAATGTTTAAAATAAAAATGTATAGGTAACTAATATATCTTATATATAAAATTTTAAGTTTACATATAAAATTATTAACTTTCGAAAAGTTAATTTTTATAATCTTAACTTTATATGTAAATATTGTATATTATGTAAATATTATATATGATATATAATATTTTTTTATCAAGAGTATTGTTTAAATCCGAAAGATTGTAACCATCGCTTGTTATTCGTTAAAAAGTTATTAATTATTGAAAATTGATAATTGCTAGAAAGTATAGAAAAATATACATGTGTTTGAAAAGATATTGGAATTCGAAAATACGTATTTGAATAATCTGAAATAATTTTATCTGAATCTAAATCTAAACTAAATTTAGTTATTTAAAATAATCAAAATAGATGAAATTAGATTAAATTATCTGCGTGCTGAATATTAGATTGAATAGTCGTGCTTATAAATAGACATGTATTATATATTGATATAGTAAATTACTTTACTTACTTAATATTGAAAAAATTTGTACCAAAGAGTTTTAAGTTCAGCTAATACCGTAACCAATCATCATCTGCTGCAAAGAAAAAAGCGAACAAGGAAAAACCATTTCAACCCAATTGAAAAATTTAACATCCTATGAATCCAATGAATCAATAAAATATTTTTATCAAAGAAGACTCGTTAAAAATAAACAACAACATCTGATGAAGACGTCATATAATCTGCCTGGAAAAAATTGCGATCCAACATAAGAGCGGCGGAAGAGACTTTAGGAAGGAGAAGGATTAGCAAGAACGGAAAAAAATATAAAGTCTTGGTTTACATAGTATGTCAAGACGCTGCTAGCCGAAAAAAAGACAATTACAATACTGAAACGACATTATCTAATAAATACAAGATAATACGAAACACGATAAAGTTAGCAATCAAAGGAAACTTTTGAGAAAAATTCTCGTTGGATATGAAACATAATTTGTATGGAGGACAGAAGAGAGTATAAAATATGATGAGAACTAGAAAAAAACCAATTGATAAATATATACAAATGATAAGGATCACACTCGAAAGATGGGAAAAATATTTTCGTTAACTATGCAATATAAACAAAGACATAAGCATGCAAGAGAAAGAAGGTAATATAAAGAATTATTGCAGCTAGAAATCCCCCAAAAAAAAATGGAACAAGCATGAAGTTGAAATAAAAAAATGCCGGAGTTAAACGGGATACCGAAATGATTAAATAAGGAGGAAACATTCTACTAAAGGAATTATACCCTTCAACATATCCTTCACAAGGACAATATTAGCACAATGGAAGCAGAACATTCACAATACTTATTTTTAAAAAGGGGACACAGCAGATCCAAAAAACGTGAAATAAATTTCTTAAGCTCAACTATTTACAAAAGTAATAATGAAATGACGTCAACTGGAATCAGCAAGCGTCGGTAGAATAAGACCGCGATTTCATTTATGAAACGGTTTCGAATAGTCTCATTTATGAAACTGCTAAAACAAAGAGGCGTAGACAGCATACTAATTATCATCAAGGAATTTAACAATGACAACATATGTAAAAACAGAGTAAAGGATAACAAAAACCAATACCAATCGTATACCAATTACAACAAGAAGAAGAAAAGGCGATAGCTTTAGTCCAATACTTTTTAACATCATCATAGGTGAAATTATGAAAGAGGTTAAAACAGTCTATAGAATAGGATATAGCATGGAAGATAAAGAGATTAAAATAGTATGTTAATATGATATAGTCATAATATCGGAAGATGAAGATAACCTTCAAGGGTTCTTCTATGTATCCGAATTGGCAATCAAGAAATTCAACATGTCTATCTCTATAAAAAACACAATTCCTCATTATTTCCAGAGAATCTGGAAGATATAAGCTGGCAGTCTACAATAAGAGTGTAGAATAGATCACGGAATTCACATAGCTAGGAAATATAACAAGCAATAGAAATTTAAAAGAAGAAATTCAAACACAGACAACAAAAGCGATCATGATATCAAAGTATCTAGGCGATATAATTTGGAGGAAGCACTTATATAGGAAAAGCATTATATATATATATATATATATATATATACATTATATATATATATAATCTTATTGATTAGTATTTAGTATTTTGTACGTTTTGTTTTTATTCATCGGTATAATATTTAATGAATTTCTTTTGTTCGAAGTTTTCACATGTGCTCTTTCAGATCTCACAAATCGAAATATCACGCATAGTCATATTTGCTGATAATTAAACATTCTCTATTAAGCATTTAAAATCTATTAAGCACTTTATTAGCATTAAGCAGTTGAAAAGCATTTAAGTGTCAAACCTAAAATCAAAAGCCAAATACCTTTCTATTTAACTGGTTTCTTTTTATATTTCCTTTTATATTTCTTAGAGAACTTGTCGGTCTACATTTCTAGCTTTATATTATATGAATGGATACTCGGAAACTATATATATAGTTTCGTGTTAGAACACCCTACACGGTTGTTCGATCCCTAATTTCTCATCTATTGTTTTATTGTTCTTCTGCAAAATTTCTTTCACTTATCATTTTCGTATCCCCATTTTCCATGTTGTTCTTGATTTTCCTCTTTTTCGTTTTTCTGGAGACACTCATTTCATTACTTATTTCGGAAGTTTATTTCCGTCCATTCTTTGCGTACTAGTTCGCACATGTTCAAGACTAGTTGTCTTATTTCTACGTCATCTATTATTGAATGTTCTCATTCGTTATGTGACTTCTTCATTCCTGATCTTCTCTTTTTGTGAAACCCTGAATATCTTCTAATGCTCTCTTACTTCTTTTAATTAATTTCCATTTCTAATTTCCATTGTTAATTTCCATTGCAGCCATATAGTATTACACTTTTTACTATAGTTTCGTTGAACTTTCTCTTTTTCGAGACACTTTTACTCCACAAAATACCATTCAGACATGCGATTATCCTTCGCTTTTGTTATTCTATTTATTTCTTGTTTATTCATCTGTCCCTTCCTGATTTAATGTTATTCCTAGATATTTATATTTCTTGCAGATTCTGATTTCTTTATTTTCCATTACCAGATTTTCTGCCTCCGTTCCAACGTATAGATACTTTTTTTTTGGATATTTACTATTAATCCTCATTTTTCATATTCTTCCATTAATTTTCTTATGTACTTAATATCTTCCTTATTATTTGTTATTACCGCCTGATCGTTCGCAAACTGGAGTATATATAGCATTGTTCTTGTAACCCTATCCCCATTCCATGACATTTCCGTTTCCATAACTGCAAAGTCTATAGATTCTGAAGAGTATTTGAAATACACAACATTCCTGGCGCCATCCAGTTGATGGAAAATCAAGCTGTTTTTGATCTTGAATCCTTTGATAAGCTGTTTTTGATCTTGAACCCTTATATTAATTTTTTTAGGCTTTTATTAGAATATAATTAATATTTGAACCTTATAGAACTTCCCATAACTTCATTAAAGATACCGTATCATTCGCTTTTTGAAAATCTATAAATGCTATATGAATCTCTTGATTCCTTGGTTTTTTCCTCAATTACCTATTTTAGACAGAATATGTTATCTATACAGGATCTTACAGCTCTGAATCCGCTCTATTCTTTCTCTTCCAGATTGTTATACTTCTTCTCAATCAAACCGTTCCGAATTGTTCTGTATAACGAGCTCATATTGTACTCGACACCGAAATTCCTCAGTAGTTACTTGGATCCTTTTGGATCCTTTTTTATATATTGCGGAGATATATGCCATTTTCCATTGATCTGGTATAAGATGTTTAAACATTGGTTGCTCAATATTCAGTATAGTTTCTCGGTTCCACCTTTCAGGAACTCAGTGCATCCTCCGGTTCATTCTGCCATTTTGGAGAGATCTTATCGCTTTTTTCACATCCTTTATTCCAATGTTGACCTCACTTCTTTTTATATGAATATGTGTTTGCGCATTTACTTTGTATTCTGATTTTTCCTCCGTTAATAATTTCTTGTAGCTTTAATTTCTACCCATTCTTTACGTGATATTGCCGAGATTGGCATTTTCTCCTTTTTCTCTATTGTTGTGTTCTTTATGAATTTCAATGCCTTTGCACTTCATCTTCCTTCGATAGGTATTCATTTCTGTGCATTTCCTGTCTCATATCTCATTTTTCTCAACATTTACGATTCTTCTGACTTCGTTTTTCTTCCTGATGTAATTTTGTTCATTTTCTTCCGATTTGGAGTTCAGCTATTTCAGATATGAAGTCTTTTTTTCTTTTATCAATTGGTAAATTTCGCCATAAGTCCATCGTAGCTTGTTGTTCTTCCTTTTCTCTTGGTATCCCAGTGCTTCCATTACTAAATTTAATCTCCTATATGGGTATATATTTGTGTAATAAAAGATATCCTCAAGTTAAGCTTTATTCGGTTTAATATTTACAATATTTACAATATGTACAAAAGCATACCTGTTCAATCCGCCTTGAGATCTGCGATATAGAACAGCAAGATTTCACGTCTTCTTTTAGTTTCCAATTTGAATTGACAATTAACAATGGTCGAGATTCTCAGTCGCAATGATCGTTATAGATATAAAAACAAGTAGGCTGCGCTCGATTCCCTTATTGTTTTTGAACGATGTTATCGTTAATTGTCGGATATGGTTATATTCTAGCCGTGATTTATTTCTCATTCCGAATCCCTCGATAATCTTGAGATCAGAGACTCGTCACCGCAACGGTTCCTGCCGGGCTCCTACTCTTGGTTTCTAAACTCAGCTTGATATTCGACAAAAGTCCGAATATTTATTATGCTTTGAATTTGCATGAAAGAAAAATTCGAATTTCTTCAAAACTTCATCCACTAATGCGGATTCGGAAAAAATGGATAATTTCTTTAATATCGCTATATCACTCATCTAATGATGGCTATATTCCGCATGGACTCAGTCACTCGCAATTGAATGACGCTTTTTCCATTCAATTAAGCAAAATTTTAGAAACAATTTCTGACAGTTTTTCATTTATCATACGAATATTTAATAATAATAATTTATAAGTATATATACAAATAGTACAAAATATCATTTTTTTAATAAAATTATTCAATGTTTTTGTGTTTTTCTATATTAGCCGATACAATATAAGCATATATACTATTTTTGGACAACTGGAACAATATATTATTATTTTTTTTACATTTTTTTCTGTTATCTTGTTGTCTTGTGTAGCATGTCTGCTTGTTTCATATCAAAGAACAACATGTTTTTAATTGTTATTTCTTACGAATTTTCTTTAATTTTTCTAAAATTAATTGTTCTAATCTTGTTAATGTTTTCAGCTTCAATATCATCAAGTTCCTCTTCCTTTGAATTCGAATTTGTCCAAATTTTATATATGTTTCTTTTCCTGACATGGACTCTTTTATCGTCATTATTATCATTTTCCATTGCATTTTTATATTGTTTGAGAGATATAATGGAGACAAAAAAATCACAGAACGATAGTTAAGAACTGCATATATTTCGAGACACAGAAAATTGAAATTGAAAAACCTATTCAATCAATGAAAGGAATACTGTTCCAAATAAGTTTCTCAAATTCTTTCTTAATAATATACAAACTGGATCATAATATTATTGCCAAGTTACCAAATTTCGAAATAACGCTGCAATATTTCAGATTATTCCATTATTCAAAATTATTCCACAAAATAATGATGTTTCAAGAAACAATAGACTAAAGAAATTAAAAATCAAAAACAAGGAAAGAAATTGTTTTAAAAATAATTCCAATTATGGAAAAATAAATTAATTAATTATAAGCACATGTGTTACTAGTCAATCGCATTATGGCGAAGCGCGCATATTTGAGTACCGCAAAAGACATACTCGATTTATGATAAGCGAACAACATGTTAAAACTTTCACGCAAATAATCAAGAAACATGTTGATTGGCAATTTATCAATAACTTCATATCTATGATGATAATCTGTCCTTGTAAATAAATAAAATAAATTTCTATTCTTTACGGTTGATGATGTTGCAATCGTCAACATATATAAACAGATATAAACAAATAAAAGATCTGCCATAATCGATAATCTGATAATATTCATCAATCGATAATCCCAACTGATATTAATTTCTTACAATGATTGATAATTCTTTTTATTATTATATACACACATATTTATTTCATACCCATTTTAATCGTTTACTCATTCATACAATTTCAATCATATATAAAATAAATATATTTTTTAATTTTGTTATTTATGTAGGATATGGGAAAAGGACCGTTAATAACGGTATTTGTTGTAATGTTTGTAAGAAAAGGAAACGTTAGAAAGTTAGGAACAATTAGTCAAGGTGATTAGAAAGTTGTACCCAGGTCAAAGGGCAATTAGGCAACCCCTGGCGTGGGGGATGATTTGATCTGACCGAATCGAATTGACATGTAACGATTGGCCGATGACCCTGAAGTGAGACGCCGCTTCTGGTATATAAGAGGCGACGAACAGAACAAAAGAGACAGATGAACAGACGAAGAAGAGACAGACGAAGAAGAGACAGACGAAGAAGAGACAGACAAAGAAGAGACAGATGAACAGACGAAGAGCAGACGAACAGAAGAGCAGACGAACAGAAGAGCAGACGAACAGAGGAACAGAGGAACAGACGAACAGACGAACAGAAGAGGAACAGACGAGGAGAAGGTGCGAGTCAAGGGTGCGTACCAGGGAGCGGTAAGAGAGTCTCGAACGGCGAAGCTACAGGGTCAATCGGCCTGTCGATAAAAGTTGTATTGGTAAAACAGAATAAAGAATCTCACTACTTCTTGTTCCATCAACCTAGCGTCGAAAACCCATTCATTTAACATCCAGTATCACGTAAGGAATATATAAACCCCGCTGTATTCCCTACACATTTGGGGACTCCTGCGGGATCATTTATATCCATTTCCTACATTTATATCAATATTTATGTCAATATATATATATATATCTATTATAACTAAATTATAATATAAAATAATTGGTTACATCTCTCTCCTTCCTTCCCTCCCTTCCTTTTTCCCTTCCCTCTACTTTTCCCCTTCCCTCTTTTTCTCCTTCCCTTCTCCCCCTCCCCATCTCTGCCTCTCTCTCTCGCGCATGTGTTTTGATTTATGTGTAAACATTATATACATTATCAACATTTTTAATCATACTGTTTTATTATCAATAGCGCATATTTGCCTTATTTCCCGAATATATTAGTTTACTCTCTTTATGAATTTATGCATTTCTGTTCATTTCTGTAATTATCGCTCTCATATCTTTCATCCTTCATTTCATTATTTACTCGCTTTTTTTTGGTTCCAAATCCACCAAATAAATAGAATGCACTATTAATACATAAAATACATAAAAATCTTTTCATACCGGCTACCCTGTTTCCACTGGTTGCAAGATTAAGTTAAATTAAATTAGATTATTTAATTAAATTATAATCGAGCTAAGTCAAATGTGTAATGAAATACTTCTACGTGCGGCTATATTTACTCATGGTCGCTAATTAAGATATTCTTATTTAATGACGAGAAAGAAATCAGTCTGTTGCAACATCTGTAATATAAAAAATATCGTAAAATATGTTGTTACAGAATGCTGTAAATGTTCCGCCTAAACTATTAATTAAAGACGAATCTTCAAGTTTTCTTTAAAACAATATGATATCCTTCGCAAAAAAGACGGGATATTTTTTGTTTTTTCTTCAGTTATTTTTGTTTAAAATTTTTCATAAAATTTTATTATTTTATTGGATATTTTTATTGAATATTTATGATTATATGATTGAGGAATTTTTATTTATTGCTGATATGACACTTCTTGAGTTACTAAAAAATTAGTATAATATTTTTATTGGGTTGATCTATATTAATTCTCACTGAATATCTTTTTTCTTTTTTAAATCATCCCAGGAATTATATATCATCACGGCGTCACATTTATTAATAATTATGTCAGTTAGGTGTGAAAAGATCTTAAAGAGCATATGCCCTATAAAATTACTATTCAGTGAAGTACATAAGTCTTGAGCTGCATAAGCTTTTTTTTAATCTGTGTAATGGCATTGGTATATGCTCTTGGTATTTTTCACGAGATAAGTTGTAAGTATGTTAGGCTGTTCTATCAGCATATTTCTGGCTGTGTCTTCTTTTCTGAGTCTCGTTTCTAATGTATGGCATTAAGGTCATGATGTAATGTATGTTAGTGATGTGCTAAGAAGCATTAACGAGGCATAAAGCATTTATTCTGGAATCTTTGTAATATTTTTGTATTTGAATTGAAGGCTCCACAATTGGACATCATAAGCCCAAATAGGGTTTTGGGTGCTTTACAAGAATTATCTTGCATAATAGCAAATTGTTTTCAGCAACAATTGCGATTTACTGCCGAGTAATCAGTACATTTTGCCTAATTGAAATCCAAATTGTTTTCACTTGGTGAGTACATGTTTTTTTTCTAATTTAGTTTATGGTTGAGATGTAGTCCTAAATATTTGTCATCTTCAACTTGAGGGATTTTCAGATCTTTCAAAGTTAGTGATGGGAAGGTCTCTTTACGGGTAATGCATGCACTGATTTAAATTCCTCAATCATATAATCATAAATATTCAATAAAATTATCCAATAAAATAATAAAATTTTATGAAAAATTTTAAACAAATCAGTCCTATTAACTTTGATTCTCCATTTCTTTAGTCACCTCTGAATGTAGGAAAGACTTGTAAATATAGAAGTGCTTCTAAGGATTCTTATGAGCCACAACGATAGTTGTATTATCCGCATAGATGCAGTTGTAATGCTTAGAATAACTGGAGATCTGGCAAATAGCAGGTAGAACACCGGTCTTAGTATACTACCTTGAGGCTCGAGAGTTAATTTCCTTTAGTCGTGTGACTATATTACTATATTTTCTATATTTAACTCTAAAAATTCTGTGTAATAAATACGACTTTATGATGACATAGAAATCAGTTAAAAAACTGTTTTTAATTTTCTAAAGTAATCCTTAGTGCCAGAACTTGTCAAACATTGAGGTTGCAAAACATTGAGGAAGACCGCCATGTAATTATCTGTTTCCATATCGTTATTTATCCATATCGTTTTTTTGACAATTCTGTGCATTTGCTCTATAGTTGCGTGCTTACATCTAAATGATGATCGGGAATTAATCTATATATCTCTATTATTATGGAAAGGCTTGGGAATAGAAGTTTCTCAAATAATTTCGATAGATAGTAAGCTAATCGTTTTATATGTTTCTGCAAGTTCTATAGATTTGCCTTCTGAATTATAATAATTTATCTTCCATTAAGATGGAAAGAAATCCTGTCTAAGGATTGCATTACATAGTTATATAATAAATTATATTCTTATTTTTGGTTTCTACAGAATTTGATTAGTTATGAGATCATAACACGGCGCTTTCTTTGAATTCAGATTTTTGATTGGCTCTCACTTTTTTGATACTGAAGGATCTCTCTAGAGAAATCCAGGCTGGCGGAAGTAATGCCATTATAGAGCAGCTTATTTTCCTCCTCTAAAGTAATCTTCCGCGGAATAGGCTTAAAAATTTTGGAGAGATGCGCAGCGAATGTTTCGGCCTTTTTTCTTCATTTGTGGACCAGCTTCTATTCTGCTTCCTGACAGAGAAGATTGTATCTGCGATTGTTTCAGTCTCTTGGTAGTCTTCCACAGAGAGTAGTTGATCGCAGCAATAGCAGTTAACTTACTTAGATATTCTTGTATCCTCTGATTTCTTTCCAAGTCCAGCAGATTTTTACATGCTTCGATACTCCGATTTAATTTGGTTTTCAAAACTGAAGTCTGTTAGTTTGCGAAGGATGCGAAGCTTCCTTTTGTCTGGTAGTTTCTCTTTTATTACAGACGAATATTCGATGTTGATATCCAGACTGATATCCAATGCTAGACAGTGTTGCAGGCGGCCTGTTGTCCAGCATAGTTAAAGCTTTCACCTGCACAAATAATATTATCGTCAGTTTTTAATGGAATAGAGTTGTTAGAAATAGTCTTCAGTAGTTCCTGGAAATAGAGCCTTTTTGTTTTGACGTTACAGAAAGTGCAAGGTTTATTTTTAGTAATTATTTTACTATTTACTTTAAAAACTATAGGAAAGTAATCTGAGAACAATTCAAGGCAGGATTCAGTGCGACAGTAATCTTTAGCAATGCCCTTGATAATGCTGAAGACTAGTAGAACAGTAATATTTTGTTGTCAGATGGCTTGTCAGTAAGATAGTTCTCCTGTTGACAAGACTGCCAGGTTCATGATTTCAATCGCTTTGCATAGTTGACTCCTCTTGGATAGGATCAGTCTCGATTTTCAATGTGTGTGTTTGGCATTATAATCTCCTGTAATGATAAAGTGATTACCAAGCGTTTTAAAGAAGGTTATATAATGTTCCCTTTTTATACCATGCTTGAGTAATGAGTACACGGCTGAAATTATAATAGTATCATTCTAGTCTTCGACCACAATGCTAATAACCTGCAAGAATTCTTTTTGGTATTTACCAATTTTATAAGTATTTACCAGGTTCATAAACCAATTCACTAATAATGCCACTTCTTATAATAAAAACAGTTCCTCCATAGATTTTACCGCCGGGGTGCATTGTTTGATACAATGTATTTCCAGGAACAGGGCAATAGCTCTTATTAGTGAAATGTGTTTCAGAAACAAGTATAATATCTATGTTTTGATTGAAAATGAAAGTTTTAATTTCTTGCGCATTTTAGCCAGCCCGTTGGCATTCCAAATTGCTATTTTAAGTTACCTGACGATTACATCATTTTGATGGCGAGCGTTAGACTGTTTAACATTATGCCTATTTTTTCCATGAACTCTTTCATCATGATGAAATTCCTATCTAAGGCCTGCCACAAATTGTCCCGAGCTTGGAAGTGTCATTTTTTCATATGTGGCCTAGTTGTTTTGTCTAGTAATTGTCTACTTTCTTGTGATTGAAGCATAGAATCTTCCTGGTTGGACAAGTCTGATTTGTATGCTTGCAGATTCAATTCGTGGTTATAGTTTGGCTGTTCATGCAAGGAGAAATGACAGGACATCAAACGTGTTTTCTTCGTGTAGAGAAAAGACTTCTTTGTAGATCCTGATAGACATTGTAATAGGCTTTGTAATTGGTTGGATAATTGTCTTCACACAGCACGCATTTGATGCCCTGTCATTTCTTACAGTTAAAGGTTGGGTGATTATGCACATTTGACGCATCTTGCTTTTCGAAAACAAAAACGTTTGTATGTCCACTAGTAATTGTTTATTATATTGAGGAATCTTCTATTTTGAATGTGGTGATTCAAATTTTATTCTACATTCGAATAGTGAACCAACCTCGTAAATGTCTTTTGTGTTGGACTCCGGTTTTAGCTTTAGAACATGAGCCTTTTTAGTGCCTTGTTTCTTGATGTTCCATATATTAATAGTTGTATGTCCAAGATTTTCAATTTCTTTTTTGTTATCATCTAAAGTCGCTAGGAATGTATTTAAGGACTACTTTGAAATTATTTTTTTTGCTTCTGTTTGTATATGTTTCGTGAACACATATAAGAATTCCTTGTTCTTGTTTTTAAGCTCTTTCTATATTTATGTACGCGATGGAGCTTTTAGACTGGATTCTAATTTGTTCATTATTTATGATTTTTATTTTGTATTCGCCAACAGCGAATACCTTTTAGTAGTTATTCCTTTAGTAGTTTAGTGACAACGAAAAGTCATCGACTCTAGCACCAAAAATGTATGAAGGTTTGGTTGTTTTTTCCATCCTGACGTTGGTATTTGTCGAACTCTTTCTTAGATTCCTCGAAGGAGTTTGTAGACATAGGTTTGCTAAGCTAGTGTCTTGCTAGGCACATTTGTGATTGTTTACAAGTCGCTGTCATTTCGGGGTTGTTCCGGTTTCTCTTTTTACTGCTAACTTCTCTCCATGAGGTATACTCGTTTATTTTTTGTGTGTTATGTATAACTTATGTTAAAGTGCCAATAACCTTCGCATCGTTTGCAATATCTCAGTTCCGATTCGCCCAGTGAAAGCGATCTTTTTCTGATAGAAGTAAAGCTTTGAAGCAGGATTTGTTGTATCATAGGCTTTTTAAATACTCCCTTGTTAAGTTGCTCTTCTTGTCTATATATGTCAGTTTATGTATTATTAAGGATAACAATGTCGGATTGTATTAGTTACGCAGTCAGGCACCAATGTGCTCGTTTCACATCCCGAACATGAAATTCCTGTCTTGCTAAAGTGTTTTATTCCTATTTTCTGCATGTTTTCGTGCGTTCTATAAGAATCTTCTGTTCGGAGTTTTAGGTTCAAATTAATATATTGAGATACCAGTAACAAGGCTTCGCTTTTCCGCTTGGCACTCCGCTAAGAACATTGGGCGGTTGCCTTTTGACCGTCAAGAAGAGCTCGCTCGACGGATACTGGCTGTCTGATCCTCTGCATCGTAGTTCCTTGTTGTATTTCATATACCGCATCTGAAAGATATTGGTAACCTGTATTGTGATTCACCATCTCGAACTCAACATTGAATAGACGCAAATGCTTGGAAGACACTCAGACCTGCCCGGCCTTAGATATTAGCCACGTGCGATGCATGTCGCCGCAGCCCAATATCCGATCTGGCCGATGTGTCAGATATCACAACAGATTTACGAAGTTTAATATACCTTCAGCTTGTTAGTCTAAATATATAGTATATGTATTACAAAATTCAAAAAATATCGGACCACAAACTGCATAATGTGCGATACTGACATCCGTGGCGTCATCTGTCCGTTTATGGATAATGTTCTAACATCATACATAATAATATTAAATATCTTGATGTTCTTTTTATTTCTAGGTATCATGTTTTTTACTCTTTCTCTCCAGAATCCATGGGACTAACCGATTTTTCATCAGCGTGAGATTTTGCGTATCGTTTCTGTTCATCAGAAGTATCCTTCCCTTAATTTTAAATAGTGACATTGAAATTTAAACTTACAGCGTTTTTGATAATTAAAATTATCGCGTCTGCCATGCGTGTTGATGAGTTGGATATGAAATATGAGGAATTATGTTCGGAATTAAGATTCGGAGGAATAGGTTCATAGGACTTTCTTTCCCGTTAGAATTTGGGCGAAGCAAGAACTTGCGTGAGCTAGCTCTCTGAGATAAATCTCCACCGTGATCGTGGAAGAATATTTATTTGCTATTATCTTTTATCCGAATACGATTTGCGTGGTAGAAGAAAGAGAATTAATATATTCGATTGCAAAAGTTATGAAGAGGAGGAGCTTCGTTTTGGATTGAGGTTGGGAATCGAACTCGATTCTTCCGATTGCTAATATATCTAACCTCTTGGCTATTTCTCTTTTCTAAGGATAATGTATGTATCGATTTATAATCGATATATATATATATATAATGATACATAATTTGCCTTGAAAAAAAAAATACATTTATCTAAGTTTATATGTTGTAAGAAAATCTTTTCCACATAGGAAAGGAAGAAAATAAAGTGAACATTGAGAGATTTCAATTAGAGGAAATTTGATTTATGATTATAATGGAGAAGTTTATATTGTACAGCGATGGAATCACGTGGACTGTGTATTTTACTACTCGAATTGATCTAATTTATTGAGAGCATGCGCTAGTTTGAGTTTATATATTATTTCGGCGGCATAAAAAAATGGCTTATTGCGTATCAAAAGGCGGCTGATGTTTTCAAAGAGCTTATTAGTGAATCATATCAATAGCATAGTTAGCCCATAAGCGGCGATTTTTCTTTGATTCACAGTACTCTAAACTGCTAATCGTGCTCACATTTTGATTAATCTTTTATCTACAATATTTATGTTCTGATTAATCGTGATATTGAAATGTTACAGATTTGAATTCTATAATTTTTTTAAAACTGATATAGTTGATATAAAACAATCTATTTCGAGAACTTTTCTAAAATTCTGCTTCTATCATGTGTTTGAGTTCTTTTTCTATCGTTAAAAGTTTGAAAAATATTGACAATTCTTAATGAATACAGACTTCACATCAAACTTTTATTTTAAATGTGCCTTATTTTTTGATTATTTAATATATTATTATATAAATAAATTTGGTAATTCTTTTTGATCGAATGTATTTACTATTTTAATGTTGTTTATTTAAACTAAATTACTTTTAATTTTTGCTGATTTTTTCAGTTGATTAATCCATTCTCAGCCTATTAATATATCTCGATCATATTTTAAATATATTCAATGTTTTAACTTCATCGATATTTGTTATTTTTATTTTATCAAAACTGCAAAAAAATTTGCTTGAAATACAATCGTAATAATAAATGCATTTTGTATGATCTTAACTTGGAAACATATTTTTTAATCAGTTTTCTTTTGTCAATAATTGCAAAATTGCAATTAGTATAGAAAATAATGTTGATTTTCTATCTCTATTTCTATTTTCTATCTCTATTTTCTATCTCCATTTTCTATCTCTATTTCTCGATTTCCATGTCTCGATTTTTATTTAAAAAAATATAATAAATTTTGCTTTGTTTTTGCGAGATATTTCTATTCTATTCAATCATGCTTTTTCTAATAAATTAGTCTGATTTTTTTTGCAGACTTTTTGAAAATATTTAGAAATACTTCATTTCCTATATTTTATATTTCGGAAAATAGTACAATTGCTTATTAAGTACACTACACGCTTAAAATATACAATACCATAAATTTTGAAGCGAAAGCATTTATTATCGTTATTTTTAGACAAATTGGACAATTCATCTGCAATTTTTTTTGTATTAGCTGAAAGTTACCTCTATATATTTATAATCTTCATTTATAATTTTGCATAACTGCGATATGACTTTAGCTTTATTTTATATCTTACTTATCCTTTTATATTTATTTTTTACGTATATCTATATTTTTTATAAGAATTTTTATATTTTTAGCGTTTTACGTTTTATTTTTCGTTTTTTATTTTTTTTTGTTGATGACAGCGATTATTGAGATCGTAGTGTTCTTTAAAAAAAAAAAAGAGCAAAGTGTTTTCAGCATTTGGACGCTAGAATTAATCGTTGCCAGAACGAGCATCAAGCACAAGTCATGAAGATAATAAGTATCAATTGAGAGATACGAATTATATTTTTATGACTTTTTCACATTGCATTCAATTATACTTCGTTTAATAAATATTATCTTGTTGCCTGATCTAATCTGATTGATACTTAACAACAAATTCTATATTTAGTATATATATATAGTCTACATTTATTATTATGTATAAATATATATAAATATATATAAATATATTTATATAAATATATATATAAATAAATAATGTTAATTTATATTATTTATAATATTATCTTTTGAAATTATTTCTAAATGTATCATCATATTTTATGAAATATTATATTAATTCGATTAAAAATTTTTTGTTTTATTTTAGTTTAAGAAGTTGATAAATTATAATAAAAAGAAATTAAATTAAGATTATAGAAAGTTTAAGATGCTCTAAAAATTATAATGTAAACATTTATTTTAATATTTATTTTATTAATTTCATATAATTACATATATAAGTTATATTATAAGTTTTGCTTTGATTATATATATATTCTGTATGTCATTAATTCATTTTGCATGGATACATCCATTAGTATAGCTTCACACGAAACATGCATGATGTGATAAAAAAATATAATAAAATCGCTTTATTTCTTCTTTCTTCCATATACTGTATACTATATATTCACAGATACATATACATAGAAATACATATTTTATTAAAAAAAAGTAGTGAGCAAATATAGTAAGAAGATGTAGTTAAAATAATTTACTTTATTTAATCATCATTTATTAATGAAATTCAGCAAAATACATGGATAGTTAATGACAAAAATGCATGAAAATTAAAAAGCACTTTTGAACTTTGATTGACATTAACATTGACGTTAACATATCTTTATTTATAAAATGTATATCTTTATCTATATTTTAGTTATATAATTTATTATTTATATGGAGGAAGATGAAAGAAAATAAAGACATTTTTCTTATCGAAAATAATATCGAGTTTGATTAAAGATAATCAATTAAAGATAGACCTAATAGATCTAATAGGAATTTAATTGATTCAGTTATTCTTAAAAGACTTTTGGAGTGACATTCGAACCCTAATAAAAAGAATGCTATTAAATATAAGTTAACAAATCTACATTATCAACATATCGATTTATTCTTTGAGTTTGATTCCTTTTGTAACATATTCAAATGAATGCTATTCAGTAGAATCAGAACTATGGAACTATGAGATGGAGATCATTCATATAATGCGTTTTGTGTCTTTCTAGGTATCATAATTTATTGTATTGCATATATTCGAAAGACAGAAAAATTATACTTTGGATATACTACTACTATAGATTTTTCCTAAGTTATAAATTTATTCGATTGTTGCGATACATATTAGAAAGACAGCAAAATTGTATTTTATAGATTTTTCCTAATTTACATATTAATTCGATAGTAATGATTTTTATTATTATAGGATTTAGTATTTCTGATAAATGTAATATACATATTTGTTCATATAACGTCTAGTTTATATTTCGGCTATTATTATTGTTTCTGCAAATATAATACAATCTATTTTTAAAATCATAATCAAGAAATATAGAAAAATAAAATTCTAATGCATTCTATTCTAAATGTTTTTTCTTATATTATCGCATGGGAAACAGCATCAAACAGGATGCGAAATATATGGATAACAAAAATAACTAAGCATAAAGAATAATTTATTCTTTATGCTTATTATTGTAATACGATAAAATTATAATATTCGCAAGATTTTAACAAATAGTCACATTAGATATTCAAGAAAAATAAATATTATTATTTAAGTTAAGTAATTAAGTTAAATAATTATGTTTATTATTTAAGATTTAGAAAAAATGTTCTAAATATAGATTAAATACCAGTTATATATTAATCTTCATTTTTATTTTATTATTTAATTATTAATTAAATAACCGTAGAGTAATTAATTATTAATTAATTTAAACCGTATTAAACGGTAGTAGTGTTAAAAATGAATTTGAGGAAAATATATATTGATACAATTTTTGAAGAGATCTTAAATATAATCATATTTATATATTTTTTAAATATATAACCTAATATAATTATTTATTAAAATCTGGCAAACATAATTCTATGGTAAAATTGCAGAATATAAATTTAATTATTTTCATTTATATCTGTAATGAATTATATCAGTCTATATACATATAATTATCCTATAAATAAAAATTATTCATCATCCGTACTTTTCGCGTTTTTCATCATGCTTTCTGCTCAATGATAATGACATAGCAGAAAACAAACGCCTAAAGTGAAGAACATCAGGTTTCGATTATGTAGTAAAAAAGATCAATAATCGAAAGTAGACAGCATTATTTAACTATACATAAAAGATAAGTGTAATCGGTGTAGATAAGCGAAATAGTACCCAATAGCAGGATAAATATAAAAAATTCTTGTTATTTTTTATTATATGTACGCGTGTGCGCACGCGTATTTTAATATATAGAGTCTAGCTTATGTATCTTTGACAAAACACTATGTCTTTCAATATTTCGAGAGATGATATTTCGATATATATTAAAAAGATTGCACAAATTAAGAATTCTACTTTATATAGAATTCTTATTTCATGTAACTATGTTGTATATTTTGTGTGAAAGTAAAATTTGACAAATGATTTATATTTATATTTAGAGACACCAGTATGCCTATCAGCAAGACTAATCGCTCGACCAGGCGCACGGCCCGTTTGTCGATCTGATGGGACATATGCACCGATTCAATGTCATGTAGAAACTGGCTATTGTTGGTGTGTAACACCGCAGGGTCGACCATTGCCTGATACATCGATAAGGCATCAAAAACCGAAATGTTCAAAATCTGGTTTCCTATCTATTGCATCTATTAGAAGCGGTCAACGACGCCGTTCACCAAATATGAAACAACGTAGACAATATATCAACAATAGACATCGGAATACTTGTAATCGTATTGAAAAATCGAAGTTTAATGGAAATCTTATCGAAAATTTCAAAATTGAATACAGGCGGACCAATATATCTGCTGATGGTAAGTATAACAAACAATTTATTAATAAAATCCATAAAAAATAATTAATGAAATATATAGTTGAGAAACATAATTAAACTTCTTAATTAGCAATAAAATGAGGTTAATTTATCTTTCATTTCATTTGTTTTTTCTATTACATATAAAGATACTATAAAATACTTATAATTCTGTTTTACTTAACAATTCTAAAATACATTATATAGATTTATGTACTTAAAGCTATTTATTTACGATGTATGTGTGTACGCACGCGCTTGTATTTTCCTGCATATGTATACATGCATGCGCGCACCTTTCTTCTTTTTCTGATGAGATTTTTGTTAAAATATAAGAAAATCTTGAAAATATAAGAAGCATATATTATATATAGATTCAACTTCATATTATCCTTCTCAAAGAATTTTTTTGGTTCTAAAATATCGGAACTATAAGAAGAATAAAAAGATATTTTATATAAAAATTTTATATAAAAATTTTCCAGCTTCTTATAAATTTTACAACTGTGTAAACGAATTATTATATAATAATAATAAATTTAATATTTTTTACATATTTCCACTAATACTTTATAAACTAAAAACTTTCATTTAAAAAAATTTTGTATTAGAAAGTTTTTAATTTTAATGTAATGTAACTATATTAAACTATATAATTATATAGTATGTATAACTATTGTATAAAGCTGTTATTCAAAGTCCATATTGTAAAAATAGGTTTAGGATAAAACACCAGAATGATATGATCTACATATATTATCAAGTAACTTATATATACATCATACATTTAAACATACGATTTCGTTTATATATACATATGCACAATCATTTTTTTTCACGAAATGCAATAATGTATGTTAATTGAAAAATATATAATTGTAATGTATGAAAAAAATATACAAATCATATTAATATGAAAAAAGGAGGTAAAAGATAAATAATTATGGAAGATACATTAAAAAAAAGATATATATTTAAAAAAATATATATATATAATATAGATAAATATGTAATCAATAGAAATCTTTTTAATGAAGAAAAACTTGACATTGTTTTTATTATTAGATGTTTATTATTATGACATTAGATGTTATTTTGAAATCGTAGATGCATTTGCAGTTACATCTGCATATTTTTTAAATCAAGATTCAAACTGGCAGAGTCTGGGATGTTTCAAAGCAAATATTTAGAATGTTCAAGTTATTATTTTGTAAGCTAATAAAATGGTGATCAAACTAGTGAAAAATCGTTATGCGCACATAAAGAAAATAAATGGCAGAAGCAATATATTATATATATTAGCAATATATTTTAATGGTCATATTTAAAAATGTATATGTTGTCTTTGTGTCTAATATACAAAATTATCTTCTAATAAAATAATCTTCTAATAAAATATGTCTAATAATCAAAATTATCAAATCATACTTGAATAAGTCTGAATTATTATTTCTATAATAGATAATATAATATTTAATATTTAATAACTAATGTTTAATTACTAAAATGTATAATAATGTAATTAATATTCATATAAATATTCATATCAATATTCATTGTCAAAAATGTTTTGGTAACATTATTCCAAACAAAGTCATATTACGATTATATCTTTTTCGTTATTCGTGCCTACTCAACAAAATTATATTTTTTACAGATTTCGTTTTATTTTTTATAACCTATCAGAATAAGAATAACTAGTGAACTGTGAATTCAATAAAAGAAATTTATTTTAGTTCAATATGTAGGAAATATACTTCTTCCAATATTTTCAAATGATATATTTTCAAATAATGCCATATCATTAGACAATATTAAATGTTGTAATGTTAACTGTAATATTTCAGATATTAGTGCTATATAATAAAATTAAATATTATATTTTATATTCTTGAACTTATTGTATTACATTAAATTCTTTTAATATTTTTAACATTTGATATTTAATATGAAAAGAGGAAATAATAATCTTTGGTTTAAACAATAAGTTATATAATATAAGTACGATTTCCAAATACTATTTATATTATAGTCTCTGTTTTTATTATGTATGCTAGCATTTATTTTGTATGCTAATATATAATTAATATGAAATTCTGATTGAAATTTGGCTTTGATTTCAATTATATGTATTTTCCATGCTATGGTTCATTATATTTTCAAAAAGTTTGAAGTGTAAAATTTTAATCTCTTTTTCGACTTTTTCTTAATATAATTATTAATTATGTAAAACTTAATATAATTATGTAAAACAATTTTTCGATCTTAATAAACATTAAATAAACATATAAACATACTTATATAAACATTAAATAACATAAACAGTATAATAAAGTATATAATAATATTAAAAAATCGTAAAATGTTCATGTGAACATATGATGGTGATGCGTAAATAAAATAGTGCTGAATCTAGATATCTGAATAATAGATTAATAGTAGATAGTAATGTATTTTAAAATATACATTGAAAGTGTTTATAGATTATGATTTATGGATATATCTATATATCAAGATATATCCATATCTAGTTTATATAATTTCTACAAATTATATATATTTTTCATTAGTAAATTATATTAATTAATTTTATATATCATCCTTTAAAAATTTATTGTTAAAATTACATTTAATAATTTTAATCAATTAATACTATATGACAATTAATCAATTTATCAATCAATTAATACAATAACAAAAAATAAAATTATTTAAATTTTACTAATAATTAATTAAATAAATATATTTATTATAATTATCTATTAAATTTCTTAAATAAAAATTAACAAATATCATTAATGTTAATTCTTCTTCTATAAAAATAAGTCGGAAATATATCTATTTATATATATATTATATATGTATTATATATAGTATATATATAGTATATATAGTATATAATATATATATATATATATATATATATATATATATATTATAGATATATAATATACATATTATAGTATATAGTATATGGTATGTATATATTATAGAAAATATATTATTTATATATTTATTTATATATATTTATTTATTATTAAATATTGTAAAAGTTATTATAATAATTTTATTTGTGATAGTGGGAGTTGCTTATTTAACTATGAACTAAACGAAAGATATTGAGGTATTTATAATTTCGTAAAGAGCCTAATAAAGTTGGATTTTTAAGGTTATTACAGCCGTTTAGTGATGGATTAAAACTATTAAGGGAAGAGGGTAATTTAATTTATAAGGCTAATTTTATAATTTATTATATTTGTTTCATGATATTAATTATTTTTATATTAATATTTTGATTACTTTTATCTTGGATTACTAATATTTGTTTGTATATATTTATTTATATAATTTATTTATATATATTTATTTATATATATTTATTTATATATATTTATTTACATATATCAAAATATGGATATATCTTGAAGTAATCTGAGAATAGAAACATATATAGTAACATATATAGTAAATATATAAATAGTATACAGATAAAAAGTGAAAAAAATGGGTAAAAATAAAGATAAAAAGTTGTAATAACGAAATTATTTTTAGAAGAAAATAAAAATGGGGCAGTAAGATGAAGCAAAAGAATGAAAACCGAAGGCAGAAAATAAATGCATGTTATGTCAAAGAATTATGATTCATCATATAATATTAATGAAGGACCAGTAAAAGATGCATATAACTATAGTCCCATCTGCCATGTACTTCGCGCATGCGATTCGATATATTCGGAAATATCAAGAGAATTTTCCTTTTTCATCTTTAGTTCAATCTACTTAATCCACTTCATGCTATCTGAATGAACTTGTTATATCTCTTGGTCATAGTATTTTTATTGGAAGTTGTAATCAATATGATATCAGAATGCTGCTATTGACTAGAACGATGTAATTAATTCATGCTGATTTTTTTGGCGTATGTAAAACATATCATTTTCATGTTCGTGCTTTACATGGTATATTTAGAAATATCTTGTATATTTAGATTATTGTATTATTGTATATTGTATTATTCAGATAGATCTTCTTTACGGAGAAAGTTTTTATTCATGCATGATAAAATAATTTCGCTTTTGTCACATTCAAGCTCGTCTCATTACCGATTCTGAGTGTAAAAAAATTTGAGAAACATTTATTTGAATTGATAATGTTCACAAAAAAAACAGTTAATGGCTCATTGATTTTGATAAGACTCAACAGAACTATTCTAAAGCTAAAAATATTATGTGCATTTATAACAATACATTTTGTAAGTATAAATTTACCATTTAAAACATTAAAAATTTAATAAAATGAATGAAAAAGAAGTTTCTAACCAATATTGTGCAATTTAATGAATAATTATAAGCATTATAATATGAAAGTCGCGAATTTTATGATGCTAGTATGCTGTTTGTTATGTTGATTTATTATATTAAAATATAAATATTATTTAATATTTTAAAAATATTTCATGAATAATATTTTTAAAAAAACAATGCAATGTACGATTCATTTATAAAAGTTTTATCATTTATGATATGAAACGAATTCAAAAAATTAAAGAACATATTCTAATAAAACGGATAGAATAGATATAGAAGACAATAAAAAATATTCCAAGAATTCCTAACATATAAACTAAATAAACATAACAGTAGACATATCAAAAGATAAAAACATATAAACCACTTTTCTTTTAGACATAAGAAATCATAGATATATCAAAGTCACAGAATAAATATGAAATGAAAGTCATTTATATAAACCACGCAATATGGATGATGCTACTGTGCGCATTATGCAGTCCGTCGTCCGTATTATTTTTGAGTTCTGTGATATACCGATTGAACAATTAGGCCAACAGAGTGGAAGGTGTTACATCTGTCGTGATATCCATCACATTGGCCAGATTCGAGTCCGAGCCGCGGCAATGTGAAAACGTGTCGCATGTGGCTAAGACTGGACGGATCTGAACGCCTCCCTTGCGATTGCATCCAGGGACAGCGTTGAGCTTTTGTCTGTGAGTGTGTGAACGAACTGTTAAAATCCTCCACTCGTGGTAGATGGAACACAACAAGAAGGAAAATATATTCTAGGGGACCGAACACCCAGTACCCATCGAGCAGAGGAGCGTGTGAATAGGTTACTTCCGACGATCAACAGGCGATAGTTCAATCTTCTCAGCGAAGTGCCAAACTTAAAAGGCATTGTTACTGGCATCTCATTATTACATGAATTCGAAATCAAAACGATGAATGAAAGATTTTTATGCAACACATGGAAACAGGCAGAAAACAAAAATAAAACTGGAAAACAGGAATTCCACCATCACGGGACAAGAAACGAGCACACTGGGATCTGAATACGTAACTAATACACAACCAAATACTATGATCCATAATAAAATACATACATGGACAAGAAGAGCAGCTTAACAAAGGAGCTACCAAGTAGCCTGTGATACAACAAATCCTGCTTCAAAGCTATGCGTATACCAGAAAAAGATCACGTTCTCTGGACGAATCGATTACTGAACGAGATCTTGTGAACGATGCGAGAGACACTGATACCGTGAAACAAATTACACACAATATACAAAAGACAAACGTGGACGTTTCGTGGAAAGAAGTTAGCCGTAAAAAGAGAAATCGGAACGGCCCTGCTGTTTAATACCTCGAAAACATTAAAAAATGAACAGAAGCCAGCCAAGCAAACCTGTGCCTATTACTAACTCCTCCGAAAGACTTGAGGAAGAGCTTGACGACACGAGCATCAATGTTAGGGTGGGAAAGATAGCTAAACTCCCATCCATTTTCGTTGTTAGAGTTGCTAGATAATTTTTCTTCGCTCTCACAACTATTAAAGGAAATCACCGTTGGCGAATACGAAATAAAAATCATAAATGAACAAATTAAAATCCAGCCAAAGAATTCCATCGCATACATTGTGACAGAGTTTAAAAGCGAAAACACGGAAATCCACACACTCAAACCGAAGCAAGAGAGGAGTTTTAGAATAGTCCTCAAACACATYCATATTACAACGAATTTGGACGACATCAAAAAATATCAAAATTGAAGAACTAGAAGACACAGTTATTAACATATGGAACATCAAGAAGCAGGGCATTAAAAAGCCCAGCTTCTGCCCATTCATGTGTTCTATGTCGTGTTAAAATCRAAAAGCAATAATAAGGACATTTATAACTCTCGCGAGACTTCGGGGATTAAATACACGCGAAATATAGATGTGCAGATAATCCGTATAATTTAGTGTCACCGGATAAATTAATCGGAACGAGAATGCAAACGAGAAAGTCTGATACTCATTGAGTTAGTTCACTTTTCCAATGCAAAGTAAAATTTTAATCACCAAAACGTGAGATTCATCAATGCATTAATTGCCAGTGGCTACAAAAAAATTTTTGCTTTCGTAAAGCGAGATGCGTCAAATGCGCAGAAGACCACCCAACCATTAACTACCAGCGCAGGGAGAAATCCAAGGATGTCAAATGCATACTATGCGAAGGTACACATCCAGCCAATTACAAAGGTTGTCTATAAAGATCTGCAAAAGAGCTTTTTCCCCACATTACAAAGCAAAATGGTAGCATCCGAATCACAACCACGAAACGAATCTGCAAGTATACAAACCAGATTATTCCAACTAGGAAGATCCTATGCCTCAATCACAAGAACTGAAGGTAGACAACCAATTACAAGCCAAAATAATCAGAAAACACAAGAAAAAATGACATCTCCAGGTCCGGATCAACTTGTGGTAGCCGCTGTACAAGTATTACAATACATGATGAAGGAGTATATGAAAAAAATGGGCGCAATGCTTAATAGCCTAGCAACGCTTGTCACCAAAATAACACAATGACCAAGCCATTTCAAATAGCAACTTGGAATGTCAACGAGCTGGTTAAACATTCGCTAGGAAATTAAAACTTTTATTTTCAGTCGAAACATAAACATTTTACTTGTTTCGGAAACACATTACGGATAAAAGCTACTGTTGTATTCCTGGATGTACTTTATATCACACAATGCACCCTGACGATAAAACTCACGGAGATATTGCTCTCATCATAAAAAGCGACATTAAACATTATGAAATCAGTAAGTACCAAAGTGAATTCTTGCAGGCTACTAGCAGTGGTCAAAGACCGGAATGGTTGTATTACTATTTCAGCCATATACTCATCGCCTAGGCATACTATAAAAAGGGAACATTACATAAGTTTCTTTAAAACTCTTAGTAATCGCTTCATTGCCGCAGGAGATTATAATGCCAAATATACGTATTGGGGATCGAGACTGATCCTACCCAAAGGGCATGAACTATTCAAAGCAATTGAAGACATGAATCTGGCAACAGGAGAACTCACTTACTGGCTATCTGACGATAAAAAGATCCCTGATCTACTGGACTTCGGACTTCGATTATCAGGGGCATTCCTAAAGATTTCTGTCGCACCGAGTCCTGTCTCGAATTGTGCTCATATCATTCTTCTGTAATTTTTACAATAAATAGTAAAATAATGACTAAAGGCAAACCTTGCACTCTTTGTAATGCCAAAACAAAATACTTTTATTTCCAGGAGTTACTGAAGACTACACTCGACAACTCCATATCATTAAAAACCATCGACGACATTACTCGCGTAGTTGAAAGTTTTAAAATGCTATACAACAGGTCGTCTGGAATATAACGCCGACCAGTAGGAATCCGGATATCAATATCAAATATTCATCTGCAATAAAAGAAAAACTAGCAGAAAAGAGAAAGCTCCGTTTGCTACGGCAAACTAATAGATGTCCAGTTATGAAAAAGAAATTAAATCGTGTTATCAAAGCACTTAAAAACCTGCTAAACTCGGAAAGAAACCAGGATACAAGAATATATATAAGGGGATATAAGTAAATTAAGCGCTACTTCGGAAACCAACTACTCACTATGGGAAGCCACCAAGAGCAACGGCGGCAGGCGCAATATCCGCCTATCAAGAAACAGGACGGGAGCTGGGCCAGAAGTGAAGAAGAAAAGGCCGAAACATTTCGGTTTACGCATCTCTCTAAGGTTTTTAAGCCTAACCCGCGCGAGCTTACAGAGGAGGAAAATAGAGGGGAAAATAAGTTGTTCTCTGATGACAAGATTTCCATCATCCTGGAGCCCCACCATTAGAAGCCCCTTTCTCATCAAAGAAGTGAGAGCCGAAATAAAAAACTTAAATTCAAAGAAGCCGCCGGATTACGACCTCATAACCAATCAAATATTGCTGCCAGAAATGGGAATAAAATACATCACCCAACTATGTAACGAAGTCCTCGAAAGTGGCTTCTTTCCACCTCAATGGAAGGTAGTACTAATTATTATGATCCAGAAACCTGGAAAATCTGCAGAATTTGCAGAATCGTACAGACCAATACGGCTACTGCCCGTCCTATCAAAACTATTCGAGAAACTTATATTCCCAAGGATCTCCATAATAATGGAGAGCCCAGGAATTCCCGATCATCTGCTTGGTTTCCAAAGTAAGCATGCAACTATAGATACATAGAATTCATGAAAGTATAAACAACGATATGGAAGCAAGTAGATACTGCAGACAGCGATGTCTTCCTCGATATTTCGCAGACTATCGACAAGGTCTGACATCAAGAACTACTTTACAAAATTAAAAACAGCTTTCCAAGCTGATCTCTATGCCTTCGTATTTATTACACAGAACTTTTAATGTTAAATGTGGAGAAGTGGTCACATAATTCAAAGAGATTAACTCTGTAGTTCCTTAAGGTAGTGTAATACGACCAGTGTTTTATCTGCTGTACTCCGCAGATATTCCAATCGCTCTGGGTTCTATCATTGCAATTGGTCTGCGGACGATACAGTTATATTCATGTCATAATAATCATATAAAAATACATTTACAAGCGTTTATAGTATATGGAGGTATTTATAGAAGTATTTGTTTATAGAGATATATGAAAAATATAATATATTATTAATCGATAAATAACTTAGAAGAATTACGTAATCGAATCTAGTCTGTCTAGTCAAATAATCCGAAAAAAATGTGAAATTTTTCGGGGTTTGCAATTCTGTGAGAAGAAAAGACAAGCATATATGAAAACGAAAACAGGACATAGCTTTCGTAAGATGTATCAGGATAAAGACTTGATAATATTATTCTTTCTTTTCATATTGTACGTGGCACATAAAAACTAATGAGATAGTTATGATTCAAATTTAATTATATCTCAGAAATTGAGTATTTGATCCATGTAAGATATTTTTTAGGATATACTATCCTATGACTATATGAATACTGAATACTTTTTTCAATATATAATTGAATCTTTATTATATTACTAATTGACCTTTCTTTTTCATTTTCTTATGTTATCTTTTATTAATTGGATAACTTCATTATATTCTTACAAAGTTTGGAGACAAAGTTTCCATTTTATTTCCAAAAAAAGATAGATATATTTCTAGATATATTTTATAGGTTTCTATATTTTTAATTTTTTGCTTAATTAATGGAATTAATGATATTCAGATGAGACAATATTCGGTATAGTGGATGAGATAAGATTTGCGATATAAACTCCAATAATTTTTTTACGAATACTCGAGAAATGTAAGATCTAACTTGTAAAACAATCTTCCTATCTCTTAATACTGAACTTTTCTCCGATTGCTATTTTTAATTTGTACAATTGCGAACAATATTTGTTCAAAGTAATTATTTCATTATTTAACAAAAATTTATAATAAAGAATACTATTTCAATACTATTACTTTGCTCATCTGAAAATCAGGTTTAAAGATTATTAAAAGTCTTGTCTTTTAGAGTCTTTTACATTTACTACTATTACTATCATATATAATTTATTTCTTATCTCTAATCACCATATTTTCAAGAAACAGGTAGTATTCATTTGATCAGCAAGATAAACATTTGACTAATCAAATGTTTCTCCAATAATTCATGCGGTATCCATATATAAATCGATATATAGATCGATTTATTCATATCCTATTTATGTAAATGATTTTCAATATTTAATTTATATATCTGACTTTTATAATATTTCAAGTTGTTTAATGTTGTAACATCTGTATGGAGTCTAACACATTTTTAATATCTTTCTTTTAATTCCAAATCCGAGTTATTTCCAAACACCAATATATATCGCATAAGCTAAACATGAACTTATACTACACATTAAGCTTATATACTATCGAAATCTAATATTTTAACTCATGATAACAAATAGCTACTAAAGATGATTCCACAACGTACTCGTATATAAATTTACATTTAAAAAATTTATAAGATGATGTATAAAGCGATGGCGTTGAAATATTCTCTCTATTTTTGTCTCAATATTACTAAATCATATATTACTTTCTAATATTCCGTATGACTTATTTATATATTTTATATATTAGAATTATTTATATATTTTATTTTAACCCTCAGATTTTGTCTTAAGCGTCTATTTGACAGAATATTTTATTTCCTATAATATGCGAAATTGGATTGTAAAATCAATATTTTAAATAATATATTTTATATATTTTTTTTCCTTTTTGAATTTGAGAACACAAGATCTCACTCCATGAATACGAGATAATTGAAAATATTCTATTATAACTCGCGATGCGATCATACAGTCAAACACATATTGAAGTAACAATCCTTGTATTTTCGCGTAAATCAATATGCGATATACGATATACAGCTGCGATGTAATCATGGAATATCAAAATCTATTTCAGTACATTTCAATAGACTCTTTAATGGTGAAATTAGATATTCAAAAAAATACAACGTTTCTCCAATTCTTGCATTTTCTCAAGAAAATCGAACATTGATATATAGCAACAGAAATGAGACAAAATGACGAAGTTTATCATAGATATAATTCAATATATAACTGATGTACACTAGATAGACATTGTATTAGCAGAATGCAACATTTACAAAAATATTATAACAAACGATGAACGTATTGTATATATTAAATGATAATGTAATTAAATGATATAATTGCTTAAATATAATTAAAAGTGATATCTTTCGATAGTAATATATTGTACATTATATGAATAGCATATCGGTATTATAATAATATGAAGCAAACGAATCACGATTTATAAGAGCAATCTGCTCACAATTTTCCGTTCTATTTTACTATTCATTCAAATATGCCTCATATTTTATTGCTTATTTTATTGCATATTTTATTATTATGTTATTATTTATTATTTATTAGTATTATTATTTAGCATTTATTATTATTATATTTATTATTATAAAATAGCTACAGTACACAACAGATGTATAAACATTATTTTTAATAACAAAGGAAAATATCCAAAAACGAAAATGATTAGAAGACTTGTACGAAATTGTTTAATCGATTCACATAAACTTCTCAGTACCTCAATACCAGCCTCGAGATGATCTTTCCTCAGCAAGTATAAATAAAGAATATTATGAATTTTATAAATTATTCATAGAAAATTTTACTCAATTGATACGAAAAGGTCTTCCATAGACATATACATGAACTATGCCGAAAAGTTGGAGAAAATTTATCGAGATGTATCACGCAAATAATTTCACAATTCATTGATAAATGACATCGTATTTCAGAGGAATTACATGTACCACTACTACTAACGTATAATGCAATGAATTTCCATTGAAAACCTTGGCAAGTATGGTAATATATGAAAATTGACATCCTGTGATTAGTCTGGATACTTTTAAAAATTTTAGCGATAGTTGCATTGCGAATTAATCACATGTATTACACTTTATCCGATTATGAAATACGATATTGATGTTGATACATATTAACATAAATTTCGAGACTCAATGATATTGATATGATCATGCTCATTAAATGTTCAAATAGATACGCATAAGCCAACAACATGCAGTTGAACGATTTTTCATGCCTAATGTATTGCAATGTAAATAACTGATATAAGTAATTAAGATAAGCTAAGCTAAGCTATGTTAAGCAATATGTCAACTATTGTTTTGCTATTGCAAATAATCGATGGGTCAAAGACATATCCAATTTTAATATTATTATAATAGATGTTGCGTTGGATTCGTTATTCGATAAGTTCAAAATGGACCTAAGATATCTACAACATTTTTACAATATACATTGATCTAGCGTTCTGTCTGCAATAACTTGCATATACTCCTTACAACTCAAGGAGTTCAATATACTATACAAAAAATATACATAAGAAATTTTATATATTATATGTTATGTCATATATTATCACAATTTACAATTATATCACGAAGATTCACGGCATATCGCAATTTGTGCAATCTCCAAAACAATCTTTAGTTACTACGAAATAATATAATCATGAGCAATTTCGTGGTAATATTCAATACAATACGAATTTTTAAATATTTGCTAAAAACAATTTTGAAAAGTATTTATATAAATTAATGAAGAACATGATATTTGCTAAAATTATGGAGAATATATAAGATTAGATCTTCGTGCGATTCACGAGATAGATATGATGTGGAGATATTTGGAGACACCAGGGAATCAAATTATCACAATGGAAATTTTTTCGGAGAATCTGATCATGATTCAATTACATAAACTCAAAGTAAAATTCAACAAACTAATTTATATGGATAGGAGCATTCTTGATACATTCAACATATTGTAATTGACGTGTTAACATGTTTGTAATTTCATTATAAATATATGTTATCGTTATATCACAAGAAATGTAAAGTTATGTACATCGATAATTTCATTTATCATAAATGCGACGATGTGTACAATATAAAAATATTAATAGAATCAAGCGATTACATAGTAAATAATGCGTACTTAGCTTGTTAATAAAGAAGTTCCAGATTTAATGAAGAGCGGAAACAATAGCATGATCATGAAATGATTGGACTTAATCTTGGCAAAAATGCAACGTTTTATGCACTGGCAAGAATACGAAGAAAGTTAAAAGCTTTAAGAATAACGTCATAAATCGATAATGTTCAATAATTACATATTGTATTTATGAGATAAAATTGGAATGATATAATCATAATCTTGTATATGATTAAAATTGCATTAAATCTATAACATATCCGAAACAAAAATCTATCTGGAAATGGAAGAAATAAGAATTATTTGTATATACTTCTGTCAACACTGCTGTTATCGCATTCTTTTTGACTTCGTTCTTGGAAATTTTTAAGAAATCCTTAGGAAACATAAAGGTATCAAGCCGGAATAATCTTCTACTATCCAGTAGTGAAGGTAAAATTTTGTATTTACATTCAATTTTATCTGATGCAACGCTTATGGGCACACTATCATGAAAATATTATAAAATAATATTAATAAAAAATAATATTATAAAAAACTTATTTTTAGTTATAGTTATTTTTAATTATATATGCAATATTTTTATACGTTATAAAAAACATATGTAGGCAAAAAATATTTGGTGTTAATTATGCTTAGTTTGTCTGTGTTGCATTGTCGGCAGGTATTGGGAGTTATCAGGAGACTTCGAAGTTTTTCGGAAGGCTTTCGCGATCTTAGACGATCAAGGAAAAAAGACACGAAATAGAAACACGAAATAGAAGACAAGATGAATCGTGATAAATATTTTAAGAGAATATTTTTGTAAAATTATTTCATTAAATCGTGCAATGTACACAACTGTAGCATTGGTAGCAATATTTCTGTTCAGATATCCCAATATCTATACTTTACTTTTGTACTTTATACTTGAAGATCTCCATAGTCCAACGTGGAGTACAGCTCTCAAGAATTGAATTCATGCGTATCAAGTCATATATTTTAAACCAGGTATCCTCAGGCATCACCATTTAAAAACTTGTAAACGAGCGTTGGAGTAATTTCGATAAATCGCATATCAATATCATATCGATATTTAAGTATGTTATACTGTAAATACCGAATCAAGGGTAGTAGCAAATCAGCCCATCTATAATTTCTATTGGATATAAACAGCTTCTACAAATTCTTCAATGTACAATATTCGATAGCCTAGTCGATACCTTCATTATAGAATATATTGATTATTCATTGACGTAATACCTTTTCGTAACTTTCTATATATTTGCGTTATATATTTGTAGCATATTTTTATCTGGACGGAATTGTATGATGGGTCTTTGACGCCTCAGATTAAAGGAACAATAAGTAAGGAAACTCTTTATTCTTTTTCACAAAGATATAATATCTCTCGATAAGCTAACTGACTCCACAGGCTTCGCCTTTCACAACTCTACAATTACTCGACTACTAGCTAATGACTACATCACTTCATCTGGATGAATTACATCATCCCACGAACTTCCGGGCGTCAAGAATTTTTTTCGCAGTTATCCTTTATTCTACATCTATAACACACACGCGCGCGTCAACTTCGTCGATTACAAGTCTTTGATATGTGCCGCCACCGATAATTCCTTTCTTCTATATTACATATTTTTTCTCCGTTAATTATCGATTGATAAATCTTTTGGATATTTATCTGAATTATTCTTACAATCTCTTGATGTTTCATATTTATAATCTTAAATGGTACGATTTATATGTATTATGTTATTGCTTGATAAATTAATAATAATAAGAAATAAGTTGTTGAATCCAATCTTTGTTTAATCTTTGAGCATCTTTATTGAATTGGATATAAGATCGCATGTTTATCACATGCGTCTGTCATAAATCATATATCATCTTCGAATGATTTCTTTTCACCGGAACATGTAGTTTCTCCACTAACTATTGCTTCTGAGAATTTTCTTCTCGATCATATTTGATCACGACGTATAACATATAAATAATGCAGAGAGCTAATATATATATTCTTTCTTAGAACCGAATCAGTTTTCTTTCGATTTTATCCCACTCTTTAAAGTTCTGCTATATGTAATTATATATATTTACTGGCATTACTATTATTTACTAATAGTATTATGATTACTTGAAACTTATATGAATCTATATTAAAGTTGACTGAAATCATGAAGGAACATTTCCGCACAGATAATTTCAGAGTAATTCACTCTATTGGCAATATAGCTCAGAGTGACATTATGGCACTATTTTTCGAGTGATATTCCAAACTTATTGATCGGCATTTCAATGTTATATAAATAACTTGTCTCGTTAACAAGACTTGTTATGAACTCGTTCATAACAAGACTAATTTTGCAAAGTTTTTGTACAATTGATAGGATTTCCTTTTCCATATGGGCATTATGATCTGCTTGACGCGAGCA
The DNA here is from genome assembly GCA_020341155.1 of Eciton burchellii. Lineage (NCBI taxonomy): Eukaryota > Metazoa > Arthropoda > Insecta > Hymenoptera > Formicidae > Eciton > Eciton burchellii. The sequence goes on along the minus strand of JAHMML010000099.1, from coordinate 165,877 downwards.
CTCGAGCAGAAAACTTGAATCTACAAATTTGGATCATTTCAATGCACGTAATCTACCTTAATGCCGTTTAATATGGCATAACTTTTTTAGTATTTTATTCCATTTTTTTAGCTAAGATAAAAAGGATGAAATTACATTCTATTGCTATTTATATCTTTTATTAGCTATCACATTATTAAGCATAATTATGTAATTATGTCAATGTGCGTTTGTTATTAACAAAATATTGTTTTTTTTTTCATTTTCTTGAAAGATTATCAGAAAATCTTTTAAAGAAAACTAATTTGTAAATATCTTGTATTCTGGCTTATTCTATTCCGATTATAAAGATTCCGATTATAAGTTATCATTCTTATCCAAATGGATATCATTGAACATTCTATTTTGTCGAAATAAATTTTGTTCATGTGTTCAAATGTTATTCATATCTCTTTTCCTACTTAAAACATTTTTTTATATTTTTGTTCCAGTGGAAAAAATAACTAAAGTAACATTTCTATATTTCAAGATTTAGAGATAAATCGATTATAAAATCGTTCCATGGATATTGATGCAATTACTGAATATAATTGATCCAGGATAATTTTTACTGAAACAATCCTACATTCCTCAAAAAAGTTATTATCGACGATGAATCATTTATAGAATAATCCTGAGATAAAAAACCAATTTTCAATGGAAAATCGCAGAAAAATAATATTAGAAAAAAATACATCAAAATCAAGAACAATGTGAAGATAATGCCCATGGTTTTTCTCAACCATGAAAACCAATATTCAAATTCCTTTCATGAGATCAAACGATAAACAAGAAATACTATCTACAAATTTTAAAGAAAAAATTAAAAGATGCAAAAGGAAATTTATTTGCATAAAAACGCTAATTGCTTTATTACATTAATGTACTCACTCATTCATCTCATATGATGTAGAATTTTTCGAGAAAACATGGCATCTAAGTCTACCAACTCCGGTACAGATTCAGATACAGCTCCTAGTTTCTCCAGTTATAACATGAATCCTGAGTGTTCCCGAAATTAAAAAATTCCTTAAAAACATATATGTGGCAATATAAAAGAGAAATGCGGCAATATAAAACAGAATGCAACAAGGCATTTACAAAATATTCCAAAAACTGAATTCTAATGGAATTATTCACATTACTTCAATAGGAGTGAAAACATTATTCGAACAAAACCATAATTTCCGAAAATGATTTTGAAGAAAACATAATCCTATTAATTATTTCATTTTTTATAGTGTAACATCCGATACTTCAGACATATCTTATATAATGAAGACAAGATGAAAGTGATAAAATGAATAAAAATAATAAGGAAGAAACTATAGATATTAAAAATGACATTGGAAAAATTACAAACATTGAAAATCAAGCAATGGAAACTAATAGTGATGATAATGAAAACGAAGAAATATCCGAAAACTAACTATAATAGTGATAATAGTAATAATCCATATATAAAAAATATACTTTTGAATCAATGTAAAATTAATATATTGAATAAACTGGAAAATATATATTATATTTCATTCTATTATACATAATGGTAGATGGAATAATGATAGATTTGATACAAATTATTTTATGCGAATTGGAAATGTATTTTCATATATTTACTTTTTTTGAAAATATCAGATTAATTTGTTCCATGCAATTGGATCATTTTGTATTGACTGCATAAGATCATTATATCAGATAATAGTATAATAGTATATTTCCTATATCCAAGATAATATTAAGATACTAAAGTACTATAAGATACTAAAGATAAAATATACTTGAAATGAAATAAGTTAAAATGTTGGACGTATGTATTAGATAAGTACATTGTTTCTCCATATGCTTAGACATGTAATTTCTTTGTGAATGAAATTTCTCATGTATCTTCCTGACTATTATTGATCTAAAGATTATTGTGTTGCAATGTTCGAATGAATAGTGAATAGATAATTATATGACATCATGAAAAATATAATAAATAAAGTTGTGTATAAAATATCTCTAAAATATAATGATTTCTTTTTAATAATCAGTAATTTTAATAGTTAATTAGTGACTGTTTTTTAATATAATATATATATTTTAATAATTGATAATAAATCAATAGCAAAAGTCAACATATGTAAGATAAATTTACGAACATAATTCATAAAGCAGAAAAAAGAGAAGTTCGCGCATACTAGAAACTGCTAGGGAACGAACTACAAGAGAAAAAGAACAAGGGCAAAAATATAATGCATGAAGAAGAAAAGAGAATATTTTTACATAGAGAAAAGATCGCCACAGGAAGAAAAGAGAATGAACTATGAAAAAAGGAAGCAGATAATGAATAATGATGGTAGCCTATATTATTTGATGTCATATAATTTTCTTTCGCGCAAACGTCGCTAAGTATCACATTTCTCTTACTTCGCAATCTTTGCACCGATTGCATATAAAGTAACTCCGCAAAATCTCTCTATCTTTCTTACTCTTTGGAGCTTCTGGAGTTAGAACTAGCCTTTCTCTGTTTCTTTTGTTATGTTCTTAATTTATTTTATGATTATTTGCTGGTGTCGTATTTCAATCTAATTATATTTTCATGTTCCTTTATATAAGTATTCACATCATTCTTTCGATTTCCTCTGTGTAAACTTTATACAGGACAGGGGATTAATAGGAACAAGGAATTCTGTAAACTCTACATGTACAAAATATAGCTTCTTTTATATAGATTTTACTATAATAACAGACAATTTTAGAAACTCCAAGATATCGATCTTTTATATCATTTAGGACATTGAGAAAGTGAGAAAATGTTTAACTTTTATTGATGGTTTAAATTTTTTTTATCATTCTAAAAATTTATTAGCTCTTAACGTGACATTTAGTGTTACATATAGCCTTTAGATGTTATAAAGACTTGAAGAATATATGCCCTGTAATATTGCATAGAACAGGCGCTTGTGGAAGTTTTCTTTTTAGTCTGCATAGAATCTTCACGCTTCTCATAAGATTTTGCATGAATATGTTAGGATACTCCTCCATCTTGTCAGCATATTTCTGGTTGTTTTTTTATCTCGTCTCTAATGTATGGTACATTAAGATTATAATGCAGAATGTCAAGAGTAATACACCAAGGTGCATCAACAGCAACTCTAAGAAATTTGTTTTGGAACTTTGGTAATATTTTTATATTCGAATTGGAGGCCATAATTGAATACCGTAGGTCCAGATTTGAGGATTGCCTTCTACAATAACAGATTCTTTTTAGTCGACCGTTGTGATTTGCTGCCAAGTAGACAGTACATTTTCTCTAATTCTAATCCAAGTTTCGCTTGGTAGATATGTGTTTCCTCCAATTTAGTCTACGATCTAGATGTAGCCTTAAATATTTGGCATCTCCTGCTTGGGGGATTCTCCGGACATTCAGAGTTATTGGTAGACACGTCTCTCTATGTGTGAATGTCACTTGTACTGATTTTGTTCCGTTAGCTTTGATTCTCCAATTTTCTAGCCATCTCTGGATGAGATGGAGGCTTTCTTGTAGTCGTAAGGATGCTCCGAAGTGATTCTTATGAGCTACAAGTACGGCTGTGTTGTCTGTATAAGTTGCTGTTATGGAGCATAGAGCAACCGGAAGATCTGCGCTGTATAACAGAGAGAGTACTGGCGCTAGTACATTCTAGAGATAATCGCTGAATTGTGTGACCACTTCTCCACATTTAACATTAAAAGTTCTGTGTAATAAATACGAAGGCATAGAGATCAGCTTGGAAAGCTGTTTTTAATTTTGTAAAGTAGTTCTTGATGTCAGACCTTGTCGATAGTCTGCGAAATATCGAGGAAGACATCGCTGTCTGCAGTATCTACTTGCTTCCATATCGTTGTTTATACTTTCATGAATTCTATGTATCTATAGTTGCATGCTTACTTTGGAAACCAAGCAGATGATCGGGAATTCCTGGGCTCTCCATTATTATGGAGATCCTTGGGAATATAAGTTTCTCGAATAGTTTTGATAGGACGGGCAGTAGCCGTATTGGTCTGTACGATTCTGCAAATTCTGCAGATTTTCCAGGTTTCTGGATCATAATAATTAGTACTACCTTCCATTGAGGTGGAAAGAAGCCACTTTCGAGGACTTCGTTACATAGTTGGGTGATGTATTTTATTCCCATTTCTGGCAGCAATATTTGATTGGTTATGAGGTCGTAATCCGGCGGCTTCTTTGAATTTAAGTTTTTTATTTCGGCTCTCACTTCTTTGATGAGAAAGGGGCTTCTAATGGTGGGGCTCCAGGATGATGGAAATCTTGTCATCAGAGAACAACTTATTTTCCCCTCTATTTTCCTCCTCTGTAAGCTCGCGCGGGTTAGGCTTAAAAACCTTAGAGAGATGCGTAAACCGAAATGTTTCGGCCTTTTCTTCTTCACTTCTGGCCCAGCTCCCGTCCTGTTTCTTGATAGGCGGATATTGCGCCTGCCGCCGTTGCTCTTGGTGGCTTCCCATAGTGAGTAGTTGGTTTCCGAAGTAGCGCTTAATTTACTTATATCCCCTTATATATATTCTTGTATCCTGGTTTCTTTCCGAGTTTAGCAGGTTTTTAAGTGCTTTGATAACACGATTTAATTTCTTTTTCATAACTGGACATCTATTAGTTTGCCGTAGCAAACGGAGCTTTCTCTTTTCTGCTAGTTTTTCTTTTATTGCAGATGAATATTTGATATTGATATCCGGATTCCTACTGGTCGGCGTTATATTCCAGACGACCTGTTGTATAGCATTTTAAAACTTTCAACTACGCGAGTAATGTCGTCGATGGTTTTTAATGATATGGAGTTGTCGAGTGTAGTCTTCAGTAACTCCTGGAAATAAAAGTATTTTGTTTTGGCATTACAAAGAGTGCAAGGTTTGCCTTTAGTCATTATTTTACTATTTATTGTAAAAATTACAGAAGAATGATATGAGCACAATTCGAGACAGGACTCGGTGCGACAGAAATCTTTAGGAATGCCCCTGATAATCGAAGTCCGAAGTCCAGTAGATCAGGGATCTTTTTATCGTCAGATAGCCAGTAAGTGAGTTCTCCTGTTGCCAGATTCATGTCTTCAATTGCTTTGAATAGTTCATGCCCTTTGGGTAGGATCAGTCTCGATCCCCAATACGTATATTTGGCATTATAATCTCCTGCGGCAATGAAGCGATTACTAAGAGTTTTAAAGAAACTTATGTAATGTTCCCTTTTTATAGTATGCCTAGGCGATGAGTATATGGCTGAAATAGTAATACAACCATTCCGGTCTTTGACCACTGCTAGTAGCCTGCAAGAATTCACTTTGGTACTTACTGATTTCATAATGTTTAATGTCGCTTTTTATGATGAGAGCAATATCTCCGTGAGTTTTATCGTCAGGGTGCATTGTGTGATATAAAGTACATCCAGGAATACAACAGTAGCTTTTATCCGTAATGTGTTTCCGAAACAAGTAAAATGTTTATGTTTCGACTGAAAATAAAAGTTTTAATTTCCTAGCGAATGTTTAACCAGCTCGTTGACATTCCAAGTTGCTATTTGAAATGGCTTGGTCATTGTGTTATTTTGGTGACAAGCGTTGCTAGGCTATTAAGCATTGCGCCCATTTTTTTCATATACTCCTTCATCATGTATTGTAATACTTGTACAGCGGCTACCACAAGTTGATCCGGACCTGGAGATGTCATTTTTTCTTGTGTTTTCTGATTATTTTGGCTTGTAATTGGTTGTCTACCTTCAGTTCTTGTGATTGAGGCATAGGATCTTCCTAGTTGGAATAATCTGGTTTGTATACTTGCAGATTCGTTTCGTGGTTGTGATTCGGATGCTACCATTTTGCTTTGTAATGTGGGGAAAAAGCTCTTTTGCAGATCTTTATAGACAACCTTTGTAATTGGCTGGATGTGTACCTTCGCATAGTATGCATTTGACATCCTTGGATTTCTCCCTGCGCTGGTAGTTAATGGTTGGGTGGTCTTCTGCGCATTTGACGCATCTCGCTTTACGAAAGCAAAAATTTTTTTGTAGCCACTGGCAATTAATGCATTGATGAATCTCACGTTTTGGTGATTAAAATTTTACTTTGCATTGGAAAAGTGAACTAACTCAATGAGTATCAGACTTTCTCGTTTGCATTCTCGTTCCGATTAATTTATCCGGTGACACTAAATTATACGGATTATCTGCACATCTATATTTCGCGTGTATTTAATCCCCGAAGTCTCGCGAGAGTTATAAATGTCCTTATTATTGCTTTTYGATTTTAACACGACATAGAACACATGAATGGGCAGAAGCTGGGCTTTTTAATGCCCTGCTTCTTGATGTTCCATATGTTAATAACTGTGTCTTCTAGTTCTTCAATTTTGATATTTTTTGATGTCGTCCAAATTCGTTGTAATATGRATGTGTTTGAGGACTATTCTAAAACTCCTCTCTTGCTTCGGTTTGAGTGTGTGGATTTCCGTGTTTTCGCTTTTAAACTCTGTCACAATGTATGCGATGGAATTCTTTGGCTGGATTTTAATTTGTTCATTTATGATTTTTATTTCGTATTCGCCAACGGTGATTTCCTTTAATAGTTGTGAGAGCGAAGAAAAATTATCTAGCAACTCTAACAACGAAAATGGATGGGAGTTTAGCTATCTTTCCCACCCTAACATTGATGCTCGTGTCGTCAAGCTCTTCCTCAAGTCTTTCGGAGGAGTTAGTAATAGGCACAGGTTTGCTTGGCTGGCTTCTGTTCATTTTTTAATGTTTTCGAGGTATTAAACAGCAGGGCCGTTCCGATTTCTCTTTTTACGGCTAACTTCTTTCCACGAAACGTCCACGTTTGTCTTTTGTATATTGTGTGTAATTTGTTTCACGGTATCAGTGTCTCTCGCATCGTTCACAAGATCTCGTTCAGTAATCGATTCGTCCAGAGAACGTGATCTTTTTCTGGTATACGCATAGCTTTGAAGCAGGATTTGTTGTATCACAGGCTACTTGGTAGCTCCTTTGTTAAGCTGCTCTTCTTGTCCATGTATGTATTTTATTATGGATCATAGTATTTGGTTGTGTATTAGTTACGTATTCAGATCCCAGTGTGCTCGTTTCTTGTCCCGTGATGGTGGAATTCCTGTTTTCCAGTTTTATTTTTGTTTTCTGCCTGTTTCCATGTGTTGCATAAAAATCTTTCATTCATCGTTTTGATTTCGAATTCATGTAATAATGAGATGCCAGTAACAATGCCTTTTAAGTTTGGCACTTCGCTGAGAAGATTGAACTATCGCCTGTTGATCGTCGGAAGTAACCTATTCACACGCTCCTCTGCTCGATGGGTACTGGGTGTTCGGTCCCCTAGAATATATTTTCCTTCTTGTTGTGTTCCATCTACCACGAGTGGAGGATTTTAACAGTTCGTTCACACACTCACAGACAAAAGCTCAACGCTGTCCCTGGATGCAATCGCAAGGGAGGCGTTCAGATCCGTCCAGTCTTAGCCACATGCGACACGTTTTCACATTGCCGCGGCTCGGACTCGAATCTGGCCAATGTGATGGATATCACGACAGATGTAACACCTTCCACTCTGTTGGCCTAATTGTTCAACCGGTGTATCACAAAACTCAAAAATATTACCGGCAACGAGCTGCACGATGCACACATAACTTATGCCATGAACGCATAAGTCGAATATTTATAGGATTCAATTCGTGATGAATATTATGGTTATGGCAAGAGACTATATAAAATTATAATAATTAAATAGATTGATTTTTCGTAAGTTTTATTCTGACGAATGCTATAAATTCGCAACATAAGCTTGTCAATTTTTTGAAAATACAAAAAAAAATTGTTTTCGTTATATTTTAATGTATCATGCAGAAGTGTGAAATTATCAAGGTAAACATATATTTAACAAGAAATTTATATGAGTTACAAACATACAAATAGAGATGTTAAGATGAAAAATTTATCTTTTTATTTGTCTGATATGAATGACATAATTGAAGTTACACAATTTAGCATCTTTGCTTTAGCATTTCTGAAGAAATTTCGAGAATGTCATAGTGTTGGATTGTCGCGTATTATATTCAATTTGATAGTTAATATGAATAATTTTAATTCTTTGCATTCGAGATATTGCATTGAATTTTATCAGAATTTAAAATTTTTTAAAGGTATGTCCGTAAAGCATACCAAGATATATGCACTACTCGCACAAGGTAATCTATGTATCAGTTTTATTATGATAAGGATTAGGTCGCATGGTTCGCTGAGGAATTCAGGTATTTGGTGTAAAAATGATCTTGTAAAAATTTTCTGCTAATGAAATCCATGTTGAGATAACTGAGAAAAGCATTTAGATTTGTTTTTCAAGTTTTTGTGATTTATTGAAAGAATCCAATATCATGGATCAATTATTGATAAATAATATTAGAAGCATGCGTGATGCCCGGATCTTTTTTTTCTTTTTTTCTCTTTTGTTTTTCGGACAGATTTAATTGTTATTGCTATCATGTATAAACTAGATGCATATCTTAGAATCATTGCTGCGAAGTGCTTGGAAGTCTATCATTTCGTATCTTTATTCATGTACCTTGCGACATTAAATATCTCTTGTGATTGAGTATTTATAATTGTATAATTGTATTATATTATAAATTGTAACTTATAATTGTAACTTTGTTGCATACATTATATATGATCTTGCAATATTTTTCCAAGAAGTTTTATAATCTTTTTGCTATTATATATGAAACGCCATTATATATAAAATCGCATATGCAATTATTGCTATATGATAGGATGATATAAAAATCCTGTGTATTCAAATTGCAATTTAAATTATAAATTTGCATTCCCACAGTTCTCCACGATTATTTCGATTACAACGCATATTTTATTCATTAGAAATAGTTATAATGTATAAAAGATGTATAAATATATATTTCCAATAATGAAGAAAAATTTCTTTATGATATCACCGAAGAGGAAAATAATTAAATACCTTGCGTGAGATTAGGATTTATCGATTGGAAAAGTTTTTCAATCTTGAAAAATCTGTCTTTGGAATTTTTCTAGTAAAGCTAAGTTACGAATATTGCAACATGAATTTTAAGTTTTTTAATTTACAGACAATTTCGATCTATTCATATGAAAGAACATTTTTTTGTATCTTGACGAAATCGAAAAGTATGGAGAAAATATGTTTACCGCCATAGAAATCATTTTATAATTATTTAATCATTGAGAAACAATACAAGAATGATTATGTGCACTCTTGTCAATATAGGCAACTTTCGAAGATGAATCTTAAAATGCATGCTTGAGTATCATGTTCTGTGTAAAATCCGATGGAATATATTATTATATGAAATCATAACATTCTGCGATGAAATCAGTAAAAATGTTAAAATGTTAGAAATTTAAAAAATAAATCTGTTAATAATAAGATATCAGTTCTTAAATATTGTTGTACACATTTAAACTCTCAACGATTATAGCAATATTTAAACATTGATTGTTAGCGGATAATTTTTGATATTTTCACAATGATTTCATGACGGGATATTATTATAATAATTTTTTTTATTATAATAATATACTTCCTCGGATTTTATGTAGACGGAATATTCAAGCAAGCAATTTAAGATGACTTTTGAAGCAATCTTGAATTTTTCATGGATATCCATTGAATATGATATATGCAACAATTTTAATCAATATTTCAATGGATATATACATAGTCAATACACATTATCATATAATCGAACTATTACATTTCATATATCTTGATTTAAAGAATCTGTATGGTTATATGTAAAATCATTACTTTATGCAGATTTTCATTTCGATTTTCATATACGATTCAATTATGTTATATTATGTTGCATTCTAATAAATTATTGAAGTGAATTTGGAATATCTGCAATATTTTTTTAATGCGTATTGAACTTTTGTATAATGCGCAATGAATTTATCAATAAATGACAGGACAAGTTTCTTTCAACTTTATAAGATAAGAATTATATGGTATATTACTGCATCGTATATTTATTCTACGGCTTTCATATCACAAAAATTTATCGCTATTTGCATAATCTTGATGTCTTCAATATATAATAATATATGATTTGATAAGAAGTTTAGAATATACGCTAAGAAAAATTAATATAAATTGGCAAATAATGCGATATTTAGCAAAATCATGAGAAATATAAAATCATGTTGATTAAATTTATATAATGCAACGATAGAAGCAATGATCGCGAGATTAAATTTTCACGAAATATCTTTCCGAAGAATCTAATCCTAATAGAATTGTGCAAACTCGAAGTGCATAATTCAAAAAGATATCTACATATATATACATATATATATAAGTATGTGTATCTCTGATAACTTTGACATATTCAGAATATGTTTGAATCTCATAATAAATGTGAAGTTATATATATTGATACGGATAGTTTCATTTCCTATAAAATGTGATAATGTATATGATATCATAAAATGCGACATTATTAGAATGATAGATTCGATATGAGTGATTTTGCAATAGATAGTGCATATAATATTACGTTCGTTAATAAAATGTTGGATTTGATGAAGGACAAAAAATATAGTACAATTCTGATTAAATTCGTTAAATTTATAGCAAAGATGTACGTATGGCTACCATATTGATAGAAAGAAAACTAGGAAAAACGTCAAATATGTCAAGAGTAACATTGCCATGACAATAATTTTAGTGGTTATATGCAACAATCATAAACAGAAGGCGCTTCGCGCAATTCGTTACCGGTTTTTATTTTGAATTTCCCGTTATGCTTACTATATATGTTAACTATTAGTGCCAAAAGAGCCACTCTAGCAAACCGTTGTAATATCTGATACATCGATTCGATCAAAACTCGAGCTACGGAGGTGAGAAAATGTGTTCTACGAAAGTAATTTCCAAAACCGGATGCTTTTCTCACTTTCGTGCTTACACAGCATTGTATTTGTGATCGTGCGTGCATATATGGCTCGCTAATATCCTTCAGCTATGGTGAAGCATAACATAGAGGAAATTACAATATAGGGGATTGGACATCCATCGATGAGAGGAGTGGGCGAGCGAGTTCTTCGCGACGATTAATAAGCGATTGCGAACATTCACAGAGGAGTGTCAGACTGAGGAACTGCCATACTGTTGGCATCTTAGTTTGTGAACATGAATTTAAATAAATTTAGAGCTTTTACGAAACGCATCGAGACAGACAGAAACCAAGACCAATATACTGCAGTAGGATCTCCACATTCACAAAGTATGAAATACATATGGCTACACCGGCAGATGAAGCTGTTCGCGACACGGATACCACGGACGAACACGATCTTTGGTAAAATGCAGACAGACCTACATGGTCAGAAGACATAGCAAGGGTGTGCTTAGGAAGCCCATGGTACAACAAACTCTACATCAAAGCTTTATTAACAATAGAATAAGGTCGTATGCTCTATACGAATTAATTGCTGTACGAGATATTATATATGACGAGGTGTTGATACTCTAATATAAATTCCATACAATCAAAAGAAAAAGAAGGAAGACCCAAGGTGAGCAAGAGGAGAAAACGGAACTGATAACGTCTCATAAATTGTACATTTACTAATTAAGTAAATCTGTGGCTACAACTAACAGTTTTGAAGGTCTCGAGTAGGTGTTCGACGACATAAATTACAAGAGTGGAAAAAATAGTCAAGCTCCCTTTCATCTTTGTTCCTAGAGTTACCAATATACAGCCGCTCTCTCAATTGCTAGAAGAAATCGCTATTGACGATTATGTAATCAAAATTATAAATAATGAGCTAGTTAAAATCTAGCCCAAGAGCTCCATTATGTCAGCATAAAAGAGTTTAAAAGCAAGGATTCGGAATTCCATACTTATAAATCAAGATTATAAACAAGAAAGGAGCTTTAAAGTTATCCTTAAATATATGCATCCTTCATCGAATGTAGATCTCGAATATAGAATGACATAAAAAACAAGTTGAAAATCAAGGACATACAGTTACCAATATATGGAACATCAAAAAGTAAGGCACTTTTCCATGTTCTATGAGTTAAAACCCGAGAGCAATAATAAAGACATCTACGAAATTAGATCATTTTTTCATTCCAAAATAAAATATGAACCACCACACCCAAAACGTGCAATTCCTCAATGCATTAATTGAGGCCAGCGATATGGCCATACGAGAAGTTTTTACTTCCATAAAGCGAGATGTGTTAAGTGCATAGAAGATCACCCAACCTCTAATTACTCATGCAAGAGAAAATCTAATGACATTAAATGCGTGCTCTACAATGGCAACCACCCAGCCAATTACAAGGATTATATGGTCTATAAAGAGCTACAAAAAAGGTTTTTCGCTGCATTATGGAGAAAAGTAATAACACTTAAACCAAAAATTAAACTTAGAAGTTTACATAGTAGATTCCTTCAACAAGATGATCCTATGTTTCAATCATAAGAACTGGAAATGGATAATCAATTATGTGCCAAAATAATCAGTTTACGCAAGAATACATGGTTCAGGATAACTTATGCGTTATACAAGCAAGCGTTATACAGGAATTGTATCATGTAATGAAGGAGTTAATGGAAAATATGGAATGTTAAGGACCCTATCAACTCGCGTCACCAAAATGACGTAATGGATAGGATACATAAAATAATAACTTGGAATGCCAACGGGTTGGCTAAACACTTGCAAGGAATCAAAATTTTCATTTTCAGCAAAAACATAGACATTTTACTTGCTTTACTGAAATACACTTTACTAACAAGAACTACTCTTGTATTCCTGAGTACCTACATTGTATCACAAATGACTGATGGTAAAGTTCATGGAGGAACTGCTCGTAAGAAGTAGCATTATGAAATACCAAGGAGACTTCTGCCGGATATCATGATCGTGAAGATCGTATTAGACTTGGAATAGTTGTATTATCATCTCAGCTGTATACTCATCTAAGCATTCTAAAACATGAATAACATATAATCTTTTTTAAAACCCAAGGTAACCATTTTATTCCTGCAAGACATTATGCCAAACGTATTGGGGATCCAGATTTACTCTATTCAAAGGACGAGAATTTCTCAAAGCGATTGAAGCCATAAACTTGGCAATCTTCTCAACAGAGGAGCTGATCTACTGGCCATCTGATAACAAAAAATCCTTAACCTGGACTTCAGCGCTATCAAGGATATTACGCTATCAAGATTATTGCTGTACCGAGTTTGGAATTATGTCTGGAATTATTCTCAGATAATTTTCCAATAATTACACTAAATAGCAAAGTAATCACTAAAGGCAAACCGTGCACTCTCCATAACGCCAAAACGAACTGGCCTCATTTTCAGGAGCTAACGACTACTATTGACTTCTTTTTTACTCCATTTATTCTTTTCAGTCTCGCTCATGCCTCTGACTCCGCGAGATGCCTTTGGATCTTATTATGTTTTACTATCTGAATTTAATCTCGTTGTTCTTGTTTTGGATACTTTTTGGAGTTCGTATTTTGGCTGCAGGAAAAATTTCTGCCACTGCTTTCCCAGGAAGATTACTGTGGTTTACAGTCCTTCAGCATCCGAAGAGGTCCGGTGTAGGCATCAGCCAACTATGTCGTCCGACAATCGAACACGAACGCCCTTAGGTAGTATTGGAATTGAAGCAATTAAAAAACTTGCTATTTATTTTGCGAATCTTTGCCCTCATTTCTGAATGTTGCCCCCAGTTCTCTTGAACTGATTTTCTATGTCCTTTAATCTCTTCTGCATCTTCTTTAAAAGAAGTTGGAATTCTGTCCGTTGTTTTTGTCCTATAGTACCTTTGTCAAGTCCGGTTTTGTGTTGCAAAAGTGTTTAAGTTCATTCTTTGCGTGTGATTCCCAAAAATGTTTTCCTGTCTACTCATTACCGCACATGCATTTATCGCTTTCTCTCAAGTTCATTTGTACCAGCTTCGCTACGTATGATCAATATCCCGTTAGAAAGTGAACCATCTGAAGCCTTGAATTGTGGTTCGCCAGTTTTTCGAAGATCTGAATATATTTGTGTGTCCATTAGAGTCTGTTTAGAGCCATCTATTGTTCCACATGTCATCTTGACACACTTCTGATTCTCTTCCCAGTAACATGTTGTCATATCTATTTAGATCTATCTTTTACTCTATTGCCTTTACTACAATTTACAAATCTAAGCATGAATGACTATTTACAGACTTTCCATAGATATTGTGGAATATGCCCTGCACATCTTCCGGAGGACTGTTCTTTCGTTCGGATCGTTAGAGTTTTTCTTCGAATGCGGACCTTCTTGTATTCATCCGCAAATATTTGAAATGCATATGTTACTGGGTTCAGAAATATGGCATTGTAATATATTTTGAACTTTCTTCGATGAATGTTGTATTGGCTATTTGCTAATGTTAATATCTTATTGAATTGTTCTTGAATCTTTGCTTTCTCCAATGATGTGTGTATATGTCTGGAGAAGTTAAGTTTCTGATATCACGATGACGCCAAGATATTTTACGTCCTCCTTTATTGAGAAGGTGATTATTCCCAGCTTTATTATTGACTTTGTTTTTAGTGTTTTTCCAAGCACTATTGCCTGTGTCTTGATGAGTGACATCGTCATCTTTGACAGCAGTTGTGAATAATTCTTACTGCTATATTTGCCTTTATTCTTAATTCTCTGCGGCTATTGTAGATCACCGGAGAATACAGCGAAATTTTTTATGCTTTTCTCTCTATTGGAAGATTCAATACATCGTCTAAATATGTATTCCATAATATAGCTTCCAGTATTGATAATCCAGTATAATCTTATGGACATTCTCGATTTATCTTTTTCCTTGCGATGCATTCTGGTGTCCTTATTAGGATCTCTCGATCTTCGAAGGAAAACCACTGCAAGTTGCAGAGTGAGTTGTGAGTTGGTATCTGGAGTTGGTATCTTGGTCGCTCCTTAAAAAGAGAAAAATGTCTCGACCAAGACATGCAGTCGAAAGCACCGGAGAAATCGACAAACAACCACAGTACATAAGTTGTTTCTCTGATTTTTATTTTATCCACTATATGGCTTATTGTGTCCACCGTGGATTTTCCCTTCCTATCGCTATGTGGCTTAATGAAGTTTTTGTTCTTTCAGTTAATATTTGAGGCGTACATATATCACCTTATTATTATTCCCTGGATGTTTAGTAAGTACATAAGTCGGTACATCTTTGTGAATATTTGTCTCCACCTTTGCATAAGAGAAACAGCTTTGCTTTCTTATGTTGCGTGAGGAAATATCTTTGTAAGCAGTCTATTCATTGTTTGGGTCAGAAGCGGTACCGTTATATCAGAGGTTTTCTGATATATTTAGGCCTTGATTCCTGGAGTCTGGAGTTTTGTTTGGCCTTAGTGTCCTTAAATATCTTTTTATTTCGTCTAATTCTCGTCGAGTCTAACTCTCTTCCGCTGTAGGCAATCTATCGCCCACAATTGCTTCGTTGTTGTCTAGGAATAAGCTTTTTATTACTTCGTCCGCAGTTATCTGCTAACCGATAGTCATAGGTCCATTCCTCTTCTTGACGGTGGATGATTAGCGGTCTTTAGTTTATCAGTCATTATTCCGTACGTGGTGCACCATGAATCTTTGTTCATGTTTTCCTCGACGTAGTTTTTCAATATGTTCTCTTTGGCAGTTCTCATTGCTATCTTGTATTTTTGTAGACTGTTTCGGAAGGCATTTTGTGCCCTCTCTCTCGCTTCTAAGTCATGAGTTTTCTTCAGCCTTTTTTTTTTTATAAAAACATACAATGTTTGCTTTTCATTTTTGTAATATCGGAAGTCCACCATGCTCTCTCTCTCGCTATCCGTTTACATATGTTCTTGGGATTGTCTCATCACAAGCTTTGAATATCCAGCTCGTTAATTCTGTTGTAGCTTCCTTCTTATTTCTCGAGAGATCGATGGTTTCGTTTTTATCAACTCTTTACTTGACTTATGTGCTTTTCGCAGATTGTACAACGGTCTTTTCAATTTTGCTTATTGTCGGTCAGTATTTGCGTCGAGGTCAATTTTATGATGTTATGATCACTGCTGATTTCATTCGGCAGTACTTCCCATCTTTCAACTTATCTTTCTGTCCCTGAACGTATCGATGTTGGATGCGTTGCCTATGTATCCCTGATATGTCGATGGTTGTCCGGGTTCATTTGCCACTTGAATCCAAGATTTCATAATATTTCCTCGATAATTTCTCCCTTCTGGTCCGTGACTGAAGAGAACCATAGGCTCTATTTCACATTTACATCTGTATACTACGCTGTGTTGTTAGGCTAGGAGACGCATATTGTTCTGCTTGGATACATGATCCTCTATCGAATCGCTGTACTGGCAATACTGATTTATGACGTATAAACTTTTTCGGTTTTGTTGGACCTCGACCTTGATGATGCAAATCAATTCCTTGGCTCACTTTTGTGACAACCAAGTTTTTATTGAATATCATGATTGCAGCCACGGAGTCTTTGCTAGAGGAGATACTAGTGCTTGCTGGTGACATACTCACCAGTTTACCATAGCTTATTGCAGACTCTTGAATACATATTATGCCTACTTTGCGTTTAGTACAGTATTCTCTTATTTCCGATGTCGCTTCCGATTAGAATTCTTCCTACGTTGATATGGATTATTCGAATACAGCGTACTGCTTCTTTAACGGCCATTTTTCCTGCAGTCTTCGATAGAATGTCTTATAGGAAGGGCAGTCTTTCCGCTTAGTAGAGCATTTTAATTTCCTTCTGCTGCATGATATGCAGACTTGTGTGACTTGTGTGACAGTCAGGCTTTTTATGGTCGGTTGCACCGCATCTTTCACAGCATTCCTCGGTTGTAGCAATATGACATAAGTCATGTTAGGCACTTCACTTGAGTATCTCAGGCACCTGTGGGAAATCTCTTACTTGAGATTTAATGAGAATGCCATATACAGCCAGCTTTTTTGTTTTAGAATGTGCTTTTTTATTTTCGAAGCTACTAGTATGACCATTGTCTTGGGTCCAGTCTTGAATTATGAATTTATATCGTCTTCCTCTGTGGGAAGTTCGTCTTTGAAGTTCTGTTGTACAATATTCTCTTTCGTTAGCTTCTATCGAACTGTTTGCGTCATATAGAATTAAGAAAGGATTTTTCTTCTTTGATTCTTCTTGGAGGGACTCAAGTTTCGAGTCATCTTTAAATTTTTATAGATAATTAGGAGAACTCCATTACTACTGACTTTGTTTTCATGTGTTCTGATACTCTTTATTTTTTTTAATCCGTTCTTGGATCACTTTCACTTTATTTATTAATTCTTCTTTTTGTCTTTTAATATTTTTTCTTTATCGTTGCTTGCATATATTGGAGCGCATTGAATAGAGTATCCTGCTTTAGAGTATTTATGGTATCCTGGTACGCCGAGCACTTGTTCTGTACATCGGATAGTGCCTTAGTTTGCTTTCTTGTGAGCAGCAGCATTTCGTCCAAGCAGTGATTCATGATTTCTTTCATAATCCTCTTGCTCGTCGTATGTTCGAAGAAGATTTGCTTCATTTTCTTGACCAATTGAAAAGCTTTTCTCAATCTTTCTGCTGAAGATATGGGAGCCATGCTGCTAGAGCAATGCTCTCCTCTTCTTCTCTTCTTCTCTTCTGTACCATCTCCTCCACATTATAATAAGAGATTTGTAATAGTTTTGTCATCTAATGAGAGTGAGAAGAGACTCGCACTAAGCTAATTAAATGGATGCTAGCAGGGAGGAGGAAACAAAGAAGGCCGCGGCGATGGTGAAATGAAGGAATGCGATAGACGCAGAAAGTCATGGGCTCAGTGCCAAGAATGCCATAGATAGACATCGATGGAGATTGGTAATGGGTATACAGCATTGGGCTGTATAAACCGAGATATATATGTAAATATGTAGATATAGGATATCTATTTTATTGTAAATTATCAAATATCTGAAAATTGTGGAATTTTGAAAAATATGAAGAAGTTTCATAACTTCGAAACCTTATAAAATTATATTCATTTTCAGAGTAATCTTCGATTTCTTAACGTATCTGCATTTTTTATTGCTCATTCTTTTGCTTACCTTAATGGTTATAGATTATAATAAAATATTCGTTTATTTAAAACTTTTAAGTAATAAAACTTGATGTTTATAGTATCATTTCCATACAGTATTGCTGTCATTAGCATTATTCATAGTGTATTGTATGGAAGTTATATTTATATTATATTTATATTTAAATATAATTGGATTTATGCTTTTGCGTAGGTGCGCATATATATTTGTGTATGTGCATGCGTACATGCATATGTGATGATTGCGAATAGAGACGCAGTCCTCAGAAAGAAACGGCTGTTCGTTTTTTGTATTATTTTAATTTAAACTCTTCTCCAATCGTACATTGAACAAATTCGAATTTGTTTATTTTCTGCTCGGTATAGAATTGAACTCATTAAAATTTGTCGCTGTATTTTGCAAAGTATGTATAGAAAGTTTTCTCTTCTACACTTCTATACTTAATTCCTTACTTCTACATTTAAGTCTACACTTAATCACGATGCTGTTCATTATATCAATTGTTGTGATTGATTTTTTGATAAATTATATATTTGAAAAATCAAAATATTTAGGGAGATCAAATTGGACAACTTAGAAGATTGGAATATGGGACTTCTGCGAACAATTCATCTGATGGTGCTTATCTGCTATAATGGCATTTAATTTATCTCCTATAATTAGAATCGCACTATCTTGCTGAAACGACATTCTCTGTCTGTAATCATTTTTAATGAAATAGATTATTTTGGAGAAATACAAAATACTTTTGTCCAGTTATCAACGAAAATATGATATTGAATCAAATATCTATTCATAACTTTTACCCACAGATTTTATTAGTACTAGTGGTCGAATTAGCATGTAGAATGTAAATTTTAAGATTTTAATCTAATAATGGCAGTTGTAGCGATTTATGGAAACATTGAAAAATGTCCAACGCTGAAAAAGAGATAATTAAAAAATTCGGGTTAGTATCGGAATTATCTATTGATTATCTATTGATAAAATAAAATAAAATCCAATTTACCATATTCTATTCAGATAATGTTTGCATAAGCATAATGTCGTATGAATAGAAAAGCCCGCAAGATTTGCGATAATTGATCAGGATATCTCTAACTATTCGAAACACAAAAGTTGATCTGAAATTCATCGTATACTGTCGCCAATATGATACGATCAACATTATTGTCATTTCAGTATTGTTTTTGGTGAATTAATTCATCGAATTCTTCATTCAGTATACAAAATAGCATACATTCGAATACGAGAAACGACATTAATATTACCGATTTGGATATCGTAAATAATAACTGAATGTCTACAATCGATTCAGAGAATATCTATAATCTAACGGAAGAGTAATCTAATATCTGATAGACGCAAGACTCTGTAACAAAATGTTCTGGACAATTGTACTTATAATTGCCACTATTTTTTTAAAATCAAGATAGTTAAAAATTTTGGAACAATTTGGTTTTGTCTATGAATATGGTAACAATGATATTATTGATATAAATATCCGATTATAAATATTCCGATTCATATTCTCTGTAAATAAAGATAAAGATCTCAGAACTTGTAATTCTTGCAGTATTTAATGATTCCAAACTCTACTGTTATGTATATGTATATATAAATCAAATTCGAATAATTGCTGTAAAGAATATTATTGAAGAGCGATTGGGAGATAAAGAATGCCACGGAAATAGCAAATTGTAAAATTGAAAGTTCCATCGAATATGAATGAGTACGAGTATGAATACATTTAAGTGCCTATAATATAAAAATAATTTTCAATTTCTTAAATAGAAATCTTCATTCTTCATTGTCTATTTTTGTAATTTACTTAGAATTTTTTCAAAGTAGTAATAGTAGTTTATATTATATTCAAACATCTATTCGAAGAAGTGATGAGAATCGAAAGACTAGAGCGATTGTCTGATAATCGAGAGATCCGAGTTCGATTTTCAACATTGGACCAATACCAACCCTTCCCGACTTGCATGATTAGATATATTCAGTCTTTCTCTTCTAATAGAAATCTAATAGAATAGAAATCATATTGGATCAAGAAAGAAATTAGGTCCCTCCCAATTAGGGGTTAGATATTAGGCCGAATTCACTAGCACTGTAAAAGAAATCGAGTACGAATATAGCTCGTATAGCGGAGTATAGCTCTGATATCTCGAAGATAAAGGAAATGACATCGAAAATAATGGGAACCTACGATGATTATAAGAAGAAATCTATATTTTCTATAAACTTTACTATACGAAAGAATTGGCCTCCAATCACGGTCAGCTGTTAAAAAATTACAGAAGTTCACCGGAAAAATTGAAAAAAGAGAACCGGATCGCAGGCAACATTCATAGTTCCGCAATATTAGGAACTGGTGCAATGTTCCAGGCGCTGTCACTTTATTTAAACATGCAGAAGAGAGCATTATTCGCATCGTGTAATAAACGCATGAATGTGTAATACATACTACATTAAGCGTATGATACTATAAAAAGAAGAAGAAAAAACGCCTATTCAAGTAAATTATGGCATCATGTTATGTTCCCTTCGAAGTTATAACATTTTTGTATGAAATATATTTTTTAAATTTCATTATTACCAAATATTTTTAGATATTCAGGTATATAAAATAAAATTGAATATTCTGTATAGAGTGTTTGAATTTAAATGTATATCTATATAGAGAATATTAATAAAAAACATTCAGCATTTATACAGTAGACAGCATGAAAATGAAAGAAAATAATATAAAATGCTTTTTAGAGATATTGAAATTAAAATTTGGCGAAATCATCTCTTTTTGTAACATTATATATAGAAACCAATGATTCTACACTTCAATATATTATATACTGATACTGATATTACGACACAAAATTGTTATATCTATTAAAAGACTATTAAGTTTTCTACTAATACTTATTAAGACTTTCTTACTACATATTGCATATATTTGCAATGTAAATATTGAATACATTTTTTAGCACTCTATATATTCAATATAATTATATACACAAGCAACAGATTGGAAATACAAGAATATAATTGAAGGGATAATTTTATATAATAAAGTAAATTGAAAATTAATGATAATTGAATTGAAATGAAAGTTTTATTTGTAAGTTAAAAGAATAAATTATAAGTTGAATTAATAAATTGAAAAAATATATAAATGACAACCCGTCAATTCGATGTATTTAAGACAATTCTAATTGCACATGCAGTCATAATCAAACTATATTAATCCATAAAATCTTATTTCTTAATAACTAATGTACGATATATGATATTTAGCAATACATGTAAACCTGCTTAAACAAATAATCCATACATTATCTCCATACATTATTTCATGCAAGTATCCATAGAGAAGTCCAGATGCTTCTTAAGATCATAGAACAACATTATAAATATTAATATGCCTTCTTTCTCTTCAATATAAATTTTGATGTTTCTGTGAGAATTTTGGCTTATGTCAAGGAAAATCAGTCGAAAAATTATTTATTGTTATTTATTTATTATTATTATATATTATCTATTTGCACAATTCATTTTAATTTTTAAACATAGAATTGGGAATAATAAAATTACTATAACTTATATACATAAGGAACTAAATCAGAAACTGGAATCACTTACATTTTCATTGCATTTTCACATAGAGTGTAATTCATATTGTCTTTTATTGCCAATTATTGCCAAAAATATAATTGGATAAATTGGATCAAATGCAAGAGAAAAATGCATTAGAAATAAAAATAATAAATTCGCATGGTGTCCACGATTACTGATAAAGCATCGCATTCCGATTCTGTTTTGTTCTTGGCCTTGTCTGTTTTGTCTTTTTCTTGACTATCCATTCTTGACTAGAAATAAATTATGACTAAAGGTAAATCAAATTCAGTGCGAAAATCATGTAGTTTTTTAATATTTTATTTATTCGATTGGATGCAATTTCTAAACAATCTTGATATTTCGGGTAAAAAATAAGTAAAAATAAAAAGCATATGTTATTTTGATATATTCTCATTCTTTAAAAAGAATGGTAATTTTTTTTACGGTATATACAATTTATAATGATTTAACTGAAGAAAAGTAATAATGTAAAATAAAATAATAATAAAATAATAATAAAATAATAATAAAATAATAATATAATATAATAATATAATAATATAATAATAAATAAATAATAAATAATAATATAATAATAAAATAATAATGTAAAATAATGATGTAAAATAAAATAATGCAAGAATTAGCATTATATGATTAGTCTATAGAGACTCGCATGGATGAGACAATTGTGCAATGCATGGAATGGATTATTCATTTGAACAAATTTCTATGCATTGAAAAGAAATATTATATTTTGTATATTAGTTAAAAGATAAGATTTTATCAATATAGCTTAATTACACACATTGTTATATGATACAACATAATAGATGATTTTGAATAAAATAAAATAAAATAGGGATTTTTCTGTGTAAGGCAGATTTACATTTATTGTTTTTCAAGACTAAAGAATTGAACAAGAATTAAGTTATATGTAAATTGCTTGAGTAAAGGCTCGAAATGCCTTGTCAGAAAGTATGGTAGAAAGATTGGATTTAAGTGTGTATTCATAAAATTATACACATTTTATATAAAATCTGAAACGCAACACATTGATGTTTATGGCTTTGAATGGCTCTATTTAGGCGGATGATTTATAAGTTTGGATTTCTTAGAAAGAAATAAATAGGATGAGGATATGGATAGTAAAGAAAAAAAAGGCTATGTAATAACAGTCATAACTGATTTACACTATGCATGTTGAATCGGTAAATTATCTTGTAACAGATATCATTTCTGCATATTTTCAAATATTTTTAACTTACAAATGAGTATAGCTTCTATTTAATTCTGTCTATCGCAATTCTGTTATTGCTGATTTTCAATTTATTTTTATTTATTATATAAAATTATCTCTCAAAATGATATGTATATATTGCCGAATATCCTATTTCGTTTATTATATTATTTTATATTGTATTATATCATATTATTTATTATATTTATATATAACAATAAGAACCAATGAGGCTTTTGTTTTGATGCAGTTCCATCATAATCTCCTTGTATGACGGATCTGCAAGAAGACAGTAGTTCTCTCGCTAATTTCTAACTGAAGGGATCTTATACATGACGGACATAGATCTCATGGATTATTATTTGTATGTCGTTTTGCAACTATTAAACAGTTAAAAGCGCGATTATTCATTTTTGTTCCAAATCCATATCCAAGTCTCTATATCCACATCCACCTTCTAAGTGTTAGTTCACCAGTCTCTAACCAACATTGATCGATTGACAAATGTTCAACAAAGACATTGAAATCAATTAATTTTATCAATATTGATATCGTTTGATAGCTGGTTTAAAACAACAGTATATCAAGGTCATTAGCATGCTGGGATTAAAAAACCTGGCTCTTTATCATTATTATTTTGCTTTTTCTGCGTCATGTGTTAGTGTTGAAAGTAGTTTACATTTGATATAAATTTTCAGTGATAATAGTTAATATAATAACATGGCCCTATAATAATATGCATTTATATAACTAAAGTTATCTTCAATCGGTAATAAAAATTCAGTTATGAATTAGTTATATTATAAGTGAGCACGAATTTCATTTCAATAAATGAAGTGCAAATAAACTAAATTCTAATGTATTTGTTTGCAAAATATTATTTGTAGTTTTTGATCATGAAAGTTTTGGTTATATATTATTCATCTGTTAATAGGAGATAAAAATGTTGAACGAGTACTGTCTTGGAAGTTTATGACTTTGGACAAAGACGGAGATGGCTACTTAGATAGGGCAGAATATAAAGAACTCAAAAGACTTGTAAAGAAAGCAGTAAAACCGAAGAAGTGTGCCCATACTTTCGCACGTACATGTGATTTAAATCACGATTTGAAGTTATCTAGACAAGAATGGGGTGCTTGTCTTGCAAATGATTTTACTCGTAAGTTTTTATATGTATATATATGCGCGCGTGCATGCGTGTATATATATATATATATATATATATATATATATATATATATATATAGAAATATATACTTTATATATATTCGTTTAGTTTGTAATGTAAACAAGCATAAATATTACAAATCATTCTTCCTAAATGTATTTCTTCGATAAAGTCATTTCTCTTATGAAGGAAGAATTTTATTGTTCGATAAAGAGAAAATATTTCAAGTGCGCAAAATAAAATCTTAATGAAAATTTTATTGGACATATCATTTTGAAATTTGATATATTTATTCATATTTATTGATGCAGACTTCTGCAAAAATTTGTTTATAATTATATATAGTTATATATATTCATGCTTATATTAATGGAATTTAAATCAATCTTTATAATTAAGTAATTAAATATTATTTTTTATATTTTATAGAAAGATTATGAAAAAAATATGTTGCTTATTGACATGATTCCAATATTCTTGTTATGAAACAAAAAAAAGGAAAAAGAATCTTGATTATTATTAATGTGACTATGACACGAAATAGAATAAAGAAAATATTTCAAATTGTTAGATTAGAATTGTTAGATTGTTAGTTAATGCTAAGTTAGAAAAGTCTATAAATTTTTTATCAAATATTTGAACTTTGACAGTTATAAAATAATAGTTAATTTGAAGATATCGTAATAATAGTTTTGATTATAAAAAGACATTTATTTTATATACAAAAATATTGGAGTTGATCGTCTCAATATTGCGAAAATTATGTCAATCGATTTAAAAGACATTATTTTGAAAAAAACTCCTTTAAGATTTGAGATATAATGTATACAGATATAATGCATACAGATACGGATGTATACAGATATAATTTATACAGATGTATACAGATAGATGTATACAGATAATGTTAATAATGAAAATTTAATGGGCGACTATGGAATAAATATAGCATCACATGAAAAATCCGTTTCTACTTAAGATGTTGAGTTTGTTCGGATGATTGAAATTTATTAGAAGCCTCTTTTAAGATTTCAGATATTTACCATGTAGCTTGCTCGATGTGATATTAGTCATATGTGATATTAATATCACTTTGTGATATTAATAAACATTCATTATTCGAATCTAGTTTTCACTTTCATTAATGTTTCTGAAAATGAATAAAAGCCTTCATTAAAAATATAAATTTTCAAATATATATATTGATACTATATATGATTTTTGTAGCATTTTTGCACAAAAATATATTTCGGTAAATGTCCATACTATTCGGTATAAATATCCATATATAGTTGCTTTTCCAAATTTCAAATCCTTTGTACATATATTATTGGATACACGGTCGATTATCATCGATTGGAGTCAGCCAACTCTATATTATACGGGTGGCTGCTTGAATATGGATTTAGATAATAAATAATACTCACAAGTTGAGCTTCGCTTAATTTAATATATACAATATTTATATTATGCACGAAAGAATGTGTATTCATTCAACATCACTCCGTCGTACTTGAGATCCGCGATATAGAGTAGCAAGATCTATCGTGTTCTAGTTCCTAATTAAACTGACAATTAGGTCGAGATTTTTGTTCACAACGATCGCAGTAGATATAAAACAAGCAAGCAATGTTTGATTCGTCCACATTGTAGTTCGAATATTATCGATAAGTTCCGGATATGATCATATTCTGAATATGATTTCTCTTCCACTCTTCGATACTCTAGAGTTTAGGAAAAGGTTTGTCATATCGCGACGGTTCTTATCGGACTTCTACTTTTGGTCCCAATTCCTAAACTCGGCTCGAGTTATGCGGTAAAAGTCCGAACATACATATCATTAATTGATTTATTGCAACAAAACTTATACAAAGTCAAGAATGCGTGCAATTGTTTAAATAATAGTTTATTCTCATATCATACGCTTTTTATTTTTCAAAATAAACTTGCAATTCTTGATATGTCCTGCTTTGATTTTTATAAAAACTTGCAATTCTTGATATGTCCTGCTTTGATTTTTATAAAAACTTCTCTTTTTGAATCTATTTGCTTATTTGATTTCGTTTTCTATTTATTTTGAAATGTATAGTTCATTCAAGATAATATTAAACGCTATTACAGATTTTTCTTTTAAAATAGGTATTTCAAAGTATTGTTTTGAATCAACATATACATGATATATATTAAATTATAATATAGTTATAATTATATTAATTTTAACTGTAGTATAATTAACTTTTTGTTAACTTTTTTTGGGATAATCGGAGTAGTTAATGACATAGTTTTATGTCCTAATCTATCACGACTAGATTAGAAAGCGGTACTCGAACAATAGCATGAGATACGATTGTTGTTTTTTGATTATGAATTGTTAATGAATTGTATAATTCGTTCCAGGATAACCCGCGATAATAGATATTTCGCGATGGGGTAATGTCGGGTAAATTCGATTACTTAATTTATTAGAAATCCATCAATGTTGATCTTCGAAGTTATCGTGTGATAGGTTTATTCAATCTTGATTACCATAATTAATTATTTAATTAACTACACTGCGAATTTGTTATCATTTTATTATTAAAGCTCTTGATGAAATACTCAAAATAATCGAATTAGGGATGTTAAAATTCAAGAAAAGATATATTAGGTAAAACAAATATAAAAAATAGATTCCAATATATTTCTATATTGATACACACACACACACACACACACACACACAAAGTGAGACAAATCGAACTAAGTTTATCTGAGAAAAAAATGATACTACTGAGATAACTCATGTGTCGTCTTATATCCTTCTTAATAATGAATCTATATAGAAATTGAACCTCAAACTATCTTAACTTGATTCTTATTTAGAATCTAAGTTTCAGTGGATTTGACTTATGTTATTTATCATAAAATAAAATATAGAAAAAAAGAATTTCTAGATTGTTTATAAATTGCGGTGAATATTACTAGTTAACATTCCGTTAGTTGTAATCAATTTTCATTGGAAATTGGCACACACTTATTTATTGTTTAAAAAAGTAATAAATTATTAAATGTATTTTTCAAAATTAAATATTGTATCGTATATTTTTAGAGTATTATGTTTTATGATTGTTTTTATGTTATTACGTTTTACTATATGATATTTTTTAAAATGGTTCTTTATACATACTTTAGATTCCGAACGAAAATATTGCAGTAATATCCGCATTAGCGTCTTTTCGGATCATATTAGGCAAAATTTGTTTCTTTCATTTTTTCGTAAAATGTATAATTTTCCATTCAATCGTTGTTCTCTGTCGGAATCAATATATGATATTCATACACCAATTTGTTTATCAAATTTCGTAAGAATTGTACATATGATAAGGAATCGTACCATTTTTTCTTGATTTCTTATATCTAACTATCCATTATACATATCCTTATTTCCAAAAAAATTTTTTCTATCAGTTACATAATTTCAAAGAATGAATAAAATGTATAATATTGATTTGTCCACACCATATATTTATTAATTATATTTGATTTCTTTTTATGCACAGTAAAAAGAACGCACTTTATACAATTTTAACATTATTTCTTTGAATTCCGATATATAATAAGTATTGAACATAGTTATAACTGTTTTGTTTTTGCATGCTTATAGCAATAATTTTAGCTTAATAGGCAAAAATATTATTTTGGAATTATAGATTTTTCACTATTCTAGACATTTCCGATTGTACTGTTCAAATTATATAAGATATTAAGTTCAATAATTTTTGGGCTAATATTATTCTTATATAATATTTATATAAATATATGATAACCCAGAGTTTTGAAATTGAAATATAATTTTTAATAATTTTTTATAGGTGTAATTATAATTCTTACAAGTAAATTGAGACATAACAAAGATTGAATGCTTAAATTGTCATAACACTGCAAAATTGAAAATATGTAATCATTATGAAAATATTTATAAATATGTTCGGTATGTGAATTCGTTAATACAAGCAAATTTTGTCGTTCTTATCGGGTTATAAATAGTAAGAATAATCCTTTTTTTGAATTGCGTGATTATATATCGATTGAAACTTACAGCCCGAAATAATATGTTTTCTGAATATATCATTAAAGTATTCTAAAAACTGATTGATTTTTAGAATTCTTGTTTCTAATATTACTATCCTTGAAATCTTCTACATGTACATGCAATATTTAGAAAATTTAAAAATGTTTGAGAAACCGTTTCCTGCGATATATTAGAAAAAATTGTATCTTTTTATTATTTTGACAAGTAATATTTCGCACTGAATTTTATTGTTTTTATTGTTTTATTGTTTTTATTGTTTTGACAAGTAATATTTTGCTCTGAATTTTAATGAGTCTGATATTGAAAATAAATGCTAAAATTCCTGGCGCAGTTATGTTAATCCAATTGTTTTAGATTGAATTTTTCAAATTTCTTTTCTCAATATTTTTCTTAGAATCGATTTTTCTTATATCGATTTATTTAATAATATTTGTCACAAAATAATCTGAAAATCAATTGACTTATGTAAAATATTCGAATTTGTGAATACTTTCTGATCTTGCTGAAAAATTTATTTTCGCATCACGCATAATATGTAATATCATTATTAACAAAATTTTTAATTAATAAAATCATCTGTGCTACTTATAGATATATCAGTTGTTATCTTTAACACATATTTTCCTATAGGTTATAATGTTATTATTATTATCAGAATTACTATCATTATCGATCGTGTCCAAATATTCGATGTAAAGTTTGTTATCGCTACTTACTACATCCTCATTACTACATTCGGTATGCACTTGTTTTTTCTTAGGCATTATAAGATATAATATTATTAAAAAAGTCATAATAACGTGATAACATTAAACTAACTAAATTAAAGAAATTCAAATTATTTAAATGACTCTTTCTAGTATGACTAAATAAATTTTTGACTAAATAATTGAACGAACTAAAGATTTATTATTTATGTTCCATATGTCTAATATATATAATATGAATGAATCAATATTATGTTATAATAGCTAAAATAAGAGTCTATAGCTGATAAAGTAATTGAATAGTTGAGATGGGAAATTCCTAATCTTCGGATCGATAAAATGTCATCCATAAATTGCATCGATAAAAATGTCTGAATGGAAAATTACTGGCCTTCGATAATAATAAAAATTAATGATAAAAAATATCTTAAAGAGAGTTTCTCAGATTCTGATAGGAAAATATTAACATTGATTGCCATTTAAAATAGAATTAGATAAAGCTTATCTTCCCCAATGCATATTTTACCATATTGATTTAAATATAATAATTTCATTAATCAAAAGTCTAATTATGAAACTTATATTCCTGGATTATTACATATTATTAAATATTGCGTTGCTATCTGTAAAGTGATTTAATTTTAGAGACGCTTTTTTAATTGATAAATGAGAAATGATTTTTTTATAGAAGCTAGTAACTAAGCAAGCATGTATAGGCCATTCTGATTTACTATATTCACTCTTGCTATTTTTGGAAAAGTTTCATAATTCCTTGCTCAAAATTTTCTTTTTGGCAAAAAACGTTTCCAAGTGCTATTTCAAAGTTCCTTGGAAATAAAGCTGCCCACCTAAGAAATTTTAAAAGAAACGAAATAGATAGTAATCCGAAACGAGAAGATCTGACAAATATGGAAGTTGCAATAAAATATCAAAACAGCTTCAATAATTTTTATCGTTTGCAAAGATTGTGATGATAATGTCATACGTATTCTTCTGCTTTTTGCGGATAAAGACTAAAGGAAAATTATTCTTGCTTCAAGATTTTTTTTGAATTAGCAGTCTTTATTATTTTTTTTATCATCCTAGAAATTATTACAAGTTATCATTAATGTGACATCTAATAATATATGACAGCTAGATGTTATAAAGTCTTGAAAAATATAAGTCTTGAAAGATTATAGAATTACAATCCAATCAGATACAAGTCTTGTGGGAATTTTTTTTTTCTGTCTGCGTGAAGTCTTGGCGTTTCTTATGAAATTTGTCATGCGTATGTTAGGATATTTCTCCAACCTATCAGCATATCTCTGATTGAGTCTTTTTATCTCGTCTTTAAAATATGGGACGAAAATCATGATGCAATATATCGTTGCTAGTATCGTTGATAATATACCAACGAGCATCAATGACAATTCGAGGATATTTATTTTGGAATCTTTGTAATATTTCTATATTAGAATTGGAGACCCTATCACATAATTAGCCATAGAGCCAAATAGATTTGAGGATTGTTTTGTATAATAGCAACTTGTTTTCAATCGATAGTTACTACCGTTACTACTTGATTTACTACCGAGTAGTCAGTACATTTTTCCCAGTTGAAATCCAAATTGTTTTCGCTTGGTAAATATGTGTCTTTTTCAATTCCGTCTGTGGTCCATATATAGCCCTAAATATTTGGCATCTTCAGCTTGAGGGATTCTCAAACCGTTCAGAATTACTGGTGAGCACATCTCTTTACGGTTAATAAATGTCACATGTACACATTTTGTCCCATTAGCTTTGATTTTGCATTTTTTAGCCTCCATTTTTTCTCTGAATGTAGTAAAGATTTTCCTGTAGGCGCAAGTAGGATGCTTCTATATGATTATTATGGGCCACAAGTACAGCTGTGATTTTCGCAAAGGTTGCAGTTATGGAGTCCAGAGTGATCGGAAGATCAGCGATGAATATAGCAGATAAAGTACTGATCTTAATACACAACTTTGAGGCACAAAGTTAATTTCTTTTAGTTGTGTGATTACTTTTCCATATTTAACTCTAAAAGTTCTGTGTAATAGATAAGACATGATAGCATAAAGATTAGTTGGAAAGCTGTTTTTAATTTTATAAAGTAGTCCTTGATGCTAAATCTTGTCAATAGCCTGCGAAATATCAATGAAGACCGCTGTGCAGTATCTACTTGCTTCCATATCATTGTTTATTTTTTAACAATTCTATATATCTGTTCTATGGTTACGTACTTATTTCAGAAATCAAACTGATAATCAGGAATCAGCCGATGCCTTTTCATTATTATGGAGA
Organism: Eciton burchellii; assembly: GCA_020341155.1. Taxonomy (NCBI): domain Eukaryota; kingdom Metazoa; phylum Arthropoda; class Insecta; order Hymenoptera; family Formicidae; genus Eciton; species Eciton burchellii. The sequence goes on along the minus strand of JAHMML010000099.1, from coordinate 134,573 downwards.
TCCTTGGGAGTAGATGTTTTTCGAATAGCTTCAATAGAACAGACAATCGGTAATAGGCTGATCTGTACGATTCTGTAAGTTCTGCAGATTTGCTAGACTTCTGGATCATAATAATTTATGCTACTGTAGGATACGGGAAAAGAACCGTTAATAACGGTATTTGTTGTAATGTTTGTAAGAAAAGGAAACGTTAGAAAGTTAGGAACAATTAGTCAAGATGCACGTGATTAGAAAGTTGTACCCAGGTCAAAGGGCAATTAGGCAACCCCTGGTGTGGGGGATGATTTGACCTGACCGAATCGAATTGACATGTAACGATTGGCTGATGATCCTGAAGTGAGACGCTGCTTTTGGTATATAAGAGGCGACGAACAGAACAGAAGAGACAGATGAACAGAAGAGACAGATGAACAGACGAAGAGCAGACGAACAGAAGAGCAGACGAACAGAGGAACAGAGGAACAGACGAGGAGACGAGCAGACGACGAGCAGAAGAACAGACGAACAGACGAGCAGAAGAACAGACGAACAGACGAACAGAGAAACAGACGGACAGACGAGCAGACGAGGAACAGACGAGGAGAAGGTGCGAGTCAAGGGTGCGTATCAGGGAGCGGTAAGAGAGTCTCGAACGGCGAAGCTACAGGGTCAATCGGCCTGTCGATAAGAGTTGTACTGGTGAAACAGAATAAAGAATCTCGCTACTTCTTGTTCCATCAACTGGTGTCGAAAACCCATTCATTTAACATCCAGTATTACGTAAGGAATATATAAACCCCGCTGTATTCCCTGCATATTTGGGGACTCCTGCGGAATCATTTGTATCATTTCCTACACTACCTTCCATTATGGTGGAAAGAAGCCCCCTCTAAGTATTGCGCTATATAGTTGTGTGATGTATTTTATTCCCATTTCTGGCAGCTTTTGCAGTATTTAATTGGTTATGAGATCGTAATCCGACGCCTTTTTTGGATTCAAATTTTTTATTACGGTTCTCACTTCTTTAATAGTAAAGGGCCTTATAGTAGTATCCAGAGTGGCGGAAGTGATGTCGTCAGAAAGCAACTTATTTTCCTCGTTTAAAGTAATCTTCCGCTAATTGGGCTTAAAAACTTTGGAGAAATGTGTAGCGAACGTTTCGGCCTTTCTTTCTTCAGTTCTGGATTAGCTTCCATCCTGCTTCCTGATAGATGGCTATTGTGTCTGCGATCAGTTTCTTGGTGGTCTTCCACAGAGAGTAGTTGATCGCAGCAGTAGCGGTTAATTTATTTAAATATTCTTGTATCCTTTGATTTCTTTCCAAGTCCAGCAGGTTTTTAAATACTTCGATACTTCGATTTAATTTGGTTTTCAAAGCTGGCGTTTTGCCAGTTAGTTTACCATAGATTGCGAAGCTCCCTTTTGTCTGGTAGTTTCTCTTTTATTGCAGAATATTCGATGTTGATATCTAAAGTGCTGTTAGACAGCGTTGCATTTTAGGCGGCCTGTTGTACAGCATAATTATAGCTTTCAACTGCACAAATAATGTTATCGTCGGTTTTTAATGGAAGAGTTGTCAAAAATAGTCTTCAGTAGTTCCTGGAAATAGGACCCTTTTGTTTTGGCGTTACAGAAAATACAAGATTTATTTTTAGTAATTATTTTACTATTTACTGTAAAAGTTATAGGATAGTAATCTAAGAAGAATTCAAGGCAGAACTCAGTGTCATAGGACTCAGTAATTTTTAGCAATGCCTTTGATAATGCCGAAGGCCAGTAATTTTGTCAGATGGCCAATAACTGAGTTTTCCTGTTGACAAGACTGCCAGATTCATGACTTCAATCGTCTTGAATAGTTGACGCCCCTTGGATAGGTTCGATCCTCAATGCGTGTATTTGGCATTATAATCTCCTGCAATGATGAAGCGATTATCAAGAGTTTTAAAGATGGATATATAATGTTCCCTTTTTATAACATGCTAGTAGTGAGTGCACGGCTGAAATCGTAATACTATCATTCCAATCTTCGACCATGTTAGTAATGCTAATAATGCTAATAATCTGCAAGAATTGTTTTTGGTATTTACCAATTTCATGTTTAATATCGCTTCTTATCATAAAAACAATTCCTCCATGGACTTTACCGCGAGATTGCATTGCGTAATACAATGTATGTCCAGGAAAATGGCAATAGCTCTTGTTGAAATATGTTTCAGAAACAAGCAAAATATTTACATTTTGACTGAAAATGATAGTTATAATTTCTTGCGCATGTGCAGCCAGCCCGTTGGCATGTCAAGTTGTTATTTTAAGTTTTCTGACCATTACGTTGTTTTGATGATGAGCGTTGTTAGACTGTTTAACATTATGCCTATTATTTCCATTAACTCCTTCATCATGATGAAATTTCTATCTAAGGGCTGCGATAAGTTGTTCCGGGCTTCGAGATGCCATTTTTTCGTGTGTAGCCTAGTTGTTTTGTCTAGTAATTGATTGTCTAGTTTCAGTTCTTGTGAGTAAAGCATAGGATCGTCCTGTTTGGACAAATCTAGTGTGTATGCTTGCAGGTTCAATTCATGGTTTTAGTTCGGCTGCCCACGCAAGAAGAAATGACAGGACATCAAACGTGTCACTTTTCTCCATAATGTAAGGAAAGGACTTCTTTGTAGATCCTGATAGACCATACGACCTTTAATTAGTTGGGTGATTGCCTTCGCGCAGCACGCATTTGACCTCTTTGGATTTCTTCCTGCGCAAGGAGGTAATGGTTGGATGATCTTCTGCGCACTTGACGTATCTCGCTTTACGAAAACAAAAATTTTTTGTGTGGCCATATCACTGGCAGTTAATGTATTGAGGAATCTCACGTTTTGGATATGGTGGTTTTACTCTGCATTCGAGAAATGAATCAACGTAATGTCGTTATTGTCCTTATTGTTGCTTTTCGGTTTTAGCTCGATATAAAATGTATAAAGGGCTTTTGTAATGCCTTGCTTTTTGATATTCCATATACTAATAACTATGTTCTAAATCTTCAATTCCTTTTTTGATGTCCAAATTCGCTGTAACGTAGATATGTTTGAGTACTTTAAAACTCCTGTCTTGTTTCGGTTTGTATGTGTGGAATTCCGTATTCTTGTTTTTAAGCTCTTTCACTATGTTTACATATACAATGGAATTCTTTAGCTGGATCATAATTGGTTAATTTATAATCTTTATTTCGTATTCGTTTAATAGTGGCGACTTCGTTTAATAGTTGTGAAAAAGACGAAAATTATCGACTTTAGCAATAAAAATGGATGGGGATTTAACTGTCTTTCCTAACGTTAGTACTTGCGTCATCGAGTTTCTCCTCAAGTCCCTCAAAGGAGTTAGTAAGCACGGATTTGCATGGCTAGTATCTGTTTATTTTTGTTTGTTTGCGAGTCATTGTTATTTTGTGGCTGTTCTGGTTTCTCTTTTTATCGGTAATTTGTCTCCACGAGGCATCCTCGTTTGTTATTTGTGTGTTATATATAATTAAAGTGCCAGTGACTTTCGCATCGTTCATTAGACTTTGTTCAACAGTAGATTTGTCCAATGAAGGCGAACTTTTTCTCGTGTAAACAAAGCTTTGATGCAACATTTGTTATACCATAGGCTTCTTAGATAGTTTCTTGTTAAGCTGTTTCTTTTGTCCATATATGTCAGTTTGTGTTTTACTAAGGATGATAGTATTCGATTCTGCATTAGTTTCGCAATCAGATACTAGTATGCCCGTTTTACATGAAATGGAATTCCTATCCTGCTGAAGTTTTTGTTCTTGTTTTTTGCCTGTTTCCATGCTTTCCATAAGAACCTTTCATTCGGCGTTTTCAGTTCAAATTAATATATTGAGATGCCAATAGCAAGACCTGGCATTTCCTTGAGTGGGCGGTTATCTCTTAATCGTCAAGGGAAACCCGTTTGCCCGCTTCTCTCGTCGATGAGTATTGGATGTCCGATCTCGTGCACTGTAGTTTCCTTGCTGTGCTCCACATATCATAGTTGGAAGATATCGACAACTGGTACACTGACTTACAGTTTCAAACTCCACATTGAGTAGACGCATATGTGAAGAAGGCACTCAGGCTCGCCCGGCACATTAATCACATGCGATGTATTTTCACGTTGTCGCAGCCCGATTTCCGAACTGACCGATGTGTTACAACGGATTTATGAAATTTAATATCTCGTCAGTCTAAATATACAGCAAATGCATCACAAAACTCAAAAAAATAACGAACAAGATATGCACGATGTGTGATACAAACACCCGTGGTGTCATCTATCTTTTTCTTTAGCACATGCTATAAACTCAGAAAAACAGACAATGTAATGACGGACTCTGATCTATATACGTATTAACCAGAAATTCAACTTCCTCCTTTCCCTCTTTGGATTCAAATTGGTTGATTAGTTTGCTGAAGGATTTGCCTATTCGTTTGCTGATACTTGAAATGTCAGAATATCCTTCTCTTACTTTTCCTGAAATATTATTCGTTCCATATTATCTGAAGCGCTTGGCTTTAAACGTGACCGTGAATATTCTGGTATATTGGTATATTATCTTTGACATAGTTATCCAACGAACGTTATTTCCAATCTCTTCATTGAAATATTGCACAATTTGCCATTGATTTTTGAATAGTCTTTCGTTGATTCGTATCAACGTTTTATCTTGATTTTAAATGTGATTTTAAATCTTACAACAGTTAAAGATTATCGTACCGTCTTTTATGTAAATGTGAATTGTTTCTTGCAAATCTCTATATAGAAGCTATATTGCTATGCAATGTTAAGCAGTTGATGTTATGGGTATTCTTCGTACTCGTCCTGAATAAAGATTTATGGCTTGAATCTTCTTAAAAATTTCGCTTAGTAAAGCGAAATTTTTGGCGTGGTTTTCTGCAAAAATTCTAGCATAGAGTAGCCTTGATGTCTTCTTTCTATTTATTGCACAACTAATAGTAACCTTAACGTAGTCCTAACACTTTAATCCTTGGCAATTCAGTTGTTATCTTTTTGTAATTGATATATAAGTGCCGTTTTTGACGTTCTCCACTAATCGCTCAATCATATCATTGGATAACGTATAATATGGCCATATCTTTGTGTGATTACTCATCACTCATTACTTATCACAAAGATCAAGTCCCCTTCTGCCTGAAAAACATCAATGCGCAATAATCAGAGCCAAAATAGTTTCGCGATAAAACCGCGTTTCTATATTTGAAGGGATTGCTTATCCGAAAATACATAACACACAATATATTTGCTTTGTAAGGAGGAATTCCTCAATATCGTTCTACGATTTTAATTGAAGGAAAGTATCTACTATTATCTTTTTCGGTATTCTGGGGATACCGAAATATAGTACTGAGGACGCTGACCACTGCTCATACCCCCAGCGCGGTAACTATGATTCTCTTAAGGGGGGGGGGGGGCGAGAGTAACTATGACCTGCCGCTGTGTGTAAGTTTTTCTAATCTTCACATCTTAACAAGAAAGGTCGTTATTACAGGCTGGTAGGCGACATATACAGCCTCTGGCGGTCAAGTCATGTTTCTAAAGTCCTACTGGAAATGCTGAGCTCGAGTAAACGAGATCAGCAGCTAAATTGGAGGATGGCACTAACTGGAGTCAATCCAGGAAGTTAGAGAAACCAGAAAGAATATGTTGGAATAGATTGGCGGAGCATTTAATGCTCACTCTGCCTGGGATAATCCAGTAATTCATTTGTCGATAAACAGAATGCCATGGTAATTGAGTGTTTATGGACAAGTAACATTCCAAAATGAGGACATCCGAGAGTGAACCGTCCATTTGTATAACAAGTGTATAGATCACCTGACCTTTTATAACAGATGATGTGAATTAGTAGCAAGAAAATCATCGCGGTGACAGAGCGGAGTCCGAAATTTTTGGATGAAGCACCGAGGAGCGCCTCTCACGCGGCTTTCCCTGTTAAGTGCATAGTAATGCACAATCAAGTTTCGTCATAAGGAATGACGGAATGACGGAATTCCGCTTGACTAATTCTTTCAAAATCGTTTGACGAACTCCTTGGCAAACGGATAGAGGGAAAAACAAGGTTAGAAGAATACGCGGAGCCGAAGTTGTTGAGTTTATATTCAACGGGAGGGTTAAGTCTCGGAAGTCTGCTGGTAACGCTTCATGAGCACAGGTTATAGTGCATTCCCTGATCTGTGATTATTACTTTTAGTGCATCTTGTAGTCCAAGTAATGAAGAAAGATTACTTTTGTTGAAATTTCTGTAATGATATCATCTTTGGTCATATTCGGTAGTATATTGGTTCATTAAACTAGACAATGCCTATAATTTTTGGAAATAAGTAAAGAACTAATTATGTTTAAGAGATGAAAGGTTTCAATCTGATAAATTCTTTTGATCGCAATTTTCGGTATTAATCTAATATATATATTATTTTTAGCTCTCTGACACAAATTTTTATGTAGTTATATAGTTGTTTATATCAGTTTAATAACTAATTAAATAAGTAATTGTTTATCTATGAACATATTATACTGCTTCTATTTCAGGCTATGTACAGAGTCAAATATTTTTCATAATGTATATAAGATCTAATTGTTAGTAAATTCAGCATATCAGCAGGTATATTGAACTGATGATTGTTAAAACAAGTTTATTCCTTGAGTTTTCTTTCTTCATCTTTTTGCTGTTCTTTAGCTTGGTGGCAAGACAATCTGTTGTTTCAATACGCGACAATATATCCATGATCACATTTTCTAAGTCACATTTCTTTAAATAAATCATTATGGTACTAAACTGACTGATGAATTTCAATCGTCTAGCTTTTTTTCTGATTCCTGATAGAAAGCAAGAGTGATTTCTGAACAATTTCTGAAAGATTACGTGGATATGTTTCAATTGCTATTCAAATAAGTCACTAAAATGTTACCTATATAATAACACATATAGTTAAAATTTTTGAAAATTAAATAAATTGTTAAAAATTTTGTATTTTTCAAACCAAGTGATATTGCCAAAACCTCATATCGGTTTGTTACATGTCGTAAAGTAGTAATAGTAGTTTCGATTATGTTTTTTGTAATTGGAGTATAATAATATACTCTTCTCAAATGAATGACGAGAAAATATGTTTTCTATGCGTAAAGTCGTGAATACATACTAATAAGAATCTGACACTTTTTAATCTTCTATAAACTGTATATGATTTTCATACTGGTATCTTCTTGGTATTTTTTTTGGCATATATGTACCATACACAACGAGGAAATAGCTTATTAGCTGCCTGATGATTTACAAATTCTGATTTTAATTAAGTATATGAATTCTATTTTTGCAATTTACAATTTTTCATCGATAAGCGATGAAATACTTATGCCAATTATAATATTTTGATATGAACATAATAATACATGTTATGTATTCTTGGGCGGCTATGGGAGGATTGTAATTTGAACAATAAGTAGCTTAGTACTCAGTAAGTAACTTATGATTTAATGAGTTAGATTTCAGGTGTTAATTGAAATATGTGATTCTAAGATAAACTGCGCTTTTACTTTTATATCAGTTTATTATAAAGACGTCATCATAAATCGATTGACAAATTAAAGTTGTATAAAGATACACATGGAGGTGAATGAAGGTAAAATGTTCAACTCAATGTTTTTCTTAAATATAAATTTAAAGTAAGCGCTTTCGTTCTAAAATTTTAATTGGTATTTCGTTTGTTATATATAATTATATTGGCTATATATAGTTATATTGGCTATATACAGTTATATATAGCTATATATAATTTTGCTATTTTGTCAGTACTTCTGGATATATATGCTAATATCTTCTGGATATTAGCAAAAAGTCTGCATTGATCAAGAAATGTAATTTGCTTTTCTTATCCGTTATGTGGAATCTGAAATATTATTGATGTCTACCGTCGGCAGGGGTTTCTATCGTTATTGTTGGAATTTTCCTGATTTACAAAGAAATGTTGTGACCTGCACAGTTGAAAACACTTCTAAGCTTTTTCTTTAAAATATCTATATTCGTAACAGATTCTGGATCGATTTCGCGATATGAATCTGCTTCTGCTATGCGATTCAGCTTATCTGCCACATGGCTATTGTATCCTCGTCCTGTTGATTGCTGCATGATTTTTGTTAACTCATCTATTTGCAAAAGATTGATTGATGGATTATTTATTCTTCTTCTTATAGTGCCATATGCTCAATGTAGCGTATAGGTGTATATGTGTTTATTCGCATAATGCGAATTGTGGCCTCTTCTGAATAAAATAATAGTGTCTGAGATATCGCACCAGTTTCTGATGTTGCGGAGTTATGAGTTAATATTCTTCTGCAATATGGTCAGTCTTCTTTTCCCCTCGATATGTTAAACCAGGAAATTCTTCGTATCTCCCGGTAATTTAATACTTGTTGGGATGCTATTTCTTAAAGTTTTCCTGTCATAATAAAGTTTTTCCGAACATATAATTATTTTGGGGAAACATTTCCTCAAGGAGTTTTCTTTTTGTCATCGTAGGTTTCCATTTTCTATGTCGCTGAGAAATGACATTTCTTTCATTCCGAATGTTAGAGTTATACTGTTTGTACCAGTATGTTTTATAGTGCTAATAACTCTATCCTAGCGACTAACTTCCAAACTGGAGGATCTAATATCTTTTGGGCTCCAATAAAATTTGCGTATTAAAAGAGAGAGAGATTGAGTATGTTCGATCGTGGAAATCGAGGAGGAAAAAGGTATTGGAATCATGCTGAGGAACGTGGATCTTTCAATTGTCAGACAATCGCTCTCGTCCTTTGACTATTTGCTTCCCGATTATTTATTTCGATAGCATTATGGCTTTCTTCTTGTTTGTATATTTTATCTGCATATACTGTCAATTTATATAAGTTCACATCGAAAATGGGAAACAATATGAAAAATAATTCTTGGAAAATCTTTGCTGCCACAATATGCGAAGAAAGTTGTCAATTGTTTCAGCAATAATTCGCATTTCTGTTAATAATATGAAAACTATTTTGTTATTAAACTCCGTCTCATCTAGCAACATGCACAGCTATTTCTTCAGTTGTTCAGTTTCAAAAAAACAGTTGTTTCTTTTGAAGCTTTTGATTAATATAGTTTTTAGTTCCTAATATTCATTTGTTTGAGGTTGTTCGAGTACGTCAGCAAGCATAATTTATTTGTCCGAGTATTGAACTAATTTAATATTATGTAGGCCATGAATTCGTTTTTCAAGGAAACAAAATCGAAATTTCAGACAGTTATATCAAATCATCATTAGCTTTATTAAATTCGTCTTTAGTCTAATTTTTGCAAAGCATGCTGCGTATGATGATTATATAGCTCTCTTTCCTAATCGACCGATGACATCAACGATTCGGTATTCCGACCTCTATATTAGATCTCAATTACATTTCGATTCATCATTTTCCCTGCACATTGAGATTATCTATTAATTGATATGGTGTCTGTTATTCTTAATCACCTGATATTTAATGTTTGCCTTTTTCCAATCACATCGAGCTCATCGATTTTATTTATGATGATTATGCTATACATGACTTATGCTTAAAGATAAAGATGAAAGGAAGTTTGTTACGAACTTTTACATCACGATTTCTTTTTAATCAACAATTTCGTTATTCTTTTATTTCTTTTTTTACCACGTACATTACATAAAAACTCAGAAAAACGTGTTCTGGAATAAAGAATGCAATAAAGAATTATCTAATGTAATATATATATATATATATATATATATATAATTTGCTTTCTGACAAACATACACACATCTGATATATATCTCAAAAAGTTAATTCTCTTTTTCTTTTTCTCTTGGAAGTTGCCCAATCCGACAACTTGATGAAAGATTCGTCTGCGTATTCAACGATTCAAGAATATCATGGTAACATTAAAATATTTTGAGTTGTAATGATAATTGATGAATTGCAAGGATGTTCATACAATTCATCAATTGTAGAACATTCTTGTGAATCACTGCATTTAATTTATGCAGCTGATCATAATATATATTCGAATTGATCATTTTGCGCTTTAGAAATACGAAACGATCATAGAACCTGATATCTTTTATCAATCATATGATTGATAAATAATGCTTGTCTTTGAAATATTTCTTGGCGATTTGTGGCACTATTATTACATTACATTTGTGGCACTATTATTACACTATTTTACATTCGACATTGTAGACGATTCATTTTTCATATCATTCATTTTTCAATTAAAAATGTATTGTTTTATTCATGTTTTTTAAATAAATTGCTGATGCAAATGCGTTCAATTAGATAAACTTCAGTTTATCCGCTTAAATTAAATTTGGATATAATCTCTCTTGTTATATAGTAAATTGATACTGATTAATACTTTTATTTTATCGATATCGATTTCAACTGGTTAGCCTGAGTCTATAATGCATTTTGGACAGAAAAATCTTCGAAGTCTCACGAAGTTTTGGTATATTTTTTTCATGATATCTTTGTCATACTTCGTCATATATCTCTTCACAGATTTATATCACATTTTTATCCTTTTTATAAAGATATTATATGCTAGAAATACTAGTTTTGATATATTCATTTTTCAAATGAATTTTTCAAAGACATAAAATGCAACCAATTATAATATTGTTTCTCTAAATGCATGTTGAAATGTACCTGTCATTGACTATGCGCTTACAAGATTTGGACTGAGTTCTTCAGCGCCCTTGTATTATTTAAAATCAAATATCGACAAAAATAAAAATTATTATCTAATCCAATATAATAAATAATTACATCTACTCAGCATGCATACATACGCATTCTACTATCTATTGGACTTCTTAATCTGGATTTCAATTCCTTTATTTCGATTTTACGATATTAATAAACTTTTTCTTATATTACCGGTGCATATTGGTATATATTTTCTATCCTTCCCCTTTTCTTGTTCTTTTACTTTCCTCCTCTTTTTCTCTCTTCCTTCCCTTCTTTCGTCCCTTTCTCTTTCCGGCCCTCTCCTTTTATCTATTTTCCTTTCTTTCCCTCTTCTCCATTCTTCTTCTGTTATTTTTCCTCTTTCTGTTCGCTTTTTCATTTCTTGCTTTTTCTTTCTTTTATCTAAACTCCATCAAGAGACATAATAATATTTCGCACCAAGAATAAAAAAAGAAAGTGTGACATTGTTGGATATTAACTAGACATGGAATAATAATATAAATTTTATTATTAAATTATTGTTAAATGTTCATGCAAAATGAAAATTATTTTATCTAAATTTCAAAATTATTTCAATTAAATTCTTCAAAATAAAAATTATTTCATAGTTCTTAATTCTTAACTTTTTTCACAGACTTTCGTCAAAGAGATTAATATTGTTATGTTTGGCTATCTGTTAATGCTCAGACTAGCATGATCCTTATTTTTGGATGTCAATGAATGATTGTATGATTTTCCCCGGAGAAAGCTCAATACGATCACAAGTATTTTGTGATGAAAGTGTAGAATAAATTCTCCTATTTTACTTACCAGAATTCAGCTTACTGTGGTAGTTGTCGTTAAGATTCGGTCTTAATCACCATGATTAATTTATCGCAGCGTGAATTTTATTATTAAGGATCACGAGTAAATACTCAAAGTAATTGCTCGGATAATCATGAAAGGAACAACTTAAGTAAATTATGTTGATAAAAATAAATATATGTTATAATCATCATATAAAGTGATGCAAAATGATCTTGTGGATAAAATATAGCTTGTTAAAACACAAAGAAGTCAAAAAAGATACAAAACCGCGATAAAAGATGAAGTCGGAATAATAAGAGCTAAAATGAGAGTGCAGATCTAAATACGAATGCTTAAATGATGATTCATGCATTGGCGTTATATAACAATAATCGCAATTGTCAATATGTTGATCATATAACAGTATTGTTAATAACAACAGCAACTTATGCTATATTCGCATATACTTATGTTCGGAGGTATTTTGTCCCAAAATATTCTGTGTCATTTGACTGTTGTTTAGGGCCCGCAATTTAGCGTAGGTTTGATTTGTGTCTTTGTCAAGAAAGTCATAAAATGAAAATGGAAGGAAGAAAGTTTTGATAGTTAAGATTTCCTAAAGGATTTATAAATATTACATTAGATATTACATGAAATTAGGCTTAACAGTAGTTATTTATAATTTTTATTGTACTTTACAAAATTCATTCAAAAAACTTAAATGTATAATAAAATTATAATCATTAACAGACAAAGTAAGTTATTAAAGGTAAATTATATATTTTACAACAATTGAATTATAATAAGTTAATAGAAAGTATATTAGTTTATAAGATTACATGAAGGAAAAGTCAGAAATTTTATTAAGTTTGGTCAGCTTCGAATATTAAATTTTGTTATCTTAATCATATAAATAATATTAAATTTTTTATTTTTAATTAGTAGAATTTAAATTAGAATAAGATGTACTTTTCTTAAATGTTATAACTATGCTAAAGAAATGAATATTCTTTTAAAAATCAATTTTTTTCTTTTCAAATGAAAGTCATCAAAGTGATAAGAAATATGGAAAAATATTTTAGATAAATATTTTATGTTTTTAAATATGTTATGAAATATATCAAGATATATATATATCAAGATAGATTTCCCGAAATTTTATATTTTTAAAAAGATCATTTTTATGTTATTTCTGAAAAATAAAAATAATTTATTATTATTATTTTTATATCTAAAGTCAGAAGAGGGGAAAGAAAAATTTTATAAAAAAAAAGAAATTTTCAACAATAGCTCTCTTATATATATATATATATATATATATATATATATATATATATATATATATATATATATAACATATTAGGCAGTATGAAGGTTAAAATTAATCATTATATTAAGCTTGTATATATGATCGACGACCAATGTAATCGATTTTATTCTCAAATGACAACATAAATATTTTCTGTAGATAACGAAATTAAATTCTTTTTATCAATAATAGAATCGTTTTATGATATTAAAATAATTAACTGAAAATGGAGGATGATATAAAAATAATGAATGGAATTAGTAATATAATAAATTTTTACGCTGATTACATTTTTAAGAAAATATTAAATTATTATAAATATGAAATATCATAATTTTATTTTTAATCTCTTTCTTCAATTAACTTTCTGAAAAGATGAGTAATTATAATAAATATATATCAAGACCAAGAATGTATATATGTACATATAATTTCTGCAACATATACATAGAATTCATAAAATGATGGTTTGAGAAAAAGAAAATGATAGGAAAAAGTAAATCAAAAGCATAAAATAAATGTTTTATGTCAGTTTTTGTGTTTCAAATAAAGTTTTGAATATTTATGATACGTGTATGTTTAATTATGTTTAGTTTCAACGAAGTTAATTATATATTATACATTTGTGTAATGTATCATCTTCTAATCTAACCTAACCTGATCTAACCTAGCCAAACGTAGGAAATAGAAGTGACATTACTTATGCTAATCATGTTCGGACAGGAAGATAGACGAATTCGAAAAGATCATTTCTTGCCTATTATAACCTTCGTAGTTTAAATCAAACCCATTCAATCTCTTATTTAAATTGTTCTATCTTAATTTATCTTTCTTAATCTATTTTACTAATTTTTTATCTTAATGTAATAATCTTACCCTATCTTATTTAATCCCTATTTTAATAGATACTTAATAGATACTTTTTTTAGTTTTCTTTTATTTAACTTTATTCTTCATATCGCTTTATTAATTTTTGCTGAATCTAGATGTCATTTTATTCTTTTTTTTTAGTTTTCTCTTACTTTTTTCTTTTAATTTCTTTTCTTTTATATTCTTCTTATTCCTTTTTATATTTTCTATTTCTTTCATAATTTCTTTTTTTTCTTTCTTTTGTCATTTTGCTTTTCTTATATCTCACTCTTCAATCTTCCAGTCCACTATCTTCTATTGGTCTCTCCTTCGATCACTTTGTTCTTTTAATTCTTCTATTCTTTTTTATTCTTTTTCTTTGCAATCTTTTCTTCTTTTTATCTTTTCATTTATCATTTATTGTAAACAAAATTACTAAAATAAATAAAATAAAATTTCAAAATAAATATATAAATTTTAAAAGAAATAAATAAAATGAATTTATTATAAATTATATATTTATATGTAAAATAAAAGATAAAAGATTTTAAGATTGTTTGTGGCGGTGCATGTTGAAGGTCTATAAGTTGGGCTAAGTGTTGTTTGTGTATATATATTGTGATGCGTTGTGTCGAGAACAGCCGCGGAAAAAATCGTCGATGCTCGCGGGATGACGTGATTCATACGAATTAGATAGAAATATGCGGCGATTAGCCGACACGAATATTCTGGAGCTTGTTTCCATGCAATCATGTGAAACGTTGAGGTTAAGCATGCGATGTATATCGCTTTGAAAGGATCGAAAAGTTCGAGAGTCATGTTAAGACGAGTGAGTTGAGAGTTGCGAGTAGCTGAGAGCTGTCAGTTGTGAGTCAGCAAGATCAGGGAGCTAGTCTTGCGAGAGACATTGTATCTTAAGCGAAGAAAAAGTGTTTTTTTTTGTTTTGTTTTCAATCTGGGATGTCGAAAATCCATCATTTCATATAAAATAATCCATCATATTATAATTATCATTTTCATCCTCATATCTCATTTATATCCTATATATATATTGTTGCGATATATTATAGATAATATTATAGATAATATAGATAATATATATCCACAAATGAATTTTTTTATTTAGCTTTTTTGTTTATAGAAATTATATATTTATAATGATATTTTATAATGTTTCTCTGCCAATACAATATATTGCTTAGAACGATTTATGTTTGATTTGATACACTTCTTACTATAGGATAGAAGAAAGGGATTATCCGTGGCATATCAAAAGCATGTAAGCGGAGAAACCGATGTGCTTGTCCGTATATTTGGACGCGTCGCGTTCAGAACAAAGGACAACCGCGAAAAAAGCCGTTGACACTCGCGGAACGACATGATTCGTTCAGATCGAATAATAATATGTAGCAATTGGCCGATAACTCTGAAATGTAACCACCACTTTTGGGTATAAAAAGGACGACGGTAGAGAGTGCAGAGCAGAGAGTAACAGATAGAGAGTGTGAAAACAGAGCGAGGGTAATCGAGTAATTGTAGAGTCGTGAATGGCGAAGCCTGTGGAGTTAGCTAGCCTATCGAGTTATCTTTGCGTTGTATCTTTGTTCTATCAAAGAAGAATAAAGAGTCTTTTACTTATTGTTCCATCAATCTGATACGTCGAAAATCTATGACATTTTAATGATTCCATCAGAATAGAAATATCCTACATTACTTTGATATGCAAGATTGAAATCACATTCTTTCAATATTATCTCGCAAATACCGTACTATAATTGTCAGATATTAGCGAACCGGTTACAGCATCATGTTTGATGTTTCTAATCTTTTTTATGTTTCTTATTATCAATGTGTAAGTATGTCTTTGCTCTATTCTAAGTCTGATGAATTCGAGCATGATTATATCATTTTTTCTATTCTTCATGAAGTTTGGCATTTTCTTGTTAATACGCTGAATATTATATGCGTTATTTACGTGCGTAATTAATCTTAATTAATTGTATCGAATTTTGTATGTATAATTAATCATGTTGAATCTACTAATGTCAACATGATATGATACACGTTGCATTCAACGTTGTAACAAATGAGATCGATATACATAACTTTTTCACAACAGAGTGGTAGTATGCATTCGTAATGAAATTTGTGTAAATATATTTGAAATATATTAAGAATGCATATATCCATGTAGATTGATTGAACTTCACTACAAGTTTTTGTAATTCTGATTATATTCTTCAGATCAGAAAAGATATTTCAACTGTGAAAACTTGGTTTTACATTTATTGTCTTCACCATATCTACCACTCCATTACGTTATAAATTTAACATCAATGTTGTGTCATAAGACCATGTCCTCCATGGTTTTGTCAAATTATTTATTAATGTTTAAATTCTTTTTGAAATTATTTTTAGGATTTATTTTTATTCTAAAATATCAAGTATAATCGCTAAATGCAGATTATGCGAACTATGATGAATATTTGCAATATTTTGTAATATGAAGGCTATAACTAATATATTGCTGTAAATTGGGATAATATATGATGTAACGTTTTTTATCATATAAAGTTTATCTTCTCGCTTAAATGGTTTATCGTGATTTATCGGAACGTTAAATACATAGTGTAAATACAACAAATACTGTAAGTCTATCTTGAAAACATAATATTTAGAAATTTAATATGACATCTATAAAAATAATATAAAAATTGAATATATCGTGAAAAATTTATTGCAAATCGGCATAAAACTATAATGATTAATATAGCTCAATCATACAAATTATTTATTTCGAGATATATGAGATTATTTATATATAAGAGAATTTCGTTTCAATATATCATATAACTGCATATACTGCATTGTTATTGGCCTATGCATATTTATTAAAATATTGACTCCGACTTCTGCATATTTAATGAATATAATCAAATTAATGTTAGTAAATAGCTTGTAATTAATAAGTGTATATTTCAATATCGAATCATAAGGTCAGATAAAATGTATTACGCGGAATCAAGTTCAAAAATTGCGAGATAACTATTGCGAAAGTTTTTAAAAATATTGGTTAACAAGATATTAGTTTCCAAGTATAAATCGCTGAGAGTTTGGATGAAGAACGATTGTTATGTTGACAGCATATGCACAATACGTCGTCTCCGTCATAGTATTACTTAACAATGAGTTATAAAATGATTTACATATTAGTAAATATATTTCCTCTAACTTTTCGATTCACTCAATATACGAAAAGATATTAGCAGATCAAAACTTTTAGATAATTTATTAAATTCATATTACAGTATTCATGATTTATCTCTGCTGAATAAATTGATTTGTCTAGATTGCTACTCTTGAGAAACTTGTATGAATTTCACATAAGTTTCTGTATCATTTTTGTCTTTGGTTATTTTGATATTTTTTTATAAAATAAAGATATTTTTTGTTATAAATAAATCTATACATTCTTTATATGATGTAGTTTTTCCATAAATTATGCATCATAGTATGAAAATCTTGGAGAAAATATAGGAATGCAATACAAATCTATAAATTAAGTTATAATTTGAATGTGCAGAAGTTTTATATACCTCAATCAGTGATAATTATACTCGTTTGTATATAATATAAGCTTATATAATATATGTTAAATATCCAATAATATAATATTGATACATGTATAATTTAATTTTTTCAGATTTTCTCCATTTCTTTTTCGGATTTCCTTTTTCCATCTGTTTCAAAATGCATTCTACAATGAATTCATTTAGCATACATAACTAAACTAAGTCATTCCTTTCTGTTATTTGTTGAAACTCGATCATTTGTCATTTGAAAAGCTAATAGCACAATTATACATTCTATTATAATCTATACAATTGCAAGTTATCGGACTAAAGCAACACAACTCTGCAAGAGTGATTTCTATTAATTTTTGGCAAGAAGAAAGTATTTTTTATGAAGTATATTTATTCATTGTAAATATATTTTTAACTGTCATATTTGCTTAATTATGACTGTATAAAAGTATAGAGACATGAACCATTCGAAATTCCGTGCATTGTTATTAGCTGTGCATATAGTTGATTAATATTCTTGTTCTTCTTCATATCATATTATTCTGTATAGTCATATTACAGTTTCGAATTCATAGAACGTTTGAACAATATATACATTGAAGATTCCCAATTACTCTTTCTCGACGTAATGTTCTTATTTCTAACATACTTATGAATTTGCGTCTTGATATTATTGGCAAGTGAAGCCATATGAAAGACAATCACAATTTCTTGAAATGAATTATTGAAATTAATTATTGTATTATTCGATTGGTCCTAAATTCATCTTTTTTCGCTTTTAATGTCAGAATATATAAATAAATCTTCGATATATTTGTGAATTCTTTTACTTCGACTATAATGAATTTACAACAAGAATTAAAAAGAAAAGCTCCAAGAAATTCTAATATATTCTAATATATTCTCCATTTTATTACAATTAAATGAACGACATCGTCTTAGTTTTTTTTTCGTGTTCAGGAGAATATTTAAGAATATTATTGAAATATTCTATTCCTTCCATTTTAAATTACACAGGAAGGGTGCTCTGAACATCGCAGTTCATTGCTAGTTACTATTTAGAGTTTCATGAACGTTCGCTGAACATATAAACTATCAGTGTCAAAAGCATCAATCTCGTGAACTCGTTATAACATTTGACACATCGGTCCGATCGAACTACGGAGATGAGAAAATGTATTCTACGAAACTCATCTCTAAGGCCGGATGCAACCGGCTGCTTCCCTCGCGTTTATACCTGCTCAGCATTGTATTTGTGATCGTGCGTGCATGTATGCCTCGTTCATATCCTTCAGCTATGGTGAAGCATAACATAGAGGAAATTACAATATAGGGGATTGGACATCCATCGATGAGAGGAGTGGGCGAGCGAGTTCTTCGCGACGATTAATAAGCGATTGCGAACATTCTCAGAGGAGTATTAGACTGAGGAACTGTCATACTGTTGGCATCTTAGTTTGTGAACATGAATTTAAATAAATTTAGAGCTTTTACGAAACGCATCGAGACAGACAGAAACCAAGACCGATATACTGCAGTAGGATCTCCACATTCACAAAGTATGAAATACATATGGCTACACCGGCAGATGAAGCTGTCCGCGACACGGATACCACGGACGAACACGATCTTTGGTAAAATGCAGACAGACYTACATGGTCAGAAGACATAGCAAGGGTGTGCTTAGGAAGCCCATGGTACAACAAACTCTACATCAAAGCTTTATTAACAATAGAATAAGGTCGTATGCTCTATACGAATTAATTGCTGTACGAGATATTATATATGACGAGGTGTTGATACTCTAATATAAATTCCATACAATCAAAAGAAAAAGAAGGAAGRCCCAAGGTGAGCAAGAGGAGAAAACGGAACTGATAACGTCTCATAAATTGTACATTTACTAATTAAGTAAATCTGTGGCTACAACTAACAGTTTTGAAGGTCTCGAGTAGGTGTTCGACGACATAAATTACAAGAGTGGAAAAAATAGTCAAGCTCCCTTTCATCTTTGTTCCTAGAGTTACCAATATACAGCCGCTCTCTCAATTGCTAGAAGAAATCGCTATTGACGATTATGTAATCAAAATTATAAATAATGAGCTAGTTAAAATCTAGCCCAAGAGCTCCATTATGTCAGCATAAAAGAGTTTAAAAGCAAGGATTCGGAATTCCATACTTATAAATCAAGATTATAAACAAGAAAGGAGCTTTAAAGTTATCCTTAAATATATGCATCCTTCATCGAATGTAGATCTCGAATATAGAATGACATAAAAAACAAGTTGAAAATCAAGGACATACAGTTACCAATATATGGAACATCAAAAAGTAAGGCACTTTTCCATGTTCTATGAGTTAAAACCCGAGAGCAATAATAAAGACATCTACGAAATTAGATCATTTTTTCATTCCAAAATAAAATATGAACCACCACACCCAAAACGTGCAATTCCTCAATGCATTAATTGAGGCCAGCGATATGGCCATACGAGAAGTTTTTACTTCCATAAAGCGAGATGTGTTAAGTGCATAGAAGATCACCCAACCTCTAATTACTCATGCAAGAGAAAATCTAATGACATTAAATGCGTGCTCTACAATGGCAACCACCCAGCCAATTACAAGGATTATATGGTCTATAAAGAGCTACAAAAAAGGTTTTTCGCTGCATTATGGAGAAAAGTAATAACACTTAAACCAAAAATTAAACTTAGAAGTTTACATAGTAGATTCCTTCAACAAGATGATCCTATGTTTCAATCATAAGAACTGGAAATGGATAATCAATTATGTGCCAAAATAATCAGTTTACGCAAGAATACATGGTTCAGGATAACTTATGCGTTATACAAGCAAGCGTTATACAGGAATTGTATCATGTAATGAAGGAGTTAATGGAAAATATGGAATGTTAAGGACCCTATCAACTCGCGTCACCAAAATGACGTAATGGATAGGATACATAAAATAATAACTTGGAATGCCAACGGGTTGGCTAAACACTTGCAAGGAATCAAAATTTTCATTTTCAGCAAAAACATAGACATTTTACTTGCTTTACTGAAATACACTTTACTAACAAGAACTACTCTTGTATTCCTGAGTACCTACATTGTATCACAAATGACTGATGGTAAAGTTCATGGAGGAACTGCTCGTAAGAAGTAGCATTATGAAATACCAAGGAGACTTCTGCCGGATATCATGATCGTGAAGATCGTATTAGACTTGGAATAGTTGTATTATCATCTCAGCTGTATACTCATCTAAGCATTCTAAAACATGAATAACATATAATCTTTTTTAAAACCCAAGGTAACCATTTTATTCCTGCAAGACATTATGCCAAACGTATTGGGGATCCAGATTTACTCTATTCAAAGGACGAGAATTTCTCAAAGCGATTGAAGCCATAAACTTGGCAATCTTCTCAACAGAGGAGCTGATCTACTGGCCATCTGATAACAAAAAATCCTTAACCTGGACTTCAGCGCTATCAAGGATATTACGCTATCAAGATTATTGCTGTACCGAGTTTGGAATTATGTCTGGAATTATTCTCAGATAATTTTCCAATAATTACACTAAATAGCAAAGTAATCACTAAAGGCAAACCGTGCACTCTCCATAACGCCAAAACGAACTGGCCTCATTTTCAGGAGCTAACGACTACTATTGACTTCTTTTTTACTCCATTTATTCTTTTCAGTCTCGCTCATGCCTCTGACTCCGCGAGATGCCTTTGGATCTTATTATGTTTTA
Organism: Eciton burchellii; assembly: GCA_020341155.1. NCBI lineage: Eukaryota > Metazoa > Arthropoda > Insecta > Hymenoptera > Formicidae > Eciton > Eciton burchellii. Next base: position 113,528 of record JAHMML010000099.1, on the reverse strand, counting down.
CTATCTGAATTTAATCTCGTTGTTCTTGTTTTGGATACTTTTTGGAGTTCGTATTTTGGCTGCAGGAAAAATTTCTGCCACTGCTTTCCCAGGAAGATTACTGTGGTTTACAGTCCTTCAGCATCCGAAGAGGTCCGGTGTAGGCATCAGCCAACTATGTCGTCCGACAATCGAACACGAACGCCCTTAGGTAGTATTGGAATTGAAGCAATTAAAAAACTTGCTATTTATTTTGCGAATCTTTGCCCTCATTTCTGAATGTTGCCCCCAGTTCTCTTGAACTGATTTTCTATGTCCTTTAATCTCTTCTGCATCTTCTTTAAAAGAAGTTGGAATTCTGTCCGTTGTTTTTGTCCTATAGTACCTTTGTCAAGTCCGGTTTTGTGTTGCAAAAGTGTTTAAGTTCATTCTTTGCGTGTGATTCCCAAAAATGTTTTCCTGTCTACTCATTACCGCACATGCATTTATCGCTTTCTCTCAAGTTCATTTGTACCAGCTTCGCTACGTATGATCAATATCCCGTTAGAAAGTGAACCATCTGAAGCCTTGAATTGTGGTTCGCCAGTTTTTCGAAGATCTGAATATATTTGTGTGTCCATTAGAGTCTGTTTAGAGCCATCTATTGTTCCACATGTCATCTTGACACACTTCTGATTCTCTTCCCAGTAACATGTTGTCATATCTATTTAGATCTATCTTTTACTCTATTGCCTTTACTACAATTTACAAATCTAAGCATGAATGACTATTTACAGACTTTCCATAGATATTGTGGAATATGCCCTGCACATCTTCCGGAGGACTGTTCTTTCGTTCGGATCGTTAGAGTTTTTCTTCGAATGCGGACCTTCTTGTATTCATCCGCAAATATTTGAAATGCATATGTTACTGGGTTCAGAAATATGGCATTGTAATATATTTTGAACTTTCTTCGATGAATGTTGTATTGGCTATTTGCTAATGTTAATATCTTATTGAATTGTTCTTGAATCTTTGCTTTCTCCAATGATGTGTGTATATGTCTGGAGAAGTTAAGTTTCTGATATCACGATGACGCCAAGATATTTTACGTCCTCCTTTATTGAGAAGGTGATTATTCCCAGCTTTATTATTGACTTTGTTTTTAGTGTTTTTCCAAGCACTATTGCCTGTGTCTTGATGAGTGACATCGTCATCTTTGACAGCAGTTGTGAATAATTCTTACTGCTATATTTGCCTTTATTCTTAATTCTCTGCGGCTATTGTAGATCACCGGAGAATACAGCGAAATTTTTTATGCTTTTCTCTCTATTGGAAGATTCAATACATCGTCTAAATATGTATTCCATAATATAGCTTCCAGTATTGATAATCCAGTATAATCTTATGGACATTCTCGATTTATCTTTTTCCTTGCGATGCATTCTGGTGTCCTTATTAGGATCTCTCGATCTTCGAAGGAAAACCACTGCAAGTTGCAGAGTGAGTTGTGAGTTGGTATCTGGAGTTGGTATCTTGGTCGCTCCTTAAAAAGAGAAAAATGTCTCGACCAAGACATGCAGTCGAAAGCACCGGAGAAATCGACAAACAACCACAGTACATAAGTTGTTTCTCTGATTTTTATTTTATCCACTATATGGCTTATTGTGTCCACCGTGGATTTTCCCTTCCTATCGCTATGTGGCTTAATGAAGTTTTTGTTCTTTCAGTTAATATTTGAGGCGTACATATATCACCTTATTATTATTCCCTGGATGTTTAGTAAGTACATAAGTCGGTACATCTTTGTGAATATTTGTCTCCACCTTTGCATAAGAGAAACAGCTTTGCTTTCTTATGTTGCGTGAGGAAATATCTTTGTAAGCAGTCTATTCATTGTTTGGGTCAGAAGCGGTACCGTTATATCAGAGGTTTTCTGATATATTTAGGCCTTGATTCCTGGAGTCTGGAGTTTTGTTTGGCCTTAGTGTCCTTAAATATCTTTTTATTTCGTCTAATTCTCGTCGAGTCTAACTCTCTTCCGCTGTAGGCAATCTATCGCCCACAATTGCTTCGTTGTTGTCTAGGAATAAGCTTTTTATTACTTCGTCCGCAGTTATCTGCTAACCGATAGTCATAGGTCCATTCCTCTTCTTGACGGTGGATGATTAGCGGTCTTTAGTTTATCAGTCATTATTCCGTACGTGGTGCACCATGAATCTTTGTTCATGTTTTCCTCGACGTAGTTTTTCAATATGTTCTCTTTGGCAGTTCTCATTGCTATCTTGTATTTTTGTAGACTGTTTCGGAAGGCATTTTGTGCCCTCTCTCTCGCTTCTAAGTCATGAGTTTTCTTCAGCCTTTTTTTTTTTATAAAAACATACAATGTTTGCTTTTCATTTTTGTAATATCGGAAGTCCACCATGCTCTCTCTCTCGCTATCCGTTTACATATGTTCTTGGGATTGTCTCATCACAAGCTTTGAATATCCAGCTCGTTAATTCTGTTGTAGCTTCCTTCTTATTTCTCGAGAGATCGATGGTTTCGTTTTTATCAACTCTTTACTTGACTTATGTGCTTTTCGCAGATTGTACAACGGTCTTTTCAATTTTGCTTATTGTCGGTCAGTATTTGCGTCGAGGTCAATTTTATGATGTTATGATCACTGCTGATTTCATTCGGCAGTACTTCCCATCTTTCAACTTATCTTTCTGTCCCTGAACGTATCGATGTTGGATGCGTTGCCTATGTATCCCTGATATGTCGATGGTTGTCCGGGTTCATTTGCCACTTGAATCCAAGATTTCATAATATTTCCTCGATAATTTCTCCCTTCTGGTCCGTGACTGAAGAGAACCATAGGCTCTATTTCACATTTACATCTGTATACTACGCTGTGTTGTTAGGCTAGGAGACGCATATTGTTCTGCTTGGATACATGATCCTCTATCGAATCGCTGTACTGGCAATACTGATTTATGACGTATAAACTTTTTCGGTTTTGTTGGAYCTCGACCTTGATGATGCAAATCAATTCCTTGGCTCACTTTTGTGACAACCAAGTTTTTATTGAATATCATGATTGCAGCCACGGAGTCTTTGCTAGAGGAGATACTAGTGCTTGCTGGTGACATACTCACCAGTTTACCATAGCTTATTGCAGACTCTTGAATACATATTATGCCTACTTTGCGTTTAGTACAGTATTCTCTTATTTCCGATGTCGCTTCCGATTAGAATTCTTCCTACGTTGATATGGATTATTCGAATACAGCGTACTGCTTCTTTAACGGCCATTTTTCCTGCAGTCTTCGATAGAATGTCTTATAGGAAGGGCAGTCTTTCCGCTTAGTAGAGCATTTTAATTTCCTTCTGCTGCATGATATGCAGACTTGTGTGACTTGTGTGACAGTCAGGCTTTTTATGGTCGGTTGCACCGCATCTTTCACAGCATTCCTCGGTTGTAGCAATATGACATAAGTCATGTTAGGCACTTCACTTGAGTATCTCAGGCACCTGTGGGAAATCTCTTACTTGAGATTTAATGAGAATGCCATATACAGCCAGCTTTTTTGTTTTAGAATGTGCTTTTTTATTTTCGAAGCTACTAGTATGACCATTGTCTTGGGTCCAGTCTTGAATTATGAATTTATATCGTCTTCCTCTGTGGGAAGTTCGTCTTTGAAGTTCTGTTGTACAATATTCTCTTTCGTTAGCTTCTATCGAACTGTTTGCGTCATATAGAATTAAGAAAGGATTTTTCTTCTTTGATTCTTCTTGGAGGGACTCAAGTTTCGAGTCATCTTTAAATTTTTATAGATAATTAGGAGAACTCCATTACTACTGACTTTGTTTTCATGTGTTCTGATACTCTTTATTTTTTTTAATCCGTTCTTGGATCACTTTCACTTTATTTATTAATTCTTCTTTTTGTCTTTTAATATTTTTTCTTTATCGTTGCTTGCATATATTGGAGCGCATTGAATAGAGTATCCTGCTTTAGAGTATTTATGGTATCCTGGTACGCCGAGCACTTGTTCTGTACATCGGATAGTGCCTTAGTTTGCTTTCTTGTGAGCAGCAGCATTTCGTCCAAGCAGTGATTCATGATTTCTTTCATAATCCTCTTGCTCGTCGTATGTTCGAAGAAGATTTGCTTCATTTTCTTGACCAATTGAAAAGCTTTTCTCAATCTTTCTGCTGAAGATATGGGAGCCATGCTGCTAGAGCAATGCTCTCCTCTTCTTCTCTTCTTCTCTTCTGTACCATCTCCTNATCGGAAGTCCACCATGCTCTCTCTCTCGCTATCCGTTTACATATGTTCTTGGGATTGTCTCATCACAAGCTTTGAATATCCAGCTCGTTAATTCTGTTGTAGCTTCCTTCTTATTTCTCGAGAGATCGATGGTTTCGTTTTTATCAACTCTTTACTTGACTTATGTGCTTTTCGCAGATTGTACAACGGTCTTTTCAATTTTGCTTATTGTCGGTCAGTATTTGCGTCGAGGTCAATTTTATGATGTTATGATCACTGCTGATTTCATTCGGCAGTACTTCCCATCTTTCAACTTATCTTTCTGTCCCTGAACGTATCGATGTTGGATGCGTTGCCTATGTATCCCTGATATGTCGATGGTTGTCCGGGTTCATTTGCCACTTGAATCCAAGATTTCATAATATTTCCTCGATAATTTCTCCCTTCTGGTCCGTGACTGAAGAGAACCATAGGCTCTATTTCACATTTACATCTGTATACTACGCTGTGTTGTTAGGCTAGGAGACGCATATTGTTCTGCTTGGATACATGATCCTCTATCGAATCGCTGTACTGGCAATACTGATTTATGACGTATAAACTTTTTCGGTTTTGTTGGATCTCGACCTTGATGATGCAAATCAATTCCTTGGCTCACTTTTGTGACAACCAAGTTTTTATTGAATATCATGATTGCAGCCACGGAGTCTTTGCTAGAGGAGATACTAGTGCTTGCTGGTGACATACTCACCAGTTTACCATAGCTTATTGCAGACTCTTGAATACATATTATGCCTACTTTGCGTTTAGTACAGTATTCTCTTATTTCCGATGTCGCTTCCGATTAGAATTCTTCCTACGTTGATATGGATTATTCGAATACAGCGTACTGCTTCTTTAACGGCCATTTTTCCTGCAGTCTTCGATAGAATGTCTTATAGGAAGGGCAGTCTTTCCGCTTAGTAGAGCATTTTAATTTCCTTCTGCTGCATGATATGCAGACTTGTGTGACTTGTGTGACAGTCAGGCTTTTTATGGTCGGTTGCACCGCATCTTTCACAGCATTCCTCGGTTGTAGCAATATGACATAAGTCATGTTAGGCACTTCACTTGAGTATCTCAGGCACCTGTGGGAAATCTCTTACTTGAGATTTAATGAGAATGCCATATACAGCCAGCTTTTTTGTTTTAGAATGTGCTTTTTTATTTTCGAAGCTACTAGTATGACCATTGTCTTGGGTCCAGTCTTGAATTATGAATTTATATCGTCTTCCTCTGTGGGAAGTTCGTCTTTGAAGTTCTGTTGTACAATATTCTCTTTCGTTAGCTTCTATCGAACTGTTTGCGTCATATAGAATTAAGAAAGGATTTTTCTTCTTTGATTCTTCTTGGAGGGACTCAAGTTTCGAGTCATCTTTAAATTTTTATAGATAATTAGGAGAACTCCATTACTACTGACTTTGTTTTCATGTGTTCTGATACTCTTTATTTTTTTTAATCCGTTCTTGGATCACTTTCACTTTATTTATTAATTCTTCTTTTTGTCTTTTAATATTTTTTCTTTATCGTTGCTTGCATATATTGGAGCGCATTGAATAGAGTATCCTGCTTTAGAGTATTTATGGTATCCTGGTACGCCGAGCACTTGTTCTGTACATCGGATAGTGCCTTAGTTTGCTTTCTTGTGAGCAGCAGCATTTCGTCCAAGCAGTGATTCATGATTTCTTTCATAATCCTCTTGCTCGTCGTATGTTCGAAGAAGATTTGCTTCATTTTCTTGACCAATTGAAAAGCTTTTCTCAATCTTTCTGCTGAAGATATGGGAGCCATGCTGCTAGAGCAATGCTCTCCTCTTCTTCTCTTCTTCTCTTCTGTACCATCTCCTTCATATTTAGTGGAGGAGTGTAACAAATGTTTTCCGGATATTCCCGACTATACAATATTCCGGTTATGCTTAGCGTACGACGTATTTGCTGAAACGATTTACCAATCTGTCTAGTTACCGGCTGTTTATTTTATTATTTATCGTTTCATCGATTTATCAATTTGTCGATTTATCGACTTGCCCACTTATGAACTTATCGTCTTTCCAACTTTCTGACTTTTGAGCTTATCGACTTGCTATCACAGAAGGATTCCCCTGCAACCAGCAGTTATAACATATGTAGATATTTATATATATCAATATAGAAGCGATTAGCTGAAAGGCGAGAGCGATTGCCTGACAGTCGAAGGATACGGTTTCGATTTCCAGGATCACTTTAATACCCCTCTCTTCTTGACTTTGTTATCGAATATACTTGAACTCTCTCTTCTAACATGCAAAGCATATTGGAGTCAGGAAGATATAATCAGATCCCCAGCCTGGACATTAGTTACTAGGACGTGTCGCTCTAAGCACTCTAACAAATAACAAATACGAGCCGTATAACTCTGACATCGATGAAGGAAGTGGCATCATCGAAGGTAATGAAAACCTACGATGACTGTAACAAGGAAGGCCCATACTTAGGCCCAGGAAATAATGTGTTCAAAAAACTTTATTGTGATAGGAAAATCGAAAGAAATGGGCGGACAGGTGTTAAATCATCAGAAGATGCGAAAAGCTAGCTTGACATGGTAAAAGTGAGGAGCAAATTGGGAATCTGCGTATATATTGCAGGCAAATATGTCAATACAGTTAGAGGAATGTAAAGATTACATGTCAACATACTGGGAATTAGCGAAACCAGATGTACAAATAGCGGATCATGCCATCATAATGAGATTACAGTCTACTATTCATGCCGAGAAATCAGACGTGAATCATTGCTATGGAGTTGAATTCTTGATTAAGGATTCACCCAAAAATATGTCAAAATTGTAGTGGCCTGCTTGGAGAGAATAATAATACTTCAACTGGCTGGATCACTAATAGAATGAATCTAGATCCAGATCTATGCCCTACGGCGGATAAGTAGGATAGCGACGCTGTCCATTTCTATGAACAACTGCGCGATACAGTGTGAATGACTAAGAAATTAATATAATCCTGAGAGATAATGCCACGATTGGACGTATAGCGGTTGAAGAAGTAGTTGGATAATACGGGTTTGATGATAGAAAGACCGAAGAGACATGCTCATTTAGTTTTGCTTGGAGAAAGAATATGTTATCAAAAATACATATTATGATTTCCCGTCACGTAGACTATGTATGTAGTAATCGCCATAATATAACGGCCAACACATTGTCCATGATCAAATCGATTATATATTAATAAACAGAGGCATCAAAGAAGTGGCCACATATCCTGATGAGACATAGGATCGGATCATAACCCTTTGATAAGAACACTAAGAAAGGAAAACGGGTTATCAACAAAAACAAGAACAAGGCATATAATATCTTCTCCCTAAGAAATACACGAAAGCTTGAGATGCTGAAAGACGAACTTGACAAAGACATCAGACTCAATAACAATGTAGGTTATCGAAAGAATATCGAGGACTAATGGCGCAACATCAAGAATAGTATCCATAATGCCGTTGGAAAACTAGAATATAAAAAGACATACCTAGAAAAAAAGGATGACATTGAAAATTCTTGATATTATGGAAGAAAGAAGATGTTTCTTTTTCGCGAAAAGAAACAGAGAAATGTAACTATATACACCGAAACATACGCAAGATAAGAGGAGCAAAAAATATATAGTATAGCAATGTAGAGAACCCGCAAAGCTGAAGCTGCATGCGATGCACAATGCCTTCCACATCTATAAGAAGCTAAAAAAGATTATTAATATCTTCAGAAGAGCAAGCATCTCAAAAACTATCAAAATAATAAGATCTTAACAGATCCTGAGCAAATCTGTAGAATATGGGAGAAATATATCCGAGAGTTATTCGGATATACTTAAAAACGGAAAAGCACCAAAAAAGGATAATATACACGCGGAAGTGTTCTGATTGGTGAATACTAGAAGTTCTGCCAGTTGTCTAACGCCAGTTGTTCTATGACTTTGGCAACATTCCACATTGGCTAATCTCTGTCTTCGTCGCTATCTCAAAGAAGCACAGATGCAAACACAAATGTTAAAACATTTGAGGAACATCAGTCTCATGAACTACGCATTCAAAGTTTTTCTAAAAATAATTCATAAAAGAATATACGGCAAATGCGAAAAAAAGTCAGATGATACGCAGTTTGATTTCAAGAACAGTCTAGATACGAGAAAGACACCGTATTGTATGCAATTATTCGTACAAAAATGCTACGACCAACGAAAGGATGTATTTACATGTTTTATCGATTATCAAAAAATATTTGACAACATGCGACATGATTTTAATGCCGATCGTACAAGAGATTAGCATTTATGAAAAGAATATCCAAATAATATATGAGGTCTACTGGATCCAAAGGGCAAGGTTCAGATTTAACCATGCTTCATAAATCAGCAATATAAGAATTGCCATAGGAGTTCGCTATGAATGCATACTCTCATCACTTCTGTTTAATATCTATATGGAAAAGATATTCCAGTTAGCACTTGAAGGCCATGCAATGGAAATAAAAGTAAATGACATACCTATTAATAACCTGTGATATGCGGACAATACTGAGAACATCCAAAAGCTACAAACTATCTTGAATGCTATCAATGAGGAAGAAAGGAATATGGTCTTAACATCAATGTGAATAAGACCAAGCTAATGTCAGCCGTCAATCACATGATGATGCAATCCTCTATATAAATAACAAACCGATTGAAAGAACGAGTAAATTTAAATATCTGTGCTTTACACTTAATGACAGGTGGCATAGCGATGAGGAAGTTAAATAAGAACGGCAATGATTAAAGCCATCTTCGCCAGATTTCATAAGTACCTCTTGCGATAGGAAATGCCTTTGAGTTTTAGAATACGTGTTATCAAATGTTACTTATATCCAATATTCTTACACGGGACGGAAAGCTGGTCACTCAACGTTAACAACAACAAAATAGAAACTTTTAGTAGGCTGTAGCACTAAAAGATGTTCAATACTGAAAACCAAATTAGATCGGACTATCAAAGCATTTAAAAATATGCTGGATTTGGAAAGAAATCAAAGGATACAAAGTATTGCAAGTTAAGCCTTACTGCTGCAATCAACTATTTTATGGAAAGCCACAAAAAACTGAAACGCCCGCAGAAAATCCGCCTATTAAGAAGTAAGATGGGAATTAGGCCAGAAGTAAAAAAGAAAAGATCAAAAGATTCATTATACACCTCTCCAAGGTTTTTAAGTATGAGATTATTTTAAAGGAGGAAAGCAAACTTCTCGGATGCCATTACTGTTGCCATCTTAGATATTCTTATAAAATCTTTCACTGTTAAAAAAGTGAGAATCGTAATAAAAAATCTGAATCCAAAGAAGGCATCGGACGTTCTCATAAGTTTTACAGAGACTGCCAGAAATAGGAATAAAATTTATCCTCCAGCTTTGTAATGCGATGGCATTTTTTCCCCGAATAGAAAATAGCGCAAATGATTATGATCTAAAAACCTGGAAAATCTGCAAAGCTTGCTAAAATGTATGACCGATCAGCATACTGTCGACATTATTCGACAAGCTTCTATTTTCAGAGCTCTCCAATAATAAAAAGGCCTAAATTAATTCCCGATTATTAGTTTAATGTCTGATGTAAGCACACAATCATAGAACAAATACACAGAATTGTTAAAAAAATAAACAACGATATGGAAGCAGATAGATATGGTGGTCTCTCTCGATGTTTCGCAGGCCTTCGAGGTCTAGCACAAAAGACTAACAAGGTTAAAGATAGTTTCCCATTGAACCTCTACGCCCTCATAAAATCTTATCTATTATAACAGATCTTTTCGAATTAAATATTAAGCAGTAGTTACATGATTAAAAAAGATTAACTCTGGAGTTCTTCAAAGTAGCGTAATAGAACCAATGCTCTATCTGTTATACACCGCATATTTTCCTGTTACTCTGGGTTTCACAAGTGCAATCCATGCAAAATATAGCTTACAATACTTGTAGTTCATAACAATTATATAGAACAATCATAACAATCATATAGAAATATCTCTGCGTTTAGAAGAAAGTCTCTCCTATATCCAGAGATGACTAAGAAAATATAAAATGAGAACTAACGAGACGAAATCAGTACATGTAATATTTACTACCCATAAAGATATGTGCCCATAAAGATATATGCCCATCAATAACTTTAAACAGTCTAAAAATTCAAGCTGCAAATGTCAAATATGTAGGATTACATGTCGACCGTAGACTAAATTGGAAGAAAACGTATATTCATCAAACGAAAATAACTTGGATTTCAAATGGTAAAAATATACTGGCTACTTGCCAGTAAATTACAACTGAATAGAACTCAATTGTGGAGTACGGCCTTCAATTCAAATGTAGAAATATTTTAACGATTCCAAAACAAATTAGAATTATCGTAAATACTCCATGGTATGTCATCAATAACATATTACATTATGATCTTAATATGTTATATGTTAGAGACGAGGAAGAAGACTTAGAAGACTGAGACTTAGTCAAAGATGTGCTGATAGGATGGAAGAATATACTCACGACTAATCTCATGAAAAATGCCAAAATTTCTTGCAGGTTAAAAAGGGGACTTCCTCAAGACTTATACTGACTGGATTCTACAGGGCATATATCATTGGGCTTATATATGCTCTTCAAGACTTTCTCACACCTAACTGCAACTTGTATAGCTAAATGCTTTAATGACAGCTTGTAATAATTTCTAGGATGATAACAAAAAAATAGAAAAAATATAATAGTAATTACTGAGCAGTTATATTTTGTTTCATTCTACTTATATCGTGCACACATACACGAAGATATATACGCTATACACAATTATAGGATAGAAGAAAGGGATTAGCGGTGGTAGCACGTATGAAAAACTTGTAATGAGTGAAGGCGATGTGCGAACGCATGTGTTTGGACACGTCGCGTCAAAAACAAAGGACAACTGCGGAAAGACACGACCGTACCCGCTTGAAGACATGCAAGACGACGCGATTCGTCTAGACCGTATGATAATATGTAACGATTGAGCAACAACTTTGGAATGTAGCATCGCATTTGGATATATAAAGGCAGCAGGGCCGAGACAGAGTGTATGACAGAGTATGCGATAGAATAACAGATAGGAAGTGTGAGAAGCGTAATAGTCGAGCAATTCTCTCGGGCGCTCTCGGTTATCTGTAAAATTTTTTCTGATATTAATCTGACGTATCGATGTACCGCTATGAGCGCAAAATTGTACTATGGCGTATCTGGCTATTTGTAAGTCTCTTCAGACATCGATACGATGTTTTGACATTTCGAAATGAGCGCACGGCTCTACGAGAGCATCCCTGGTTATTTGCTAGTTTCATCAGGTATCGATCCTATGTGTCAATATATCAAGATGAGCGTATAACAGTTTTGCGATGCCAACAGCTATTTATTAGTTTCTTCGGGCCTCGATTCGATATCTCTACATTTCCAGATGAGCGCACGGTTCTACTGCAGCATTCCTGGCTATTTGCTACTATACAGTCATGAACGGCGAAGCCTGTCAGCTAGCCTATTGAAAGATATTCTTGCGTTGCATATTTGTAAAGGAGAATAAAAAATGTTTTTACTTGTTTTTCCGTCAATCTGAGGCGTTAAAGATAATATTTAGCATTTACTAGATACATCCTATACAATATATTTTTTATAGTTTTGAAATATTTTTTTCTTATATAATTTTCTACTTTTATTGATATTTTATGAATAAAATTAAAACTTGACAATCGAATATTAAAACAGTAATTTTATTTTATCGTGTGTTCTTAGTGTTTTAATTTTTGGAAACTATTTTCTATAGCATCGCAATAGTTATTCTATTTCAGATAGTGATTTTACTTAATGCACTTTATAGTATTCCGAAAGAAAAAGAAATATATATATTTACTTGAAATTAATATTGTATGTCAATGAAATTAAAAATGTAAATTATGAAGAAATGGTAATAAAAAATTAGTTATTTTTTATATTAGTTATTTTTATATTTTTTATAGTTTTTATATTAAAAGTGAAATATTTTCTCTCTTTTTTCTCTTTTTTTCCTTTTTAACAAATCTATATGTCTTACAGTTCTAAAAGGTAGTCCAGCACCAGTTCATACTCCACCAATATTTAACGAGGATCTTCCTAATATTAAAGAGGACAACGATGGTAAGCCTCATAATTTATTTACAAAACATATCAATTTTTTATTTAAAAAATGGATAAATAAAAGTAATTTTTTATCTTATAATAACAAAGATAATAATGAATGTCATATGTGGAATGTCCAAGATTTATTATGTTATCTTGTATTTATGGATTTATTCATTCTTTCAGAAAAAGAAAAAGGTTTATATTTTTACATTATAATAAGAATATAAATACGTATATATATAATTATGATTATTGGAGCATAATTATGATTTTAAAAATATTACTATTTTAAACAATGTTAAAACAAGAAATACTGATTATCGCTCATTATTTATTTAGAAGAATTATTAAAGAAAATTATTGAATTATTGAAAGATAAAATTGCAATAACTTTCTTTGTTAATTAAGTTAATAATTAAATTAAGATATAAGAACAATGGCCAAATTGTTTAGAAATAGTGCATTAAAATATATGTATATAGAATGTTTTAATTCAATATGCATACTATAATAACTCCAAAACATTTTAAAAATTATATCGAAATGGTAGGATTTTAAAAAAAGCATTACTTATCTAAATCTTGGATCTGAAGCCCAGTTTAAGCTCAATAAGGTCCAAAGTAATTTTGTCAAAATGATAATCTTTTATTTTTTATTATGGATTCGAATTTTATATGAAGAAAATAAGGAAATTTTGTTCATAGCCATTTTTCCTTAAACATTTTTTAATAGACAATTTTCTTCTTAGTGGCATACGCTCAATGTAGCGTATAGGCGTTTGCGTGTTTATTGCACAATGCGAATTATGGCCTTCTTCTGCATGTCTAAATAGCAGAATAAAGTTTTATGAACATGTGATCATTCTGAGAAATAAAAGTTTCTTTTGTAATCATCGTAAGTTCCTATTACTTTTAATGACACTGAGAGATGCCATTTCCCTCATTCTCGGTGTTAGAATTATATTGCTCATACTTGGTCGACTACAATACCCCAATACGATTTACGTTGTAGAAGAGGAAGATCGAGTATATTCGATTGTTATAGTCGAGAAAAGGATTTTGTATTGAGCCGATGCTGGAAGTCGAATTCGGATTTTCCGAGCAATCATTTCTCAATTATTCGTCCTTCTTAGAGAATAGAATGTCCTTTAAATTTTTTATTTTTAAATATATATTTAAACAGGATGTCAATCACAGGATGGCCATGATATCAAAAAATGAATACGAATTATTTATCACTAATTGAGATTTCGAATAATTTCTTATTTTACAAAGAGAATATGCAATTTTTGATGTAAAATCATTGCATTGGGATAAATAAAATCAAACTTTTTTCAACGCATTCAACGTAAGATTTATAGCTGTGTATCATTGAAATTAATCAAGCATATATTTTATATATTTTATATATTTTAATTTCTCATTTGCTTTCTAAAACTTTTCTTGAAAAATGCATAATATGATTCCAGCTCTTTCAAGAACATTTATTCCTAATGTACAAATATTCGAATCATATCGCTATGTAAAATATTGTATGCAAACATATATTAAAATATAGTGAATAGTATTCAAAAATATCTTATAAAATTTTTGACCATCTATCGAAATTCTTACTATTATATAATTTTCGAAATCAGAAGATGGTCCGGATAAAGACATGTTTTTATTTTTTGGAAGTTTATCTCAGCAAATTTAGATTCGAATAAGTTTTTATACATAAAAAATAGTGAATTATATGTTAGATGAAGTGAATATCCTGTTGATTCTTGATAAATGCAAAGAACTATAGACGTATTACATCCTTATGATGAGCTATATTCTAATTGCTACGTCGAAGTATTCAATAAATATCAAGAGAAGATTTTGCAGAAATACATTACATTCTTAAAAACTGAGAAAAAGACTCACAAACAATAATGACTTTAGATTTTTACGTTTTGCGCATAATATATTTTAATCGTGTTAATATTCAGCAAATAAAATATGAATTAGAAATATCTCGATTCATTAAATATTCAATATTATCTTTATTACATTATAGGAATTAAACGAATCTGAGAGATTGAGCAATTTGCAATTTCGATTTTATGGATAGATATTCTATGCACTAAAGCAGAATTCAGATTCTTTTTGAATATCTATTTCACTAATGAAGCTGTATTCTATAGCAATAATACTTTCAGTAAACATAAGTATCATAGTTATTATCGATTATAAGTAATCTTCATTGATATCGATAGAAATGTTTAATCAACATCATTTGAACCTCTGTGTCTTGAATTTCTTTGAATGTATTATCAATCTAATTTAATGTATTATTAATCTAATTTTTAGATTTACTCTAAAATTATTTGTTAAGATATTTTTAGGACATTTGACGTTCGTTAGAGATCTTTGTTTCAACAAGATAATATTACAACATGTTATTTTCGAAATGTTCGGATATTCTTAAACGAATAATCATTAATTCATTGTGCAAGTCGAAAAAGATTACTCTTGTAACCTTCTAAATCAACCTTTGTTTTTCATTCCTTGATTTCTATTTATGAAGATATGTGAAATTATGTAATAATTAATCGCAAGACTAGATGATGGATAGATTGAGAAGAATCTATTAAATGGTAACGCCACAAATACTCTTGCGGAAGTTTAAATGCAGATCGAATTTTGTTTGAAAAATAACAATGCAGACATTGAACATTTAATTAAGAATTATACAAAATGATATGTAATATAATAATTAGATAATGTCTTCTGATCCTCTGATTTTGCTTTAGTTAGCTGAATTGTCACACAATTTTGCTTTTATTGGCCAGGTCGTAATTCCCTTACCTTCAATAATCGAATCATTTCTCGATTTCGCGTTCATGAATAGTGTTATTTTGCGATTTTATCTTTGTTACCATTATTCTCCAATAGTTTTAGTCTACTTAATCCAGTGGAGCTCATTAAAATTAAAACACTTGAAGAAAGTTTTTCAGACAAAGAAGAAATTCGCAATAGAGAAAAAATTAAAAAAAAATTCGATCATTTATTGGGCTCATTTTACAATTTAATTGAACTATCAAATGACTATCCGAACTTCTTAAAATACGAATTTATTCCTAAGCTTATTATTTCATGATATTTCTTCGATATTATGACCAAAAATAGATTTTCCAAAAATAAATTCAAAAATAGATAACGTATTTTAAAATTAAAGAATGTTTTAAATTCGTTACAAATATTTAATAAAAATCAATCAATAAAAATTATTTGTGCAAAATTATTGTGCAAAACACAAATCCATAATAAAAAATAGAGTTTCTTAATTAAGAAATTGATTTTATTGAGCCTAACATGGGTCCAAAATTTAAATTGATCTTCTTGATCTTGATAACTCTATAATTTTTATTAAAAATCCTATAATTTTTATTTTTTTGCTGAAATACTATATTTTTGAATCATAATTATGTGAATATTAAAATAGGATATCCTATATGTATAAGATGTTTGGTAATAAATATATACAATTTTAAAGATAAAATAAGTCAGAAACCAAGAATAAAACTGCAATAGAAGCTTCGCTTTTGAATGTTATATATCTTTGTTACATATTTTTTAAATAATTACGAACGTTTGATAATTCACATAAATGACGTTTGAGAATCTGCCAATCAACATTTCAGCAAACCATGCTTGTTATGAATGGTATAGAATAAAAACAATACAATATACTTATATCGAAACGCAGCATAATCTGTATATACCTGGTGAACTGCTATAGATATACAAAGGTTGCTAGATACTATAATTCTTAAAATTGTTTCGCTTTGTTATTATTAAAAAAATGACTTGAAAATTGTTAGTGAATCATAAAGCAATAAAGAAGAAATCTATTACAAAATAAAAATGTACAAAGTAATGATGACGAAGAATTGAATTTTCTAAGAAAAAAAAATATGAATGAAGTTATGTTATCAAGTTCCGATTTTAATTGGGGTAATTGAGATAGAGAATTGTGCGCGGATATGAATATTTATAAGAATTAAAAAGATAGAAATCGGTAATGCCGAACTGAATATCATGTTTTAGGAATCTATATTTAAAATAATTTTTGAAATTATTTATAATACTATTATTATATTGTTTTATACTTGCTGCCTGCTCTCGAAATTATTTGAAAAACTTCTACTTCTAAAACTCTCCACAATAATAGAGAAGCATAAATTAATTCTTAATCATCAATTTGGTTTCCGATGCAAGCACATAATCACAGAACAGATACACAGGATTGTCAAAAGAATAAATAACGATATGGAAGTAGGAAGATATTGTACGGCGGTTTTTATCGATGTTTCACAGGTTTTCGATAAAGGCACAATGATCTATTATACAAAATTAAGAACAGCTTTCCATCTGATCTCTATGCCATCATAAAATCCTATCTATTATTTATCCTAGCTATAATAATTCACAGAACTATTATAATTAAATATGGAGTTACAGTCAATTGATTAATGTCAATTGAATTAAGTGATCAACGCTTCCTATCGAAGTGTCGCTGTATTTACACAAGTTTTTTCCACATTCAGAGATAGGTAAAAGAATAGCAAATTGAAGTTAATGGGACAAAATCAGTGCATATGATGTTCATTACATGTAAAGAAATGGGTAGTGGGAGTACTGTCATCAGTAATTCTGAATGGTCTGAGAAGCTCTGAAGCTGAAAACGCCAAATATTTAGGAGTACATTTCGACTGTATGCTAAATTGGAAGAAACATATACTCTCCGAAAATAACTTGGACTTCAACCAGGCAAAATGTATTGGCAATAGCCATTAGGCGATCACAATTATTAGTTAGAAACAAGTCACTATTATACATGGCAAACCTATTTGGGCCTATGGCGTCCAATTGTGGGGTACCATCTACAATTCAGATATAAAAATATTATAAAGATTTCAAGATAAATAACTCCGAATTATCGTCAAAATCATCAATTATCGTCAATTATTGTTTTTGATACATTATCAATAATACTTTACATGATCTTAATGTGCTATATGTTAAAGACGAAATAAGAATACTCAATCATAGATATGTTGATACACTAGAGGAACATTTTAATATACTCACGATTAATTTCATGAGAAATGCCAAAACAATACACAGATTAAAAAGCTTTCTTAATCTATTTATCTGACTGGATTGTAATTCTATAGAACATATGTCATTGTATATATATTATATATACTCCCAGATTCTTCACATTTAATTGCTACAAATATTAATAAATATGATGTTATGACAGCTTGTAATAATTCCTGGGATGTTAAAAAAATATTGTGTTAATAATATTATACATATATATATATTATATACATATAATATATTATATTATATATATTATATATTATATTATATATATTATATATTATATATATTATTATTATATATTATATATATTATATTATATATATTTATAATATATATAATATTTTATTGTGCTGACATCCTGACCATCCTTGTGAATATTTATATCATTCGTGACCGTAACTGTCGTCTATGTATACATGGCGCAGTCATTGGAAATTTTACATATTTCGGATGACATAGTAGACATAGCAATGTTAATTTGTTTAACGATAAGAATAAATTGTACGAATAAGTTATTCGACATGTGCAATATAGATCAAAATATTCGTAGAAACATCGAAATTTATCTTCAATAAATACAAAACATTTATTGAATATTTGTGATATTATATATTCTTTATAATTCCATAATATATTTTAGGTACTGTGTATATTAACGCGGACAAGAAATCGCTCAACATATATTTTGTATAAATATTATTACATAAAATATTTTATATAATGAAGTGAATTGATTATTTGTATGAATAATTTGTGTGTACTAAAGATTGGATAGTGCTGAATATTATATATTGTACATTATTTACAAGGATGTCGATGAGTATCAATGTTATTATACATATTATTAGCTGATCTGTGTTATGCATATGAAAGATCAAGAAATTGCCATGCGACAGATATTTATATGAATTTTCAAGTATTAACTATAACTGAATATTATATCAGTATATATATACTTAATAATTATATCAGTATATAATTTAAAAATGGAACTTCTAACTATTTTGAATTTTATTTTTCTTAATTTATTATTATTTTATTGTGGAATCATCCTAAAAATTAAACATATCTGCTGCTAAGCATCTTGTATAACGAACATAAGATACTAATATACTAGAACTAAATGTATATTGTGAATCACTATTTATTAATTATTTTCTTTATAGCGAACGATTGCATTTCGGATAAAAGATCAGTAATGGAAGATCAAAAGCAAAATTCGGAGGAGAAATTTTATATTCCGCAATGTACATCTGATGGAAGATATCATCAAGTACAATGTTATTCAGGTTATTGTTGGTGCGTATATCAAGATACAGGTAAACCAATACCAGGAACATCTTC
This sequence comes from Eciton burchellii, assembly GCA_020341155.1. Classification (NCBI taxonomy): domain Eukaryota; kingdom Metazoa; phylum Arthropoda; class Insecta; order Hymenoptera; family Formicidae; genus Eciton; species Eciton burchellii. The sequence goes on along the minus strand of JAHMML010000099.1, from coordinate 94,604 downwards.
AAAGGAACAAACGCCAAATTGTAATCCAGTTCCAACTCCAAGCAGACCTATGAAAGGTGATTATAACAAAATTCAACAAATTTTTTAGTTACATAATTTCAATTATTTAAATTTAAGAATTCTTAAAGAAGATTTTGATTATTATATATTCATTTATATATTATATATTCTATATAATATATAATATATAATATGAACATGAATATATAATATATTATATGTTATATATTCATAATCCATTTAACAAATTAGAAATTATATTTTATTAAAGAAGAAAATTTTTGATGAAAACAATCAAACAAAACCTAGTTTTAAAATTTGTTATTGTTTCTGTGTTGCAATTTTTTGCAATATTTATATAGTAATGATTTTTCGTTAAAAGAGAAGATATGATAATAGAGCGATTAAAATAAATTGGAGAAGTATTTTCATAACAAATGATAACATACTTTATATTATATTGCATTTTTATGAATTCTAATAAGAGAAATGTTAAAATGAATAAGTTTAAAACATAAGTTATAATATTATCTTTTAATATATTTGAATATTCGTTCTATTTGCAAGTGCAGAAGCGATGTTACTTTTTTAAAATGTTTTTTGCATCATTTCTGCTTTCTTTATTCACAGATATGTATGCAGCATAATTTTTGGGTTTAATTCCAATTAGAAAGCGAACTACTAACAGAATGAAAAGAAAACTTTAAATAATCTATGAAACCATATAATTATGAAACTTTAATTTGCTAGAATGTTGTTCTATAGTAATGTATAAAGAAGAAAAACATTTTAATTATTATATTGAAGAAGAATTTTAACTTGCACAAATTTCTCTGCAATTTAATCATTTCTAATCGTTTTCATAATCATTTGTCATTCAATCATTAATCTTTCAAATCCATCTTTTAATTCTGATCTCATTTTGATAAGTGTAAAATTGATAGTGATTGAATAAGATAGCAATTTAGTTTTTTGATATTCAAACATTTCTTGAATTTTTTCTGATATAAGTTTCGAATTGCATTTAATCAATATTTGTATGTTATTGTATTATGTTTATATCATTTTCATGTTTTGCTTCTATGCTTAAATTATATGCAGTTTTAGGAGCATAAGGTTAGTTTTATTTGTTTTAGATAGATTTTTATTAATTCGATTAGAATCAACAAGTTTTTAAATCAAAATTTAACCGAATTTATTTCGCAAACGCTATTATCAAAGCAATGCAATTAGTAAATCTTTCATTTTTACATTCAATAATAAAATAACTCGTTCTTTCTTTTTTTATAATAGAGATAAATATCTAATGCTTTTTTTATATAGCATAAGATTCTTTTAAATCTTTTCATCGGGTTTCTATTTTCACTTCTTCGTTGAGATTTCTATTGCTTGTGATGCTAACTCTTAAATATTTGAAATTTTCATCTATTCAATGCTATGATAGTAGACAAGTTTGCATCTTACGACCTCTGGCCATAACCAACAATTCTGCTTTCTGTTCTTATTGAAATCGCGCGATTAATTTCTGCATTTGAAATGATAGCTAGAAATGATGAGATACTTTTTGTGAAATCTTGTTACGTAAATCACGCGCGATAAGAATTTACGATAAAAATTAGCGAAAACTAAATTATTAAAGGTAAACTCTAATAATATTAACGCGCGCGCGCTATAGCACACCGATACTAGACAGTGAAACGCGGTAAACGAGATTGAGAATTGCTGAGAAATGATAAAGAAATCTGTCACAAAGAAAAAGCTGACAATCTTCGTTGATTGTTAAATGCTACGATTATTAATATTATTATCGTATAAATCGTGCGTGTTTTTTATTGTTCTTTTTTCTACGTCTGGATCGATAAGAACGATAATGATATGCGAATGCAAATATTTAATATGCGAGGACATATAGTTGTACATCAGGACATATAGTTGTACATCAGGACATCAGTTATATAGTTATCTGTTATATAGTTATATAATTATATAATTATAGTTATAATTATGTAATCTGAACCAAAGTGATATTATATTTGACAAAATATTATTTTTCTTGAATTATTCAGTTTACAAATGATCATATTCTATTTTTTGCTGACAATAGGAAAATGTATAACCGTCCTTGTCTTCGTTTTCAGATATTAATATAGTATAAATATTAATCTGCATAACAGATTGATATGATTTGGTTTCTCGGTTCCTATTTCAAATCGTTTGTCCGAAGTTGTGATATCGTTTATTATCTAGATTGAAGTTATCTTAACTAGCTTGAAAGATATCAGATTAAAGCTATCTTTTTACGCCATTTATTCGGATTTATTTATTCGAATATTTGTCAGTTTGTTTTGTACTTTAATATATATCTGATTATTTCATTAATTAATTAATTAATTCTTCTAGTTGTGATGTTGACATTGATATGCCACTTCTTTAACACTGCTATTATATCTTTTACTCTTACTTTGTCAAAAATTTGTGTCAAATCTATGAAATATTGATAAGGCTAACTTATTGAATTCAATAGCCTTCTCGTATATGAGTATTAATAATGAATATTGCATTTATGATGGATTTTGGGAATCTCTTCATTTATTTTGGCCACCACTTCTTCTCAACGAATATTCTAATCAATAGTTTCCATACGATGCAATAGACTGATTCCTCGATAACTTTTGGGATCCGTTTTTGCGCCTTTTTAAAAAATTGTTTTAGTAATGCTCTTGATCAGGTATTGATCAGGTACTTTCTTTAACGTAAGAATTATATTGTGTAATGTCCATCATATTTAGACTCGTTGGGAAATTCGAACTATCTTGTTCTTACTTTCTATACTATGATCCTCTCGACAAGAACACGAAACTGACTAATTGGATTGCGACTCATAGACAATGACTGCGTGATTTAGAATATTTGAGAAACGATGCTCATCGAGGAGGAATGAAACAAATGATGACGCATAAATCGTCACGGTATTGTTTGTCTTTAGTATTCACATCAGGATTCACGTAACTTTCGCTTATTCATCTTAATTCTAACACTAATTCATTCATTCATTCATTTTGTAGTTATCTCATGTTGCTTGCAAGTTCTTGCGTTAACTAATGTGCTATACTTTCTGGTATACTCTGCTATACTCTCTGAACGTTGTGGTAGATCGATGTTAATCGGAATTGATTAGAATCTATGACTTTTTACGCTTTTTAGGGAATCGCAAGATATTCTCTCTAATTTTGTTGAATGCTTGAGAAGGTATTATATAAGAGAGGCAATTATTACAATAGATTATTGAGTGTTTGTAAATTTCTGCTTTTTCTTTTTATTTTAATAATATGACTTAACATAGATATGATTGTATAATATATAATTTATTTTTAAGAAAAAAATTATTACTTAATTTTTATCATTATAAAAACGAAATTGTTTTCATTGCCAACAAATGCAAAATAAATATTCAAACATTATTCAGAATTCTCTTCGATGGTATTCACTTTCCTTTGCATTTTTCTCATGGTATCCCAATACCTTGGAAACAATGTTCTCTCGAAATCCTCCTTATCGTTCTGCAAGTTCTTTTTGAATCTATGCCGAGTTTTCATAAAAAAATGCAAGCACTTATTACATAAAATTATTCTAGATAATTTAGGATAATTGATTGTTGACAACAATATTTTCTTTTTAATTTTTCGGCCATAATTGCAATACTATCTATACAAAAATATTTCTGATTACTTCGATAGTAATCTTATTGCGATAAAAATAATGAAGTATATTTGCTTCATATATACATGTATGCAGTATTATATGCAATATTGTATGCAGTGATAATAAAGACGCATTTTTTCGATATTTTCTTTTGATTGAAATATTTACTTTGAAATAGTTAATTATGAAGCAAAAAACTATCTGTTGTTATTGAAATACATATTAACCACTAAAATCAACAAATCAACAATTAATCATATATTTAACACATATTTATAAACAAAAATTGAATTCAACAAATTTCACATTAATAACATTATTTAAAGTCAGCAGAAAATTGATTACATGTTGAATGAAATGGAGTTCTTTATTAATATGTGAGGTTAATGCCAAAGAATGATTACAATTCACTTACATCTCCGATGTAAAATTTAATGTTTAGTATTATCTTGCTATTTCCTGCGGTTGAAGTATCGTCTACATAAAAATATATTATATATAAGTTACGCTTAATTTCGTAATATACTATCATCTATTAATTTTAAATATCCGGAATTGAAAATATATGAGAAAATTATTCTATTTTTCTTTCAAACATGTTTAAGCTTATAAAGCGCTTTATTTATAATAATTTGTAAACTTTCTTGAAATACAGATCTTTTTAAATACATGTCTTCTTTAAATTTATCAGAAGAAAAAAGCATTTTTGACGTATCCATATGACATATAGATTCTCAAAAACTCATCAGATTCTTTAAAATTAATTACTGTACATAAAAATCTTAATAATATCAATTTACAACAATGTAAATTTCTTTGAAATCCTGTTCGTGCAAATATTTTCACAATAAAGCGAGTTTTATATTTTTTAAATATTTTTATCTTTATCTATTTTGATTTTGAAAACCCACTTATTGTTCTGTTATGGACAATTTCTTAGAAAAATTAAGAAAAAGTTAACTAACTACAATATAGTTTGTTAACGCGTCGATTTCTTCTTTTATTACATCTCGATCTCTTCTTTTACTGCATCTATGCAGTAAAAGCATTTATTCGTATTCTGGAGTAGCTATGTCTTCGACAAATGCCATTCTCTCGACAAATGCTTGAACATGTATAGTTTTTCAAGTTATTTACTTCATATTCATTCTATGAAGAATTATGATATGTAATTGATTTATATAATTGACAATTATAGATATGACAATAAGCTACAAAATCATTTATTTTTTGTTCATTTATTTTTAAGTTTTTAAGTTTGATGGATTTTTGTTTGTAATATTATTTGATGCCTTCCAGAATTTCTTTCATTGATTTATTTCATTTCCAAAATCTCATTGATTTTGGAATTCCATTCCACATTTTTATTTAATTTTATTTTTCAATTTTCCTGAAATATCTTTCGATAAATCCAGTGTTCATTTGATAATTCGTCATAAAAGAATTTACTTTCATTGGATATATCTGTGCCAAATTGGATTTTCATCTTTTTTAAATTCAAATTTTCTAGCCATTTGAATATCTTACAAAATAACTCTTTAATATTCTTAAATTCTTAAATGTTTGGAGTTAGAATTTTACAAAATTAGGGATTTTAATATACTTTTTTTTTTATAGATCAGCCAGAATTTTTTCACTTAGCGATTTTGATTTGTCAACTAGATTATAATTTATGTTATCTCCAACTAAAAGATTTTTCTTAATTCTGTTGAATATTGAATTGAACATTGAATATATCATATTTATTTTGCAGGATTACATATTTCAGAAACTCCGTTTTATTGTGGAATATATAATAAATTTAATTTATAGTCGATTCTTTTTCTTTTTCTTTTATTTTGCATTTTGCTCTAATGTCTAATTTAAAAATTGTTATTATTTCTATAAATAATTTGTCTACAAAACTTAGGAAATAAATGTAATAAAAAATATCTTCATTTTGAATGACTAAAATTTGTTTTGTCGTAAAGTTAAAATTTTATATTTCTTAACTTTAACGTCAGTCATTTTATTGCATTTAGCTACATGGTTACTTTTGGTTACATAGTTTTTAATTCACGATTCTACATTTTATTTATTTTAATTCTTCTGTATGAATTGGGCTCATAATTTTTTCTTTATTTATCGGTAGAAAACAAATGTAATTTTGCTCTTATTACTTATAATTATTATGATTTATCAATTATTTAAATTAAAAATAATAAATTTCACATACGTAAAATAGAAAGTGGAAAAGTACTACTAAAATGGAAACTTAATGACCTTAAATAAAATTAAATAACCAAAAGAGTTTTAATATTATTAATGTTATATTTAAGAAAAGATCATTAAAAACAAAATATTAAATTGCATAATTTTTTGTTTCTTTCGTATGTTGTTATGTTTAGTATGTTCTTGTTATATTTGTTCTTCTTGTTTATATATTAGTTATTATATTATACTGATTTGTTTCTTTTTTCCGTATAATCTTTTGTTCTATATATTTTATTTTTTCTTTTTTACTTTGTTTCTTTATCTCTATTTTTCATCTATAAATGTTTTTACTATTATTTTGATCTAATCTCTCGATTTTCTATTTTATCTTCTTCTGATTTTTTGATTCAGATATATCTTTGATCCTTTTGTCTTCATTTCTAACATATATTTTTTTGTTCTTATTTGCTTTTTTCTGCATTTTTCTTTCTCATTTTCATTTATCAAATATATGTGCATGTTTTCTTGATCTACTTGATCTACTTGATCTACTTGGTTTATTTGATTATATTTCCTATGATCATATTTTCATACTTATAATTCATACTTATTGTATTATATTTATAAGTTTTTCTTATCTTCTCCATTTTCAAATGTTTGCCGCATTATAAAATATCTAATTATTTATTTCTGTTAGTTATCTTTATAATTTTTTTTTATCTCAGTTATAAATAATATTACATTCGTCTTCTCTTTCAAATTGATATTTTTCTATATTTTTGTATGTAATGTTTTTATTATTTTCTTTATTCTTATCATATCTCTTTTTAATATTAATTTTTGATTTGTTCAACTTTCCACATCTTATTTCCTTCTTGTTTTCATTTTATTTGCTAATTTGTGAATTTTTATTTATATATAAGAATATCTATTCAGAAAAACTCAGTATCAGATTACTTCCCTTTTTTTATGGAAACAGTTGAGGTAATACCAATATAAATATAGGTAACCGATCTATTGATGCTAATGTTGATTGAACGATATCATCGTCGATAACAAGCCGGTACTTCTTCTCCAACTGCGAGCTATTGGTCCACCCGATTGGTAATCCATGTCACGATAATTCCTACTGGATACTTAGTCTTGATTGCGATTCCTTAATGCGGTGCGAAATACAGTCAACGTTTGAACATACAAGAAACTATTATAACGATTATAAGACCGGAATATAAAAATTTAGTTAATAAAGAGTATTGCATATATAAAATTTCATTACGTATATAAAACTTCAAGTATATAAGATTCCCCATTGACCTTCATCGATCAAAACTGTTTGACCTTTATCTTTAGCTATTTTCTCTTCGTTAAACTTATGGTTTACATTTGAATAAATAATACAACAATAGAACAATTCAATAATTTATTATATAGTAATAACTTCATTTATTATCTTTTATCAATAAAATGCACATTTTATTAATACACGCGTAGATATTCTTTATGAAATACATAGCAACAATATATATTATTCCATTTGTATCAGGATGCTTCAATGAGTGGTAATGATTTATTGGATGATTTAATGGAATTATTGGAGAGACATTTTCATTTTTATCTAAAATCATTGTTCCTGGCTTCACATTTATCGCAGTGAAACATTTTCATAGAAAAATATTACTATAATTGTTACCATAACTATTACATTTTCTTGCAACTAATTTTTCAAAAACATTGTCACACTTATAAATAATATATATGATATTATATGTATTTATATAACAACAAATTAATGTATTTAACAATATATTATATATTAGAATCTTGTTTTGGTAATATTTTGGTAATAAATTTGGTTTGGTAATATAACTTTTACAATGATAAACTAGTCCAGTATTTGTAAATCTGCTTGTAAATCACTAGATAATTGTATAAATGATTCTGAATTCTAATATCAATTTGCATCAAGATGATATTTTCTCAAAACTTAAGAACAATATTCTCTATGATTTCTGACATGTAAATTTTTGCAGATTTGACTCTAATTTTTATAAATCATCTATATACAATACAAATAATAGAAATTCTTAATTAATGCATTCCTCTGATAAATTCCTCTATATTTAATTTCGTATTTTATATTTTAGTAAATAATGCTTAAATTTCTTCAATTGACTGTTAGTATTTATACTATTATTTGAATATAAAGATATTATCCTCTATATACAATAAATCTTTTCAATTAATTAAGAAATAAAACTGCAATTAAATACATTAAATACAATTAATTCTATATTCATAAACAAAAATTTCTAAAAATATTTCTAATAAATATTAATAAATCTTGCTTAATTTATTGTGAAACATCTTATAGCAAAGAATTTTGCATGGTCTATACTTGTATTGAGTCTACTTGTCATTGTCATTGTATTGAGGAATGTTGGTTTAATGATTCTTTGCAGTAAATCATTCATTATTTAATGTATAGTTTGATTATAAAAATAAACAATTTATTTTTGTAAAACTTGTATAACATTTATTTCACAAATATTGGCTAAGATTTGTCAATATTTGTAATCTTTATATTATTAAAATTGCTTAAAGTCTTAAAGAAAAGTATATGCTTCAGCATATAATTTTCGTGGATATTTTGTCAGTGCATGAAACAATCTCTTCTGTATATAAATGATATCTTATAAATTTAAAAAGAGAGGAAGATGGAAATAGGAATAATAAGAATAATAGAAAGGAGAAAGATATGGAATAAAAGAAAGGAATACAAGAAAGGCGAAAGAAGAAAATCAGACAAAGATATAGACCATGATAGGTGAATAATCACAAACATGAGAGGAGACAAACAAGCAAGAGAATGAAGAGAGAATGGAATGCTACGGATGGAAAGTTCTGGACGGAATGCTGTAAAGTGTGCACCGTAGATGATGTATATGGGCAACAACATTCACGTACTGAATCATATTGTATCATGCATAAAATCATGCAAGTGCGTAATAAAAGAGCACACAAGAGTGCGCAAAGAAAATAGAAGAGTGGGAAGAAAATCAATAGATGGAAAGGAAAAGACATAAAGAGAAAGGGAAAGAATATAGACAAAGTATAGAAAAAAAAGAAAAATGAGAGCAAATTAAAAGAGATTAAAAGATAGAAAAGAGATGGAAATATAGCAATTGAGAAGAAAATTGAAGATATAGTAGTTAAATATAATACTAGAAAATTGAGAAAATATTAAAAAGAAAAGAAAAGAAGAGAAGAGAAAATTAAAAAAAATGGGTATTCAGGAGAAAAGAAGAGATAAAGAAAATAATAAAGGAACTGGAAAATAAAATGAAAAAGCAGGAGGAAAAGACAATGTGGCAAATATAATAGAAAGTGGACACTAGATAGTAGAAAGATATTAGAAGATGATAGATAAAATAAGATAAATAAGACGATAAAACAATTCTCTCTGAACAAAACGAAATGAAATAGACAAAGAGAGATTGAAAATATAAAAATAAAGCTATAGATAAGAGGACAGAAGATGTTCAAGATTCTTATAGGCTTTATTCTTTGTCTGGAATTTTGGACACTCGGAAAAACCCAATGTAAGCAATGTGTCAAGCATGTGTCGATGATGAGTCCCAGAGTAAAGGACATAGATCGTAAACCGTTGCTGAAAGAAAGAGTATCGCCTTTTCCTCGACAGTTACCAGGGCCTGTATCCTCAGTGTTGCGCGAGACATCCGAGGCAACGGTCACTTGCTTCAGAGTAAGAATCGAAATACTGTAACTGCTAATTCGTTTGCCAATTAAAAGAAGGTAAAAAGGTAGATAGTTATCTATGTCTCTTATCTTTACCTGTCACACTATCCAGAATCGGCATAAATAAATATTTGAGCAGTGTGGAGCGAATTTATATCGAAGGTGCTCTAACAGAAGATAAATAAGAAGATACAATAATTTTCTTTGAAGGATAGAAAAGGAAATGCGAAAGAGAAAGAGAGACTGAAAATATATTAAAGTAGCTGGAAACCAAAAAGAATAGGAAGAATTATTGTAGTTGGAAGAACTAGAAAAGGAGAAAAAGGATGCAAGGAAAGAAGTAGAAGAAGTAATTAAAATAATTTGAAAATTAATGCAGAGGAGGTGAAAGAAATAAAGAACAGCATGGAGAATGAAATCAGAATGGTGATAAGATTAGAAGCAGCAGAGAAAAAAGGAACTATACTACAAAAATGCATTAAAAGGAAAAGATATATAAAGATTGGAAAGAAAAAAAATATATTATAATTTGAAAAGGATGACAAAAAAGGAGGAAAGAAAGAAGAAGAGAACAAGAATAAGATATCGATACCTCGAGAGAAGAATAGGAAAATAATGAAAGAATGAAAAATGTGAGAGAGACAATGTTGACGAAAAGATTAAATGAAAAGGAAGATTAATATCAGATGATTTCTTTAGAAAAGGAAGTTGTGATATATATATATCGAGTTATATGATAAAGAAAGAAGAAAGAAGAAAAGATGAATTGTATTGATTTTATTCTCATTGCGATTTTTGATAATAAAAAGAAAAGAAATATGAAAAATGATGAAACAGAAATAAATGAAAAGTTAAAAAGAGAAATTGAGGAATAGTATAAAGAAGCAAAATGTAGAATAGAGAAAGAAGAAAATGAGAAGTTCTTGAGAAAGTTCTTGAAACAGGAATGTTTGCTTCTTAAGCTATTTACAATGCACATTAAGAAGGCGAGGCAATAGAATTGAGATATACTAATAGATAACAAGGAGATTTAAATATTAGCGTATAATTTAATTCTAATGGCGAAAAGAAATGATAATATTGTTGGTGAGAAAACGAAAGAGATATATGAAAAGGAAATCTAGTGAATATAAAGAAAATCGAAATATTGAACTTTAAACAGGGAAGAAATAAAGATAAAATGAAGCTGGAAAGAAAAGATAATGGAGAAAGTATGAAAATTTAAATATTTAAGATATATACTTAAAAATTTGAACGGTAAGAATATATTAAGAAAGTAACAAGAATAATTGTGATTGTAATGAAAGAAATATAAAGAATAGACAAGAAAAGATTCATAAAAAAACTGGAACAGAAAGAATAAGTTATTTTAGAACAATAGTCTTATATTGAACAGAAATAGAGATAGGAAAAAAAGGAGAGAACAAATAAGCTGAAAGAAGAAGATTCCATGTGGTACGTAAGATAGATATTGTATTTACCTTGAAGGAACATGATAAGGCAAGGAATTAAATAGAAAAAAATAAGAAGGAGAACAGAAAGAACTTTAAGATACGAAAAAAAAACTGATGCGAAGAAGAAAAAGTGAAGAAATTGGCTAAAAGAAAATAGAAAAAGAGAAGAAGGTCAAAATGAAAGGAAGGAGAAGTAAGAAATTTTTTGAAGAGAAAATAAACATAGAGAAAGAGATAATGAGGAGAGAAAAGGAGAAAAAAGAAGAGATAAACATAATAAGACAATCAGAAGATTGGGAACAAAACAATGCAATTATAAAAAGGAGAGGGAAGAATCAGAGAAGCAATAGAGAGATAAAGAAAGAGATAAAGATAAGAGTTATAAAATCTATGAGAGCGGGAAGAACGGAAAAAAAATGATATATTGAGAGGGAGAAGAGAAGAAAAAATGAAAGTATACGAAGCGAAGGAGGAGATCTGGAAATATATATTGGAAAAATGAGTGAGATAAGAAAAGAAAATGAAGAAGAGAGAATGGAAAAATTTAGGTTATAGAAAAAGATGGAACAAGAAATGAATAGTGTTTAATAAAGAGAAGAAAAGCAAGAAGATGAGGAATGCAGGGAAGAAGGAAGAGAAGATCGAAACGGAAAGGGAAAAAAAACATAAGTTCAAGAAATTGTTATTAGAAATTGTTACAAATTATAAAATATTAATGTATAAAAGCATGGAAATCTGTAATTTGAAAAAAGAAGGAAGATAAAGTTTAATTTAATAGTTAAATAATTAGTCAACCATAAACAAATCGTTATCACTTATTATAATTTAATTTATAGGTAAGAAAACTTTCATAAAATATTTGGATTGAATATCTTTATTTTAATATATATAACTAATAGCATAATATATATTTTTCTGGTATATAGACAAAGTTTGTTTTAAATACTTACTCATGTCACGCAAGAACTCTATTAAAAAATTCTATATTTAAATTTTCCGAATTATGATAATGAATAAGATATGAATTACGGTCTTTACAATAATGAATAAGAGGATTTTTCTGACTTCATAAGACAAGATTCTATTGATGAATTTTTGTCACTTTATTAGCAAAAAAGTGTTTCATAAATAAGCTTCATCATTGATATACGATAATATATTTATCAAATTATTATAATAATGTATATTATCTGTTCGTATGCTTAATGCTGGTTTGATTTTTTTTATAAATTAGTTAACAAAATTATTCTATGTAATTCTAATTTAGGCAATAACAATCTTTTAATAATGTTATGGGGATGTTACTGAGGATTTTATAATAACCTTTTGTCCTGATTTCGCACATATCAACTTTTTATCTTGATTTTGTACTACGAATGCATACTTCTATCTTATGAATATATCAGAATACTATGTTTCATATGAATATATAACTGTCATATATAACTATTTTTAAATAGCTATCTTTCTAATAGATGACATTTAATACAAGACTTTCTTTGTATCCATATACGTATTTCTTTTGTAATAAGTTCATTCCATGGATTGCCATAAATATCGTAATATTGTTTTTGCTTTAACCATTATCTCAATAAATCTTACTAGTTTCAATAATCTTAAAAGATTATTTTTTTGTACATTGTTTGCTACAATGATTCGTTTTGTAATATTTTCTTTTTAATTTTATGCAATAATGAACTATCCTATTTAGTCTTTTATAACAAATATAAAAATATTGCTGCATCATCTAGTTATATTATCACAATTGATCCAACAGGAATATTGGAATTTCAATTTCATAATTCAAATTTCGCGATAAATATTTTATTTTAAATTATATTTTATCTTAATTGCTCGAGTTCCCTTATTGCCTGCAGCCGTCTATGTGAAGCATATCATTTCATGATAATTATACAATATTCTTTCATTCTTACATGAATAATTATCTAATACATAATTCAACTGACAATAATTTTGTCTCTCTTAAGCATCTGATTGTTAAAAAATTGCAAACTTAACACAAAATATATGATATTTAAATTAAATATATAAAGAAATTTTATATATATATATTTTCATGAAATGTAAAGTATTTAAAAGTAGGTACTTTTTGCTATCTTATTATATATTTATATATTTTTATGATATCTGTATATTGTAATTATCGATTGAGTTATATTACATAGATTGATTTGAATATTTGATCTTACCATAAGAACATCATTTAACAATTTTCTTAATTTTCCGAATTAAGTGAATTAAGAATTTCGTTTTTGCGATAATGAATAAAAAAATTTTGCTGATTTCAGATGATATAATTGAATTTTCTCATTAGTTCGATAAATGTTTCTTACTTTATTAGCGAAAAGAATGTTGCATATACGGAGCTGAAAGATTTATAATGTAATCATTAAATCGCTCTAATAGCAAATGTTATTTATTCATATGCTTAATGTCCATTTGCATCTTTTTGCATAAATTAGTTCAGAAAACTATTCTATATAATTCTAATTTGATGATGCAATGATAATTTCTTAACGAATATACTCGAAATTTTGTATAGTAATTTCATTTTGTCCTGATTGTATCAAAAGCAATTTTTAATCTAATAATATTGCTATCTAATTATGCTGAAGAATATAAATGAATCCCATTTTCTCAAATGACAAATGATTGTGATCATTATTATAGCATACATTTGTACAACTCATTAGGGCAATTTATTAAATCACAAAATACTATGATTAGTGATATTTGATCGTAATTGCACATATTTTTCTAATTTTGTTTTTCTAATGTTGTTTTTCTAATTTTGTTGTCAATGTCAAGCAGTTTCAGCAATATTACATAATTTTCTTAAATTTCTACAGCTATCTTTCAGAAATAATTGTATGATAAATTGACTTTTAATATTGCTGCTATGGACAATAATAAGATATTATATGCATTAAAGTTTTCCGCTTGATCGATGAATATTTTCTTTTAATTCTTTTATACGCTAAAATTCTATAATAATTATTTTTCAATCATTATATTAGTAGAAAATTCGTAATATCTTTTATTTTTATAACTTAGTGTTGTGTTTTATATCTTGGATTATTTCTTGAAATAATTCATTCTGATATTGTTTCCTACAATACTGATAATAGTAATATACTGATAATATAATAATATACTGATAATACTGTTCTATTTTTTTATTACATAAAAAGGATTCTTGAATACAAATGCCTTCATAAAATGTTTATATTAGGAATATGACACATTGCATAATTGTGAATTTTAATGAAAAACCAAATTCTTTGTTGTTTAATTTTATTAATGGCGACTCTTCTATGATTTTATCAATAATTGAAAAATAATAACTCGTATTAAATGACTATTCACAATTGAATTGTTAAGAATATGTGAATGTTGAATAACATTAAAAAATGTTTTGAATGCCTATGATAATAATATTGATATCTTTTTTTAATTTTATATTATTAATGAACTCTCTCATAATGAAATTATGATATATTATAGGGCACCATATGTAGCACATTATTCATATACTGTTCTGTGATAATTATTTATGAGTATAATAATCCTCGAAATATTTGAGGAAATGTATAGATTATACAATGATTTAATCATATTTGACATCATATCCATTCGCAAAGGAATACTATTATGTGCGTGTTGCAATATAATAGATGATTTTGAGTAACATAAAATAAGAATACTTCCTATATAAACTAAATGTTTTATGAAAGTTTTCAAGTATTACTCTTTTGAATGAACAAGAATCAAACCGGAACTATATGAGCTATACTTTCTTTATAAAAGCTCGAAATGCTTTATCGAACTGGAAGGTTCGGTAGAGAGATAGAATTTAGCCATTTATAAATATGGAAACAAAAATGTAATACCTTGACATTTATAAATTCAAGTCTGTTTAGGCAGATGATATTTGTGAGTTTTCTAGTTTAGAAGAGAATAGATAAAACGAAGATATGAATAATAAAACTAGTTGAAGTTTTTTTAATAAGTTATTCTTATCATTTTCCAGTTTCCATTCATATCAAATTTTATTAAAAAGTAAAACATGTAATAAATCTAGTCTTAATTTTATCCCATTATCAGAATATTAAATTGAAAGAGTTTAGCCATAATGTCTGAATATATCTATTTATCGTTGTGTGATTATTAAAATTGTAAGTTAATCTAAAATAGAAATCATATCTTATTTGCAATAATTCTTATTTTTTTCGATTTATATAATTTTAATGTATACAACTTATATATAAGTTTTCATATTATATGCTCATATATTATCAATTACTAGCTAGAAGATTACACATTACGTGAAAAAAATTCATTTTCTTATTATATGATGAATCCAAAAATATTTTTATATAATTCTAAAGTATTCTACATAAATACTCTATTATAAAATAATATTTAAATGGATCTTTGATATTTCTTATCCAATGAAGAATATAAGTGTTGTACGTGGCCCGATAAAAAAAATGACATTGTTCGCAATAATATGCGAGAATCGTGTATAATAAATATTTCAAAATATTACAAAAATAATTTATTATATTTATTAATATTTATATTAGTTTGTAATCACGCGAATTTTGAGGACAGGAATTCTATTGAAACTAAATATCACAATGAGATTGCAAATGAATGTTTTCCATATATATGTAGTATAAACAGAAAAGAACCGATTATCGATAGCGGYATGTATCAGAAGCTTCTGTAATCGGAGAAGCCGATACGCATGTGTGCGTATTCGGATGAGAACAAAAGACAATCGCGAAGAAAACCGCGTTGACGTGATTCGTCCGGATGGAATAATCATATGTGACGATTGGCTGATAACCCTGAAATGGGACGCCGTCTTTACTATATAAAGGGCGAGAGACTATGAGAACAGAAGAGACCAGCGAAGCTACAGGGATCAATCGGTCTATCGATAAGAGTTGTACCAGTGTGATATAGAATAAAGAATCTTGTTACTTCTTGTTCCATCAACCTAGCGTCGAAAACCCATTCATTTAATATTCAACATCACGTAAGGAATATACAATACCACTATATTCCCTACATATAAGTAAGATATTTTGAAGACTATATAAGAATTTTGAAAAAAAAAGAAGATATTTATATTTCTCTTATCAATTTACGTATCATCTTTTATATACATACTTATATAGCATTCTTTTTGTTTTATTTTATGTTGATTCTATTAGAAGGTCAAATTTTGCAACATCATCATAAGATAATTATCAATAATTTAATATTTTCATTCTTTGAAAAAGAACATAACAATATATATCCATTCGCAAAGGAATACTATTATGTGCGTGTTGCAATCATAACAATAAAATTCTAAGACTTTCTGCTTTTCCTTAATTTGCAACATTAACTTTATAAAATAAGTAGAATACAAATAAGTAAAATAAATAAATAGAATACAAAACTAGAACGAAACAAAAAATTCTTTTTCGATATTTTTAGTCATAAAAGAGGCAAATAGTTCATCAAATCTACAGTAAATCACATATATCAAAAAGTATGTACATATCAAATCAGCTAATCTAAAAGTAAGCAATCTTTAATTTGCAAATTGAACAAGAGATGAAATATCTACATTTTTTCAAAATACCTTACTTAATCTTTTAGGAAATATATTATAAAAATATTTATTTAGAAATATGTTGTAATATTTGGTTACAACAGAAATTGTTATCCACAAAAATTATATAATTACAAACTACTTAAACAGATATAAGACTAGTAAAAAATTAATGAAAATATGCGGAAATTTACATCTTAGAGGAACATTTATTGATATAGTTATTAATATAGCTAAAAATTATATTATTTGCATTCTTGCAGAGCAGAAACATGGAAAACAAAAAGAATTTATATAGAATATACCAAAATAATATATTTAGTTGATTATAATAGAAAGATTATAATAGAGCAAATATTTATTTAGTAGACAATCTTGTAGCAATAAAACGAATTCAGATGACATCCGGTAATAAGCTGTAGTCAAAATATTTGAATCCATATCAAATTATATATATGGCGGTGATCGTTACGTAATTAATGAAGTAGAAGAGCATGAAGGACTCCGGTGAAATATTATTATAATTGATAATATGAAGCAATGATTATCAAATAAATACGATTCAAATATCGATGCAAAATAATCGACATTTTAGTAAAACCAGTATGAGACTAGTAAAAAATCGTTAATATAGATGTGCGATAGATAATTCTGGTGTGAATTAAAGATAGACGATCATCGGAATCGATTAACATTTATTAAATTATTCGCTAATGAAAATCTTTCCATCAAAATCGCCTTTTGATATGCGAGAAATATATTTTGCCTATGACTGTTTTTCATTGTTACCGAAATAATTTATAAATTTGACTTAACGTATTCGGATGATAGGAGTATCTCTTATTAAAATCTGTTGTCAAATGTTAATTTCATTATATTAAAATTGTTCAATCGAAGTCTCTAAGTTCACTTTACTTTTCTCTTTACTTCCTCTGTGTATTTCTCTATATATATATATAAAAGATAACGCGCGCACGCACACACACGCGCGCACACACACGCGCGCACACACACACACACACACACACACCTCAGAGAGAGGAGGGGATATTATTAGGCTTGTGTGATGCTCAAATAGAATGTATTATAGAACTATTTCTCTAGGAAGAGAAAGAAGTAAGGAAAACACTGATTAAAGATATATGATTTAATTTAAACCTATTTAATAAATAAATGATATAATGATATAATAAATGCTGTAATGGACAGTGATTGAATCACGCAAACGAACTGTGTATGATATACTACTCAGCAGATGGACCTACTGAGAACAAAAAGCGATCTCTAAATGCTCTGTATCTATTTCAAGCTTATATATTATTTCGGCAACATCAACAAACAACAACTCTTCGTGCTTTAAAAGACGATTGATGCTTTGACGGAAAGAGATCCATTATGGAATAAGACATTAATCGATTCCGATAAGTGGCCATATTTCTTTTATTCACATTCTAAACTATCGATCACGCATACATCTTTATCTAATCTTTTACCGGCCCTATCGTATTATT
The DNA here is from genome assembly GCA_020341155.1 of Eciton burchellii. Taxonomy (NCBI): domain Eukaryota; kingdom Metazoa; phylum Arthropoda; class Insecta; order Hymenoptera; family Formicidae; genus Eciton; species Eciton burchellii. The sequence goes on along the minus strand of JAHMML010000099.1, from coordinate 76,359 downwards.
TTCTTTCTTTAATATTCAGGGAATAACAAGGATAGAATAATGCTGCTTTGATATGTAGTCAAATAAAATTGCTCCGAATGATATAACCTTGTAATATTTTTGATGTTAATAGCTATAAAGAAATTATTCGTGTATATTTTATTATAATACAATCAACAATATTCTTCTTTTTTCTTTTTTCTTTTTTGAGAGATTTATATTAGATATCTGTTAACATTATAATTCAATGATAAGTCTCTTTAGTATCAATAGTATCAGCTTTGTGAATATATTCTATTTAATCATACATTCATTATTAATAAATCGCAAATCCAGGCATTTTGGAAAATTTGGAATTCTTTATCAGATCTTTTTATCTTTAAATATTATATATATTATATTATACACATGTTATAGACATGTTATATACATTTTGAAGCAATTTTTAAAATAAAATTCATTATAAATATTATTTATTATGGTGAAGACAAAAGATATATTCCAAATATAAATTTATAATGATTATTTTAAAATAATTTTTAAATAAGTTTTAAAATATAGTTTTAACAATCTGGTATTTAAAACAATTAAAATAAAATGAATTTGTTAAACAAAATATAAAATTTATTTGAATGACATAGTAATAATAGAAAGCATTTCTAAATTTATGAAACATATATTTTGCATTAAATAATTAAAATCAACTTGACCGTGACGAAACTTATATATAATTCGATATGAGATTTAATTATAAGTATGGAAATGAAATGAAAATTTCGTTTAGAAATTGATCTCGAAGCTACAAACTTTCAATATCCTATCATATTTATTACGTAGCTAAATTAACATTCCTTTTTTGTGGAAATATTAATGTAATCGGAAAAGTTTTTTATTATATTTCTGATATCATATTTCTAATATCTGAAATGGAATATGCAACTTTAATATGATATAAATGAATCAAATAAAAATACGCATATAAAACTTTATTGAAGTCGCTAACTAGAGATTAGAAGTTCTATCTGTCTTGTCAGATTTTGCTAATAGGTAGAATTCGGTAGTTTCTAATCAATAATTTTAATAAATTTTGATCCTATGTTGTATTTATTTATACTTATATTATAGCGAAGTTGCAGAATTCATTATTCAGACATTTTCGAAGAAATGATAATCAAATTTATCGTAGCACTATTAATATCTTTGCGGAAGCTTCTCAAATAGCAACCAATTAAAATATCATTTTAAATATTCATGGTTTCGAGTTCAAACAATTCTTCTTTTCTTTAGACAGATTTAAATCTCGCAATCTTATATAACCAATTTTTGGAAATATTATATATTTCTTATTTTGATGTAATGCAGAATAACTTAATTAAAATTGACAATGTTACAGATTATCGAGTTTCCCTTGTGAATTATCAAAAGATATGAGCTAAGTGTATGCGCGTAATCACGTAAGATATTTGTCCATTTACAAAAATGCTTAAAAAAATATATATAAATTACATATATAAATATACATAAATAAAAAATAAATAAAAATATTAATAAAATCGTGATATTTATAAAAACCTAGGATTTTAGAGAAGGATACAAAAAGGCACCAAGCATTTTAGGTAGCTATTTTTTCATAATACTATGAATAAAATAAATAAAAAAGTAAAACATAGAAATAATGTAAATAAGTATAATAATAGTTCCCCACAAAGTTATCTTATAAAGATAGTACTAAAGATAGTGCTAAGAGAGATATAGAAATATATTTTATTATATTATTTATATACATGTATATTATTATTTATATATGTAAATACGATATAAATACGAAATATATACATATATATATATATATATACATATATATATACATATATACATATATATACATATATATATATATGTATATATTTCGTATAATTCTGCATTACATCAAAATAAAAAATATTTCCAAAAATTGGTTATATAAGATTGCGAGATTTAAATCTGTCTAAAGAAAAGAAGAATTATTTGAACATATATATATATGTGTGTGTGTGTGTGTGTGTGTGTGTGTGTGTGTGTGCGCGCGCGCGCGCGCGCGCGCGCGCGCGCGCGTGCGTGTGTGTGTGTGTGTGTCACAATTTAAACACTGGAAGAACACGCTTCATAAGTATATATGAAATAAAATAAACCCGGATAAAATAAACCTAATGAGAAAAAAGAAATATTTTTCGAAAAACAGACAGAGTAGATAAACTCTCAAATAATTAAATATTCATATATTCATATTCATGGGCGACTTTAATTCAAGAATTGGAAACATTCTCATCCCTAACATCATACAACAATTTAATGAGGATACTATCAAGGATAACGATAATATGTTCATTCTACTCATAAAATGTATTACGGATTAACAACATATTCTACAACCATAAATGGCAATATAAATATATATTCTCCAATTCAAGGAACCAAAAGTCAATCATTGACTATGTAATAACAAACAAAAAAATATAACCAAGTTAAATACTAGATGTGCGGATACTTATATCAGCAAATATGCTGAACATAATTTGATTTTCTGTAAATACCGAAGTTTTATGCAACTAGAAAGAAATAGATAAGTAGAACTTAGGTCAAAAGTTAATATAGAGTTGCTAGAAAATGAATCTGCAAGATTACTATTCCAAAATAAACTTTCAAGAAAGATAAACGGCAACGGCATCGACGAAAGGGATAACGCCGACTAAGCTTAGAAGAAAATAAGAACTAACACAATTTACAATATCATGAAAGCCGTGGACATAAGAAGCGTAAACATGTACAAAAGTAAAATCATCAAACTACTATGGTATATCTAGGAGGTTAAGACATTAGCCCGGGAAGTTAAACTAAAGGGTATATAAAATACAGGGAAGAATTCATGTAGAAATTTAATAGATACAAGGAAATAAGAAACATAATAACCAAAGGATCAAAAACCTGAAAGAAGAATATTGATAAAAGTTTACCAGCGGTATGGAGCATGATTTGTATGGAGCTCAAAGATTTGGAAAATGGTAATAAGAAGAATAAATGAAGTGCAGATAAACACGATAATACCAGAAGCATGGACTAGTTCCAAAATCTACCAGGATTGTAACGAAGATACCGAACAGCCTGAAACCAACGAGGATTCCAGAACAATGATATAAGATGAATATTATAATATAATTCTAAAGAATATTGAAGAAGCGATAGAGAACTCAAAGAACGGAAAGGCACCTAGTTTAGATAAGATCAGGAATGAAATGTTATAATACGGAGGATCAAACTTTAGTAACTTTTGGAGATCGCAATTTTTCGGGAAAATTATAAATATAGGAATAATATCGCAGGAATAGAAAACATCTATAACGATATTAATATTTAAGAAAGGATAAAAGAAAGACACAAAGATATTAAGAGAGATAACTCTGCTCCATCTTGAAAATATTTATGAAGATCCTAGCTGAGAAAATCAAATCCAATTTATAAGAAAAATAGCAAAGCTTCCGAAATAATCAGTCGATTGCGGATGCTATATATATCTTAAGACAATGTATCGAAAAGCAATGCAACAATTATTCCTGTATTTTCTTGAACTTAAGCAGTCCTTTAATAGAGTCTGGAGGAGGTACTTAGATCCATGCAAGGGCACAGTATCTGCGAGAAATACGTGAAGATCTGAAGAAATTCTGAAATGGACAAAAACAATATTATAAGAATAAAAACTGGAAACACTATGACTAAAGCTATACCGATAATCACGGATATACAGTAGTTTATTCTTTTAAGATATATTTTTTTTCGTAATGGATGAGATAATAAAGGACATAAAAGATATAGGAACTGGGTAATAAACATGGGAAATAACACAATATAAATACTATGATATGAAAATGATGCAATGCTATCCGCAGAAAGTAGGGATGATCTCCAGAGACTTCTACATGGATTCGTAACTATGGCATCAATATTTAATATGAGTATATCTATCGAGAAGACACAGGCTATAGTAATAGCTAAAGAATCAATCAAATATAAGTTAGCAGTGAACAATAGAATTATCCAATCAAATATAAGTTAGCAGTGAACAATAGAATTATCCAATAGATTATGAAATACGACACAATAACATCCAGTGATAGAGACCTGATAGAAGAAGTTTGCACACAAGCTAATAAGGCAAACAGGATAGCAGAATACTTGAGAGACATTATATGGAGGAACCGATACATGACGATTGAAAGTAAAAACCTGTAAAACATGTATCAGGTCAATATTGACACATGCAGTGAAAACGAGAGCCGAAACATTCAAGACAAAAAATCCTAAGGACAGCGGAAATGAGAATGCGGAGGGCAATCAGAAGAGTCAGCTTGAGGAACAGAATGAGAAGTGAACAAGACAGGATTGCGGTATCCAGGACATACTAAGATGGATTAGAGCAAGACAGCGACATTGGAGAGATCATATGGAAAGAACGGGATTGATTGAAAGAAAGATTGATAAAGTAGGCTAAAATACAAAAACCACAGAGTGCTCATCCACCAAAAAGACCGCCGAAAGGGATAAACGAGTGTTGGATATCGGGATTATAAGAGACATAGAAGAGATGCAGATACAAATATTCATCCTACGTTAAGAAGAAGAAGAAGAAGAAGAAGAAGAAGAAGATACACACATACATACACATATATGTAAGCGGGTTATCATAAGGGTATATATAAGGGTATATATAAGTATATATATATATACTTTATCTATAACCATTATAAAATTCATAAATATATAAAATTAGTCTTTTTTATCTCTTTTTTAAAAAGCAATTATATTTAGAAAAAGGATTAGATTTAAATGAAAGGAGAATAGAATATGATATAAAAAAGGATAACGGAAATTAAAATAGATAAATGCATATTGTTATTTTGAAAGAATGCGAGAGAATGAGATTACAAAGCTATTTGTAAGATCTGGAGATTTATCAGATTTGAACTTATAATGAAATCGTCTATTGAAAGGAATTAAATGTAAAAAGAAAATCTATCTAAATATCTTTCTAGTTAGATATTAGAAAAAAAAGAGGATAGAAAACTAGGGTAGAGGGTAGAGACGGATAAGGAGACTCATGAAAGACGGTTTTGGCATTGGATTCCAAAAAAAATAGAGAAATTAATTTCTGAGGAGGATATGTCTGATGATTCGATGAAGAAAAAAAAGAAAGAAAATGAACTTTGAATTAAATTTTAAAGAGGATTTTCGATAGAAATGGAGGACTAGAAAGTAGAACAAGATATTATAACATTATATGTTATTATTATAGTATATTATATGCATGTATTAAATATCTAATATTAGCTATGTTATAATAGGATGTCCAGAATTGAAAAAACAATTATTCCTTCGAGATTTAATGGACTTTATGCAAAAGAAGATGATGACATCCAACAATGACTCCGATGAAACTACTGTTAAATGGGAGATCTCAGAGGAAGAAAGAATTGCCACGTGGCATTTTGTAATGCTTGATAAAAATAAAAACAAGGTATATAAAAATGTTCAGTAAAAAATAATATATTTAATTTTTGTTACTATTTAAAGAAATATTTTTACTGAATTCATACTATAGATCATTGTCAGGAACTTTCTTAATCTGTAAATCATATGTATACAGAAATTTACATTTATATATAAATGCGCCATTTATATATAAATATTTTATTTAAAATTAAATAAAATATATTTCGATTTTATATATTCAATTTTTCTTTAATATTTTATATCGTTATCATTTTCATTTTATAATATCATGTTATTTTATAATTATCAGTCAACATTATATCAGTCAGTTATAATATTATATAATTGTAATATAATTATGAAATAATGCACTATTGTTTGACAAATTATTGTTTGTTAACAAATCGATATTTACAAATCATTGTCAATTAAATATTTAAAATTTACATTATTGATTAAATAAGAATTCTCAATTACATTATGTGAAACATCAACATTCGTATACTGTATGTAATAAAATCGAGAATATGATTATTGGCTACTCTTATGTTGGAAAAAGTTTAAGAAAATAAAAATATATTGAATCTCTAGAAAATAATATGCATGTTTTATTAAAAAACTTATCATTAGAAATTTGGATTTATATCCGACTATATAATCCCTATATGTATATATAGGTATATGTATATGTGAATATTGTCTTCAATTTCTTAAATGAAAAAAGAAGAATATGGATTCTGCTTTAAAGTGTTGAATGTCGATCTGTAAAATCGAATTTTTAATCTAGAATCATTTTTGTTTAATTTCTGAATTAGATTGATATAAGAATATATTGTACGGATTGTAACATTCAATGAGCTATAAATCAAGAAATTCCTAATTTATATTCTATTTTTTGGGTATTGGATTGGAGGTTTGGATTGAATTTGCATATCTAAATCTAAGATCTGGAGTTATTATTGCCTGAAATCCTATTTTTCGTCTCTGATGATGTAATATATTTTTATGAGATCTTCTTTTAATATTTATTAAATATACTCACCGAGTATTTAATTGGCGTATTTATTAGGATGTAGTTCAATATATAAATGTAAAACAAGTTCGTATTACATTCATCAAGAGTTAGCAAAATATCTATATTTTATGCTAAATGTGGGTGTTCACTTTGCACTTAATTTATAAATAGAACATCTTGTAGACCATAGTCGGGAAAACTAGTTTTTTCCTTGATTTGATAAATACTTTATTTTCTAATATCTGGATCGGATACAATAATTGCCAGCTACAATACTGTTTATGCGTGTAATAGCACATTCGAGCTACCGTTTCTACTATTTTTTTTTTTAATAACAGATAATTGTGCCGGCATATGAATGAGGTCGAAGATTACTGATCAAACTCGGAACTGCGCGCATACGGCACAAATATATTGGTGAAATTTTTTAATTTAACTCGCGTAAGGGATTCAATTAATATATTGAACAAAGACTACCTATCTTGAAAAAACAGATTTTCAATAATAATAAATTTAAAAAAAATAAAAGATGATGTTGAAGATGATGCATATTGTGATTTGAATACGATGTAATACAACGCAAATGAAACTTACTTTGTAAATGTTCGCTCGAATATTTGATGGATCTCATTTTACATTAATTAGGAATAAATAATGTGATTCTCTATATTATAATATTTTATAGAAAGTGGGTAATGCTAATTCAATTTATAAATTAATTAATATTTAATATATTAATATATATAATATATAATAATATATAATATAATATATAATATATTAGTTACACTGTGCTGTAAATATAAATTCTCTGGTTAATGATTATGAAAGATATCATAGAATACTGGATAAATATTATCGGTAATATTGTAAGCTTTGACAATGGCTTACAAAGGTTGGCAACGGCTTTGACAATGGCTTCTTGGTAAGTTTACAAAGAAGTTGGTTATCTTAGTGATGGCAATATTGTCTGATCTAGAATGAATAACATGTACGCTTATTGCCCATTGCAGTGGTTTTAAATTCTGCTGTTTTATCAGTATAAGTTAATTAGGCGTCTCTGATCGTTTTTCTCGTTATTTGAATAATTTTTGTAACAAATGAAGATATTCGATACTATATCTACACAAAAATATAATTTGTACGACCTTTTGCATTGTACTAATTTATTTTCGCTAATGTTGCTCATATTAAGATAAGACAAGCTATTTAAAGAATTAATCAAAATGTTTCCAGAACTAAAATATGATAAATAATTTTTATACATATATATAACTATACATAACGAAGTAAGAAGAAATGAATTAGGAATTAGGATTTCGATTTTGCATAGTACGGTTTATATTTCTTCGAATGTTAAGTTAGCCTTGCCGACAATTCGATTCATGTGATGTTTTGCGGATTTCACTATTTTGCCGTTGAAATGGGCTGCATTGGTTGAAATAAAATTTTAAATAATTAAAATTTTAAATAACATTAAATATTAATTTCCTGATTGTACAGAAATTGATTGATTTCTGTGTTCGTTGATGTAAACAAATATAATTTCTTGAGCTGTTTTCAGCTCTTATGAAAGCTCCTATGAAGGAAGTTCTATTTTATCTATGAAAATCTATGAATATCTACTAATTTGCTTCTTTCATGAAATGAAAGGATTCAAGAAACTGCATCAAGGAAAGCATTGGCCGTCAAATCGCTTATGAGTTCTATATGAATTTCCTTCATGGTGAAGCAAACAAAAATTGATGTATACGCTTTGTGATTCCGTGCATCTTGCTTTTGTTCTTGTTGTAGTATTACCAAGTCAGCATAATCAACCCTTAAAAATTATATGAAAATGGCTTAAAAGTGATAACTCGACTTGCCGAAAATGAACCCATTATAGTATTTGATTGACGTGGTTTCATTTTGAAGCATATGAATGATTTTTCGATTTGATTGTAATCTTAACAGTCAGAATCATTACCTGATGCCTCATAGTGACTTGTGTATTCTAAATTGCGCTTATGCTCAAATTCTATTGTATGTCAGATCGTGATTGCATGACAGCAAAATGGGCATTGCATATAAAAATTATAAACCTGACTTTTTAATCTATTTCTGCATCAATCTAATCTTCATTCGTGAATGGAGATAATGGTGATAATTTAAATGTGTTAATGGGAGATATGGAGTGCGTTGGAGAGGTTTTATCTTTCATCAAAAACAGTTGTATCCAATATATTATGAATATTTTTGAAAGATGATTAGAAATGATTGGTCCTCAGAAGGACACCCAGTTCTCATTTGTGAATCTTCATTGTCATCCTCTAATATTATATCGATTTGCAGTTATTAGGGGATGACAATGAAGATCCATAAATAAAAATTAGATGCCATGTGAGGACCAGTCATTTCTAATCATCTTCCAACGATCCAAACTAGGTGAGGATCATTAGATATGGCGAAATCTGGTTCAGGGTAGCAGTTAAGTCATTATGTTGTGGCGGAAAATAATTAACATCGGCACAATTCAACTACAGATCTTTTTAAATGAAAAAGAATCAACGTCAGAACATTGTAACGTAGAAGGTAAATCATTGCGGATTTTCTTTCTACGAAAGTCTTCTTGACTAAAGAATTTAACACACAAATCCTCAGTTCCGGGTAGATCTTGAATGAGTGCACTCAGAAAGTGCTAAAAATTTTCCGGCCGGTCATGAAAATAAGCATTTGAAACATGTTGAAGCATTAGAAATATGTTCAAAACAATTCAGAAATATAGATAACATTGAGGAAATAAAGAGATTCAAGATTAATATTATAGGCGTCAGTGAGATGAGATAAAATTGACCACTGTCCGATTGATGACAATTTTGTGTATTATCTTATTATAATGAAAATCGTTATTCTCGATAAGAAGTAGGTTTCATAATCAATAAGAACATCAAACAATATATAATTACTTGGACTCTGACAGAGCCATTGTTCTTAAAATAAAAGATCATTTATTTAACATCAATTTAATCATTCTAGTCTATGCACCAATTCTTGATAAAATGAAGTGAAGAATTGCTATGTCCAGATTAAGAAAATACTCAACTATATCAAAAAGCATGATGTCATCCTTATTATGGACAAGTTTAATGCAAACGTTTGATGGGAAAAAAAGAGAATCTCGTTGGAAATTTTAATTTCGAAATGAAGAAGTGACAGATTGCTTCAATTTTATAGAGAAGAGCGATTCATTGTACCCAATACCTTTTTTGAATCGCTTCTTCATCGTTTTTATACCTGAAAAGTATTGGAAGATAAATCTCATAATATATTGCAAAACTAGGTTTTATCCAGATTGATCAACCAAAAATTTAAAAATATATTATCAGCTAAAACATATGCAGGTTTCATCGGACTATAATCCATTCGTTTATTGCTTGTATACTAGTCTCAGAAGACTTTAAGAAACAAAGAAAAGTAATTATTCTTAATAACTTGCAAGAGGAAAGAATCGAAATAATAAGTTACAAGAGTGAAAAAATCATTTTTTGATATACAGGCCATTCAAACATCCGAAGAACAGGAAATATGATGTGTGGTTAGATATGTTCTGAAAATAACTATTGCTAATATCAAATCATAATCTCAAGAAGCGAAAAGATTCTGAATAACAACGGAAATATTAAAATTAAATACAAAGGAAAATCAAGGAAGCTAAAAAATTATGTTTCATGGACAAAACATAAATGCAAAAGTAAATAATCTAAATAAAAAAATGACGTATATAAGAAAGTAAAAGAGGCTACTAGTAACTATAGAAAGTGAATAATTAGGAATTTTGTCAACAAACTTATCGAAGAACAGTTTTGTCACTGAAACAAAAAAATTTCAAGTATAAAAGAGAAATAAGTAGAAGAGTTTTTCAGAGAAAAGTAATGCCATGAACAAACTGAGTTCATTGATTTAACAAAACTCAGAAATAATCATCTCTGAAATGCGATCAATGTTATTATGTAAGACAAGGCACTAGGCCTAGATAAAAAACCCATAGAACAATTTAAATTAGATGAATGAAGAATTCATCATTAACCGTGATATTCAATATGATAACATATATGATAACAGAATGATTTAAGAAGATTGCTTTATCTTTCTTTTTGATTACAAAAAAGAATAACATTAAAAATTTCAAATGAAATTTTCAAATGTAAATTGAACTGAAAATTTCAAAATTATTAGTTTAATAAGCAACTTAAGATATTATTTAACATATTATTAAAAATTATCGCTTGTATATATATATATATATATGAGAAATGCGAGGAAAACATCGAGAAAATTCAATTCGGCTTCTGTATAGAGTGAGCTCATAATACTGTTTATAATTCAAGTATTTATTCGAAGGATGTTAACTACAATTTTTACTTGCTTTATTGAATACATAAAAGTTCTCGACAATTGCCAACATAGGAAACTTATCTATATTTAAAAAAAAGATGTCGGAGTCAATGACGAACACATTAGGATCGTTAGAAATTGAAGAAACTGAAAAAACTTTACAGAAAACAATTGACAGAATCAAGAAAGAGAACTTATTTGTTGAAATTGAGGGAAATGTCAGATAGAACTATATCTCCAGTACATAGTTTACTCATCTGTTATTTAATTTATATTCTGAGAGCATTTTCAGAGGTATTTGGAAACATTCATCTCGCTTAACGGCGAAATTATAAATAATATTCGATATGCGATTACATTGTGATCCTGAAAAATAGTTTCGGAGGCCTTCAAGAATTACTCACCAGAGTTTGCACCACAGGTTGTTGTAAACATAGCCTAGAATTAAATTCTAAGGAAAATATGTAATATCCAAGATTCTAATAAAAAAGGAAGTTTTTTTTACGAAAAGTCAAACCATCGAAAGAGTGGAAAAATTTACAGACTTCATATCATCAACAATCAATGGAAACACTCTTTAGAAATAAGGTTCGAATTGAAAAGAGTAGTTTTTTGAAGATTTAATTCTAACTTCTAGTAGGCATTTCTTAGATCCTAACTTGTTGCAAACATACACGCTAGATCCATACATGCGTTAACTGCTGTTACAAAAGTACAAGTTACAAATCCAATTTGAGGCTTGTGGATCATGTTTGAGACATCGCCAAATTGCAATTATTTTAAAACTGCCAATTTCGATTTGAGATTTGACCAGCGTGTACGAATGCATGTACCAGCGTGCTGGAAAATAGACTCGTCTCAGTGAATATTTAACTGGCAAAGTTTCTATAGTTTTGCTGTAATGGCAATCGAATTTAAAGAATGTAGAAGATCAAATATCCTAGCCATTTCGAATAATATGCGTTTGAATGTCATATGATAAGTAAAATCGTGATTGTATGAAAATTGGAACTTGTTCTTAAGTTGATTTCATTGCATTCCAAGAATACGCAAATCCATGTTATCGATAATTATGACCAATTTTTCATTCCGATTATTTTGCAGTCTCAAATAATTCTGGACAATTTGATATCCATTTACTAAAGTCAAAGAATCGGAAATTCAACAGTGGAATGATTTCATTGCGAATTAATCTTTTTTCGTGATTAATATTTGTTTCTGTAAGTAAGTCATCGACGTAGGAATTACTTGATCTGTATTTATTTACTAGAGATGAGTATTTTTGATGATTTCTCAGTTAGATATTTGACATATCTTCTCGCCAATTATAAAGTGTGCCCTAAGTTATAATAATTCGTTGGTATCATCATTATCTGTAGTATTGTCCTAAAATCTTTTGTAATTTGAGAAAGATATATAATATTTTTCTAATGTTATATCTCTATCCATCGCGGCTGCGAGATCTAAAAATAGTATTTGAGCGATGACGCCAGACACGATCGCTATTCTTGGATGATACGAATCTTTTCGGGATTCTTTGCGGACTAATCAACAATCAAATATATCGCAATATAAATATCAGATAAATTTGATTGCTTCACTTACCAGCTTCACTTACTCAGTTATCAAAGCTCACCTCTGAGATTATTATTTAGTTGATCTGATCTGGATTGGTATTGGTATCTGGATTAATCAACCGTTGCACGAATTTATTAGTTTTATTAAAAATCTTATTGGAATGCTCTCTTATTGGTTGTGTCTACATTTTAAATTAACGTTCTGAGATATGAATAAATTGTAAAATAATTGGACTGGAAAAGTTAAAGAAATGAAAACGCAAGAAAGTATCTATGATCAGAAGGTATCAAAGGTATCAGAAGGTATCAAAGTATAGAAGTATATTATAATATTAATCTTATGATTAGTCTTATTTCATTAAAATTTAGATTTAGACTCCCATTATGGAATTCTATTTTATACAAACTAATGAGGTTCGAACTATGAATTGAGTTATACTGAGAGAAAAGGTGATTTCTCATCATTTTACTGCCACTTTACTTAGAAAAGCAGAAGAGAGCATGATTCGTATTATGTAATAAATATGTGAACGTCTACATGCTATATTGAGCATATGAACAAGAAACACTACAAGAAGAAGATCGATAACCTGCCATTTTACGAATTTTTTGGTGATAAATGGCATTATATTTAAAATATATACTAAATCAAATAATACATGTTTTTTTATTATTCTATAAATTATTATGAACTATTGTAATCATTTAGTAATACTTGTAGCAGTTAGGTGTGTGATCTTGGAGAGTTCAGTGCTATATGCCCTATAAAATTACATTACCTCAAGTGGTAGGTCAGATAATAGGTATTGAGAAAATCTTTTTCTTAATCTGCATGATGTCCTGGCATTTCCCATGAGATGAGTCATGAGTATATTAAAAGTAAATTGGTTTTTAAATGTTCTGTCCATTTTAGCGACGAGAGTTGTTAAAATATTTAACATTGAGCCATTTTTTCTATGAGCTCTTTTATCATATATTTTAATTCTTATCATTTCAAGTTGTCCTGAACTGGAAGTATTGTTTCATCCAATATAGCCTCATTATTTTGATATGTAATCGATTGTCTATTTACAGTTCTTGATTGAAGCATAGGATCTTCTTAATTGGGCGCATCTAGTTTGCATGCTTGCAGGTTTAGTTTATGATTGTGATTTGGATGTTAATACTTTCCTCCGTAATGCAGCAAAATAACTTTTTTGCCTTTATAAACCATATTATAATACTTTTATAATTGGCTAGATAGCTCTCTTTGCACAGTACGCATTTAACATCTCTAAATCTTCTTTTGCGTGGGCAGTTAAAGATCGAGTGATCTTCTGCACACGCATCTCGCTTTACAGAAGCAAAATCTTATATGGCAATTAATGCATTGTAATATTTCACGTTGCTCAAATTTTATTTTGCATTGAGAAAATTATTTAATTTCGTAGATGTTTTTATTATTCTCAATTTTTAGCTCGATATTGAACATGGGAAGAGTCTTACTAGTGCCTTGCTTCTTGATGTATTGCTTCTTCTATATGTTGGTAACTTCTGTCCATGATCTTTTTAATTTTCTGACATCATCTATATTCGATGATGCATGTATATAAGACAACTTTAAAGTTCCTTGCTTCGGTTTATACATGAAATTCCGTATTCTTGCTTTTGAGTTTTTTCACTATGTTGACATAAGTAATGGAACTTTTGGGTTGGATTTTAATTTACTCATTGTTTATAATTTTGATTTCATAATCGCCAATAGCGATTTCTTTTAGCAATTGGAAGAACCGCCGTAACTCTAGCAACAAAGATAGAAGAGACTTTTTTCTACTTTTTCGTTATTATTTATATCATCGAATACTTCCAGTCCAAAGCTATTAGATATAGGCACGAGTTTGCTTAGCTAATAATTGTCTGTTCTAGATTGTTTACGATACATTATTTCAGAGTTGTTTTGTTTTCTATTTCTACTACTGATTTCCGTTCACGAATGAGATGTTCAGAACGTTGTATGGTATTTGTATTAGAATGTCAGTATCCTCGCATCATAAGACTTTGTTTGGTAATTAATTCGCACAAGAAATGCGATCTTCTTTTGATGTTAGCAAAACTTTGATGCAGAATTTTTTGTACTATGGGCTTCTTAAATACACTCTTGTTATACTGCTCTTTTTGTCTATGCAGATTAGTTTGTATTTTACTAGGGATGATGAATTCCGATTATGTATTGGTTTCACAGACAATTGCATTCTCTGATGTTTCTATTTCTATTTCATTCCATAAGCATGGAATTCTTCTCCTACTGTAGTATTTTGTTTTTGTTTTTTACCTGTCTCCATGCGTTTCATAAAAGTCTTTCTTTCGGCTTTTAGGTTCATGTTCATATACTGAGATGCTAGTAGATGGCTATACCCTTCAATTTGGCATTTCGCCAGAACATTTGTTGCTTACTAACCGTTGAGAGGAACTTGCTCGTCCATTCCTCATATCGATGGATATTCCATAACATCAATTTTATAAGTTAATTTCATGCAATGCATTTTCTCATCTTTGTAGCTTTACATCTGATCGAACCGACGTGTCAGATGTTACATGCAAGATTGGCACATTGGGCACTGATAGTTAAGATAACTGAGATAGTGCAGCTCAGCGCATTATAAAATATAAAATATGAAATAAAAATCGACAGTAAATGCGGCTTGCCTAATGCGGCATGATAATTAGCGTGCCAAGACAGAGATGATTTTTAATTTTGTAGCATGTGATTGTGCGTTATCATGCAAAAGAGTAATCCTACGACTTGCAGCAAATATTTTCTTCTCCTCCAATGAATTGCTCATATTGATGTTACCAACAGAGTAATGATCTTTGTTTTACTTAATTTCAATAGGACTCTCTATTCTTATCAAATATTTAGCAAAATCTTTTTTCCATGAATTTATTGAACTTTCTAAGCCAAAATTTATTCATGACTTTTTGTACTTGCGGTTGTCATATAGTATCACCTTTTTATAATATGATTATTTATATATATATATATATATATATATATATACATACATATGTGTATGTACGCGCATGCATGTGTATTTGTATATATGTAACGATTATGTATTATACAGCCATGTATGTATATATGTATGTATATACTATATTATATATATGCATATGTATATAAATTCTAAAATTCATGTTATTATAACGCTTTACAGATTTTAGAAAGAAAAGAATGGAAAAATTTCCGCACAATGATAGCGAACAGTAAACAACTTCGTAGATGTGGCAAAAAATTACCAAGATATTGTGATATTAATAATGATAGAAGGATCAGCATGACAGAATGGTTCAGTTGTCTTAATACTCAACGTCCAATAGCAGGTATTATGTCTCAGATTTTTAATTTTTTTAAATAAGTAGATAGATTTATATATATGTCAATATTTTATTTATTATTTATACATATATATCAATAAATCTCTTTATTTATTTTATTCATACACACACACACACACACACACACACACACACACACACACACACACACACACATATATATATATATATACACACATATATTTATACCTTTGCATAAATCCATTATTAAAAATTTTAAAATATAATAATATAATAATAATATAAAATTTTTCTAATTACGGAAATATATATCTATTAATGATATATATATTAATTACATTATATCTTATATTACATTCTTCTTTTGTATATATCTCTTTTTATTTAGGAAATGTTTATGTTATTATATTACATTATATTTTGTAGCATAATATGTTGTAATATAATAATAATATAAACATTAATATACATATATATATAATATATATATAATAGAGTATACATAACATAAAATATATATTACTATACTAAAAAATTTTTTTTATTTTCATTTTCTTATGTTCTTTTATATATTATATAAAATTATATTATATATTTATTTATATAATATATAAAAGAACATAAGATAATCAACTCATCTATTATCTTACAAACTATACTTATATATAAATACTTCAGATGTATGCTTTGCATACATCGAATTTTATCAGTATTACGAACTTTAGCATTATATATGTATTATTTAAGGAAAAAATGTTTGATAAAAATTATAAAGAACATATAAACAAATAGCAGCAATTGTAACAAAATTTTCTTTCCGTTATTTCGTTTCATTTTTCAAACAAGTGTATCAAATTTCAAACCGATATATTGCAAAAATTATATTTACTAATTCGTCGAAAAAAACATGTTATTCAATACTTTTATAAATATGGAGAAAAAAAGTTTATGTCATTACAACAAATTTTGGAATTAAAGAGAACTTGAATTAAAATGAAATTAAAGGAATTTTTAGTAGTCCTAAATGAATTGTTAAATTTTAAGATCCAATTATAAAAATGTATAATAGTAAATATTTCAATGACATGATAAATAAAAAAAATAATGGAAAAAATCTACGAAATTATTTTGTTTAACTGCGGATTAAAAATTAGAACGACATCAGAAATATATTTTAAGGGACTTTTTAGCTAATGTAATAGATATCATTTTATGAGCATTTGAATATAAAAAAGAATCAGGCTTTTTACGCTTGAGTCAATATCATGAATTATAATGGTAGTTATAATAGTCAAAATATTTATATGAATAGATTTGAAGGTTTGAATTGTTATCGTATATGGTTTATTCACTATATTTGTTTCCCTGCAACTTTAATCTATTATATACTCACAGAAATCATTCGGAAGAAAGAAGTGTTCTGGCAATAGAAATAATAGAATAAAATGAAATATAGGTGCTATGAAATATGAATGACTATTCCGAAAAGATTATTAACAAATTATTCTATAGAATAATATATTCTATAGAATATAATATGTTTTAATATGGTAAAAGTAAATATATCAAGCTAAAAAAAATTATGTTAAGAAATAAATATAATTTAACAAAATTTGTTTTATCATTATTTTTCATTTCATTTATCTTATTCATCGCTTTATTCTAAATAGCCCTCCTACAAACAGTTTAATATTTGAGAGATCAATCAGTTTTACTTATTATATAAATAATAGTCATATAAGTATAAGTCATGAAATTGAAGAAACAAATACTGCATCATTTCGCAAATTACGAAAAGTTCTGAGATATTAATTTAAAAAAGATTTAGTAAATAAAAGAGATATGGAATGCAATGAAATGAATTCTAGGTATATTTGAAGAAATATACCATTTATTATAATCTGCCATGAAATTTTTTTCACATGTCTTTTCACATATCTTTATTTCACATGTCTGCTCTCTATAGAGAGCATGCATTTTTTAAAAGTAATTTTCTTAATAGACTTAATTCTCTTTCGTTATTTAACGAAACATGGATTTCTGCCGCCTATCAAGCTGTTCAAAGATCAAAGACCCAAGGTATCGAGAGGCACGGACTAAGGAGCGTGTTCGGCAGCAAGCAGTAATATCGGTTGAACAGCAAATAGGGTGAGCCGAGCAATATCTGCTTGTGTTTTTGTCTAATCAGCGGTTGTTGCGAGGACCATGACCGCTACTACAGCACAGTTCATATTAGAAATACGAGACGGATGTTAACCATCGTTGCTTAGAATATAGTGAATCTTGCGGTAGACAGATGCCGCATGAACGAACAGTTTTGTATATTCTATAAATAATATACAGATTAAAACCAAGCGAAGCTCAATACGAGAATATTATTTATTATCTGAATCCACATCCGAGTATCCAATGTGTAAGTGAAGTTAGTTGACTCCAATCGGCGTTAATCGATCAGCGAATATACCAGCATATATTTCGAACTAGATCTGTGGATCCCTGGATCTCGGATATTTGAATTTATAAGAGCTAAATTTATAAGAACCGAAACAATGTAGTGTATGCAATGCTGGCGTTAAATAATAACGATCCGTACTGCATAAGTTTGTGATGAAGACGAAGACGGACTGGAGTAGAATTTTTTTACCAAGTTCGGAGATTCTTTTGTATGCTGACATTCTCGACAAAATAAGTTGGAAAATGGGAAAGGGAAAGTAAATACAGAATCCAAATCAAGTAAGTTACCCTAAGTAACAATTCAAGAAATCTGGACAATGTAATGAGTTTTCAATGAATGTTATGACTACTACGGAAGCGGGATGCTTGATATGCAAGAAAACTCATATACTATTAACATGCAAAAAGTTCCTGGAACTTCCGAGTTAGAGAAGACGCGAACGGATGCGCAGAACTAGGGCTTGCTTTATATGCTTCGATCTAAACCATATGATAATAAGATGACAATCGATATCGATATTGCCAAGAACATCATTTGCTTCTTCACTTGAGAACTGTGGAGCCCACAGTTCAGCAGGTCAGCTTGAATAAACTACAACGTTAAAGATCGCGAATAGGAACGAGGAATTGGAATATATAGTCAACATAGCTAGCATGATCAGGAACGATGCTATTGACAATGGCCAGAGTTAAGGATTGAGCTTAAGGATAAAAGAATCATGCACTTTCGGGCTCGGCGTCTAATACTTTCTTTATCACAGAGAGAAAGTTATATAGCAGCTCTACGGAGACGAAGGGCTCATGTTACCATCTCCGGTTTACAGCAAGTTCAAATGGGGAAACCGAAGCAAGTGATGTCTCTGAAAGTGCACAATCAGTATTCACCAAAGTCGCTGCCTTTACCATCGGCGTTTATTTCACTAAGTTTGACCGCGATTAAAATGGGTCAAAGAATCAGTAAGAGAGATTGGAAGCATATAAGAGGCAAATTCCGATTATGAGAAACTATTGGCGATTGATGTGATAATTGGAATCGACGTATATTTCATATTTTGATGAGAGACGTTTTTCGGCATGAACGTCTAAGAGAGCCGATACATCGTACAATGCTCGGCTGAGTCAATACGGGAGTCAATTCAGCAGACAATGCCCCATAGGGTGAAAAATTTCCATGCTAGAGTGGAACCCGACTTAAACAAGGAACTGCAGAAGTTCTGAGAATTGGAAGAGCTCTCAGTAAGACATATATTTTCCCCGGAGGAAACTGCGAAGAGCTCTTCGAAGCAGTACACTAGGGAGATATATTTAACTGCGATACGGTGCGACTCCCAGCAAAGAAGGAAATATTGGCCGATTTTTCGCAACACGAAAATAATACGATAATAGTACGATAATAATATACTTAAACACGGAACAACGGGATGTAACCTGGATTTAAGAGACATCTATATCGAGTTTATGAAAATCTCTTGAGTTTATGAAAAAATTAAGGAAATGGATACCAATATCAGACGGATCTATTATTTACCGCATTATGCAGTGATTAAAAGGATGCGAAAGTTAAGTATTATTCAACGCTTCTTTTCGTACAACGAATGGTTCATCACTCAATGATCTGCTATTATCAGGGCTATTATCAACTACAAAATGACCTGTCGGCTAATTATGTCGGAATGGAGGCTGAATCGCTTTGCATTTTCCATCGACATAATGAAGATGTTTTAGCAGATCCGGATGTATGAGGACGATGCAAATTTGCAGAGGATTCTATGGTGTGATCCTATCAATGAGATGCAGGAATATTATCTACGATAGGTTACGTATAGTACTGCGTCACCGTTATATTTGGCGATTGCAACTATCCAGTGATGATGATCTAGTAAGTTTTTACGTGATGTACTGGTAGTGTGAGAGCATATTTATATAGATGACACTTGGAGAACTTGTCAAAAAACAGATCATTGTCATTGTTTTAAATTGATGGATTCCGATTAAGCAATGAGCCGGATCATATGCAGCTCTGATCAACGTCGATAATAACCAATGGCTATTCACAGATACTAGAGGAATAGTATTGGAATCTTTTGGACTTTAGAGTAAGATGATTTCACGCTGAGAACGAGTTTGGACGGGACAAATACTAAGCAACCGACAAAGCAATTAGTGGTTGTAGCCATCGCGAGAACATTTGATGCAGCAGGCTGGGCTGTGTTGGTAATTATTGCAGTAAAAATTTTGTTATAGGACATTTGGAAAACAAACTTGGATTGAGACCAAGTACTTCAGAAGCCATTAAAGTCTAGGTCGATGCAATTGGCAAAGGATATAGTTAGGACTGATCATCGTACGGATACCCCGATTGACGGAGATTCTGGAAAGAAGAGAGCTTCATGTTTTCGCAGACGTCTTGAGACGAGCATACATAGCAGCTGTATATTTGAGAAGAATTGAAACATTAAGAGAGTGGCGATCATCGTTATTTGTGGTCAAGACGGAGGATCATTCAAGTTATGATTCATTCCATGCTTTGAATTGTGTGGTACGTTACTGGCTACATGCTGCTTCAGAAACTCGCAGATGGAGTGCACTTCGATAAGGATGCTCTCTACACATGGAGAAACATCAAAGTTGGCTTGGTATGGATCAAGGCCCATCCAAATAGGCTATCTTTATAACTAATCGAGTGGCGGCAATCCAGGAGCTGGTTGCAGACTGGCATTATGTGTCTACGCATGAGAACCCGACAAATCTTACCACAAGAGGAGTGATGATCGACGATCTCAGAGATAAACAATTGTGGTGGCGCGGACTATCATGGTTGGATCTTCGTTAAAGTCTTAGATGAAGATATAATTTCCATGGGATGAAATTAACATTGCTGAGGAATGCCGAGTGTACCTAAATCCAATCGTTTCTAATGATCTGCTACTTCGATTTTCATTGTTCGCACGACTGATCCAGGTTACGGCATACTGTTTTAAGTGGTTATGTGGAGCGAGGAAAGAACAAGTGTTCCATTCACGGAGGAGCTTGAAAGCCGAAAATGGCTCAATATGGTGCAGAGATTGCAGAATTGGATTTTTTTTTAAGGAACTAACATTCAATAAAGGGACACAAGTGTTGCAATAATCGACGTTCTCAGCGCTGCGATCATTCATATCAGCTAATAGATTGATGTATTGGCAACCATTGATTGATGTATGACTGGCCTAATCTTTATGGATTCATTTTATTGAAAAGCATCCGATTATTCTGGAATAATCACCAGGAATAGTCACCTGTCATAATTATTGTTGAGTGAGGCTCATACTCTGGCATTACATAATAGATCGCAATTAACAAAAAGCTGTCGCTCTATTACTAGATTTTGCAAGCAGATTGATATAATCGAAAATAAAACACACGTGTGTCTGGTGTGCAAGGCGATAGCACAGCAACAGCAGATAGGCCAATTGCCGCGGGCCCTGAGCCTTTTTGATCAACGGGAGCAGGCTATGCTGATCTATTTAGGTTAGAGACCAAATGAGACGCGAACATAAATCGTAAATATAAGGCTTATATTTATCTTTTTGTTTGCATTTTGTTTGCGACCAAGGTTCTTCATTTGGAACTGGATCTTTCTTCTGTTTCGTGATTTTCATAAAGGCATTATAACATTTCGTGACAACTCGGGGACGGTGTGTAAGACTGTATCGCGATAATGGAACTTGATAATTTCAAGAATATCGATCGAGAATTGTGAGAAATGTTTCAGCATGCAGACAGCATCAGACTGTATGAAGGCTATCGCAGTAAACCGGATAAGAAGCGGTCTGAATTTGTATCCCTCTTCCAGGTTTTTGTTTTGGAGGATTATCGGAAGCTAGAATCAAGTTCGCAAAATATCACCTCGTCGCGTCATTGTTGAGGAGAGATGATCCCTCTGGTGACTTCTTTCTGAAGTGATGGCTTGTTTCAAACTCAAGTTCAAAGCCATTATATTCTATGAATAATGACCCATCGGATCTATTCGCCATAACATCCGGTCATTTCTTAGTCGACGAGAGTCTATTCGGTCTTCAGCTAGGCGAAAGTAAAGTAGAACTGCTCAAGAACTATGTGCGGCATTTGGAACTGATCTATACGCTGCGAAATAATTTCTGGCGCAAGTGACAGCGAGAATATATTCATCATCTTCAACAATTGGACAAATAGCAAAGAGACTCGCATCAAGATGGATACCTTGGTACTGATGAAGGATGATCATCTTCGAACAATAAAATGGGCTATGGGGCAGGTCGTCCAAGTTCATTCAGGCGACGAAATGGTGAGATTGGTCACGATCAGGAGCAGATTTGGAACTTCACAGGCCAATCTATAAGATTCGTCTGTTTCTGATACAGGCACCGGATCTCCAGGAGAGCGGAAATTAATAAGTAGACACGTTATGGCAAGCGCACACTCGGAGTTTGTTCATCCCTGAAACGGGCGATATACGATTTGGATTCCTGCTATGTATTAAGCCGATTTTAGAGACCCAAGATACCAAGGGGCACAGAATAAGAAGTGTGTCTGGCAACAGGCGATAATATCTTTAATAACAAATAGGATGAGCCGAATATCTGCTTTTGTTTTTGTCTACAGCGGTCATTGCGTACGAAGATCATGACCGTTGCTAGAGCACTGTTCATATTAGGAACATGTGTGAAACAGACATTAACCATCACTGCTTACAATAGAGTGAATCTTATCTCTGGGCAGGTGGGCAGATGCCATATAAACGAGCATTTTTGTATATCCTGTAAATGGTGTACAAATTAAAACTAAGCTCAATATGAAGGTATTATTTATTATTCGAATACATATTCAAGTATGTGTAAGTGAAATTGGCTGACTCCAATCAGGCAGCAAATATATGACCAGTATATGAATTGTGCGAAATATACAATTGCACGTGCATATTTGTATACGGGGTTTGCTTTGAACAATTAAATATAATAAAAGTAATATAAGGCGAATATAATATAAGAATAATGATAATATTTTAATAAAAATGTATATCTTTCTGAGAAGAAAATCTGTTGATCTTATTGGTAGTGCTGTAATTGCAATTTTATCACGTCTGAAATATGATGCTGTGAATCAAATACCATGTATGATAGAAAATCTTCGATGCACATTAATATCTGTTTTATTTTCGAATATATATAACTGGATATACAGCTCTTTTTTCTATATTATATACCTATATTATAGGTATATATTTTTTTTGCAGAATATTTTAAAACGATTTTGATTTTAATACATATTATCAGAATCATAATTAAGAACCACTTTCTTCACAATATTTGCAATTATTATATAAATCAGCAATTATAACAGTTATAAATAAAATAATGATAAATATAAACATAAATGAATCGACATTTATTAATAATATTTATTTTTCTTTAATAATTAAGACATTACATTAAAAAATTGTAAGTTTATTAGAGTAATACAATCATTTGAAAAAAGTACTTCGATACGCGAAAATAACAAGAATATAAACCACACACATGCCACACATATTCGATGTTTTCTATACAATTATGTCAGAATTATCATTGTAATTAATTGTTCGAGGATAATAATTTTTATATAAAGTATTATAAGTCATCATGTATTGCTATATATTATAATATTCCTGAAAAAATATTATGGATAAAAATGTTATTGTTTCACTGTTATTAGAAATATAAAACATTTGAAATGTTTTCTTATGATTTCAAATATCTATTGTTCTTATTGTTTTCTTGTTATTTTTATTACGGTATTTTTCCTTTTGTACATTTTTGTCTTATCAATTTCGATAATTATATCAGAATCACAAATTTGTATGTTATTCTGGTGCAACAATGAATATAAGAATTAAACAATATAGGAATATATTAAAAAATAGAATATTATATCCAGAATTCAAAATAGGAAGGAGAAGTTTATGTAAAAAGAGGCAGAACAGGAGCCCATTTGGGTTTGAGTTCATGTGAGTGGTCATACTAAAGCAAATTCGCAAGTCAGATTCTGAATGACAGAACAAGATCGAAAAAACGAATAGCCGGAAGAGTTGATTTTTATTTTTTCTTTCTTTGATGTGATATAAGCTCATATGTTTACCTCTCTTTTGGTGAAAAAACCCAATGTATTCAAATGTATTCAATGTATTCAAGAAACTTATTTAAAAGATGAATTGGCAAGTTATAAGCTTAGAATACACTGTTTTTGGTATGTGATTTACGATCATAAATAAAATTTGTAATATTATATTAAAATTGTAATATTATTGTAATATTATTATTGTTTCGATCCTATTTTGGATTTTCCTCAATGGATGATAAAAGTGATTATGATGAAAGTCTAAAAGTGATGAGGCCTGATTCAATTTCAGCGACAATATGACTGTGACCTTGATAAGTCTGATAAAAATGATCATTGTTTTGATGATGGTTGATAGTTGATAATAACAATATTTTGTAATATCTTTCTACATGCGCACGCATCTGCATATTGATATTGAATGAATTTAATTAATAAATGTTAGATTACGTTTTTTGAATTGCACGCTGCTACACCGAATACCAGCTATATCTTGGACAATATATCCAATATTGGAAGATAACGTATGTTCATTTCTCTTCATCCATTTATTGAGACTATTGGTTTGCATCTCTGATATATTTCTTTTAGAATATATTATCTCTTTGTTGCATATGCATATATTATACATCAATCAAAGTCATTTTTAATTATCTATGCAATCATCAAATTTTTCATGCTGTTTTTAATGTTATGTTTTTAATGCTTGAATACTCTAGTCCAATTGTCTGCCTACATATGATGATCTTTTCTACATATGATGCATCTCTCCAATTTATTTTGTAGAGTATATAATTCTGTGATATATATGGAATTGGATTATTATGATTTTTCATAAATTTTATTAGACTGTTGGGCCTGACATAATCTAGGTGGAATTGTATATTTTTTGCAATCGTTCAAAGGTAGATTATTATTATTGTTATTCATTTAAATCTATTAATCTATTAATCGAGTTTCTTATTTATGATGAATAAGATTTTTGAGACATTTTAACATTTTCTTTATGAGTTATATATTAAATAGTACAGTAGTTATATATAAATTAATTATATGTTAAATAGAGCATTAAAAGAATAATCATTCATTAATAGG
Organism: Eciton burchellii; assembly: GCA_020341155.1. Lineage (NCBI taxonomy): Eukaryota > Metazoa > Arthropoda > Insecta > Hymenoptera > Formicidae > Eciton > Eciton burchellii. Next base: position 50,892 of record JAHMML010000099.1, on the reverse strand, counting down.
ATATTATTTGTTATTTCCAAGTTTTCTTATGGTATAGTAAAATGCGATATTAAAAAGATCAATTAAACCAATAATTATGTCTTTTTTGTTGCAGAGAGGATGTTAGGAGTTGAAATTCAGATCTCTTCCCAAAACTGTGGCCTTTTGATACCAGTCAAACCTTATGTGTTCTTGTCGACTATCATTATTACATCGAAGAAATTTAATTTATTATTTATATTTGTTTTTATAGTGTATTATAACATAATATAGAAAGAGTCGAATTTTTTTTTTAATTGAGGAAGGAGCAGTCAAAATAATATTGTCCACATATCTGTAACAAAACGAAAGATATATTTTTGATGATTTCTTCCTTTAATTATAGCAGTATTAAACTTGTTATGATTTACAAAGACAAACTATTAAGCATAAACTTAAAAATTTGCTTCTGATTTATTATTTTCTGGACTTATTGTTATTTTTGTTAAAAATGAAAAAAGTTTAAGATAAATCGAAGTGTAAATAACTTCATTGTTCATTTTTATATGACTTATCAAAGATCATATTAAAAGCTAGATTGATAGATATATTAGTATGTAGAAATATTACGAGATATATTAGTATATAGAAATATTACGAGAGAAAATCAAAAATGTTTTTCCATGTTATACATTTAATCGTATCAATTCAAAACTGTTAATAATGTGACTAGGAATATTTGAGATATCATTTTTGGTTATTTTTTGAGGCTAAACAATAAATATGTAATGTAAATGTAGTAGGATATTTATAGAGGAAATAACGACTTGTAGGGAATGATTTTGTTTGTGCACTCTTGGTTCATAAGTTCGTAATAATGAATCCTTGGAATCTAAAAAGCTATATACTTTGAATATGCAATTCAAATTTTTTCATCTTGTTCAAATTACAGTATTCACCGATAAGTTTTCTTTCATAATAATATTTTTATATTATGTATTTATATTTTCCAGTAATTCCTCTATTCTATGTACATAAGCAATTTGTTCATTATTGAAGTTACATTACTTGTCAGATCTCATAAAAATAATAATGTTTAGATAATGTTTAGATTTTCTCATTAGAACTTCTTCACATATAGAATAGTAATATATTATTACTTCATATATCATTTTTTAAATGATGCAAAAGTGCATGAAAGATCTTTCAATAACAGAAGTTGCGCGATTTGAATTGCAATTTATTATTCTGGGAAAGTCTAGACATATTTTTCTTTATGTTCTAAATGATTATGTTCTTTATGTTCTAGATATGTTCGATTGTAATTTTCTTGATGAATACCATTGTAATTTTTAGTATTGGTACCCAGTAAATCCTAAAAGAAAGGATTCTTCTAGCTACAGAAATCTTTATATTTCTTGTGAGCAAAGAGCTTGATAAACCAGGCCCATTTTAATGTCGTTATTAAAAAATCCTTATTTTCTGTGAAGATTTTTGAATCCAGATTTATTTCATGTGAGATAGGATTAAATATATGCGATAACTTATTTTTAGAGTTCATTGGATGTAGTGAAGAATTTTCTATGGAATCTAAATATTTCTCTTTAGACAGCATCACTCTTTAATATTATGATAGCATAATATATTATAGGAAAGATATTCGAATTTGATTTATGTTATCATTTTTTAGCAATTAATTGAATTTCTTTTTTAATCTATTGCTCTTGTTCTTATGAAAGAGAAAAAGAAATTTTTCTGGCCACGAAAATATTCCATATATAGGACGGAAATGAGTATTCAATGTTACATGAAATATAGTATAATTTTTCATGCAATGATGTCAATTATTCAATATTTGTCAATATTCATTCATTTCTTAATCTTTAAGAAACTGAAGTCTACACTTATAAGGAATTATACTTTTTAATGGATTAGTAATAGTGAAGAATTATTAAATTTATTCGAACATTCTAAATGTGATGATCTCAAACTTTATGCAATTACAAAGATTCTAACTATTCTATATAGTATAAAAATCTCTCAAAATTTTTATTCACCATAGAAGAAGAATTTACTTAATGGATAATGAATAAATCTTATAAATGAATAAATAACAACATTTAATAATTTAGAAATGAAATAATGAATATAATATTTCTAATAATTCTTTATTTATATATCTATATCTATATATATTTATATTCTTTATAAATCTCGATATAAAATCCGTTTTCAAATCATTCTGATTGCAACTTCGTCTAACATATGTCATGTTTAACAATCTAACAAAAATTTATATGAAAATATGCTATTGCATTAGCCCAATGTCAACGAACAGTTCGAGGCACCAGTACAAAATCATCATCTCCAAGGAGACAAAACCGAGCGAACAGATGCTAAACATCTATATATAAATGTCTCTTCACTTGATTTATGCAATCTGAAATCTATGCAACATTGTGATGTTGAATACATAAATATATAAATATATATAAATATATATAAATATATATAAATATATATAAATTTTGCGCGTTTGCACTGCGCTAATACGCAGTTATGTATGTTAGTAATGATACATCGCTTACTTATATCAAACACTATTTGATGTTAGAACAACACGATAGCGGCACTTTCCATAATATAAATGTGCATGTAATTTATTTGTGTTCGTCTTGGCCCGCCTTTTTATTACAACCTTTTGGACAACTTTCTGGATCTCTACGATATTCTGATTTTCTTATAAATTTTCCTAGATTGTTAGACATGACATAAGCTAAACGAAGCAATGCAGTTATTCAATCTTTTACAATCAGCCTGAATTATTTGAAAATGGATTTTATATCTTCATTATTCATGAAGAAAGATAAATTATTAATTGTGTTGCTAAATTTATTCAGTATCTATTAAAGAAGTCTTTTATTTATGATAAATAAGAATTTTGAGATGTCTTTATACTATGTTAAATATTAACAATGGAGATCATCACAACCATATCTCTGAACCCTACGTGCCTACGCAATTCCATACGCAAAACTATGTAATCTACAAACTGTGAAGAAAGTGCCTACTGTAGAAATTGTGATGCATCATATATCAAAGAGAAAGACAAACAATTGAAGATTTAATATCGGAAGTATAGAATAGAAATAGAATAGCAGAAAAATTGATTGTTGAATTATATTTAGGATAATTGAGAATCATGATTTATTGAGATAATGTGTGTAAATATTAGACAAAGAAATTTCAGAGAAAGAATATCAGAGATGCTTTTCATTAAAAAGCAAATCAGTGGTCTCAACAAAACAAACGCTGACTCATAGATATTGTGAACAAATATTATGTTTTCCTTATATTATATTATATTATATTATATATATTATTCAAGATATAATGATATTCGATATGGCAATGTGCAATTCAAAAGGATATAACTTGATTTTCATTAATTAAATTCCTTCAATATCAATTCGTATCGTTCAATAGGCGGATATATAAATTGAGGATGTACAAGGTTTAAGATCCTTATAAACTAATCGTCATTTTTATCACGATCGCTTCTATCAAATTCTTATCACTATTATCAGTCATTAAATTGAATTAATGATGATCATTATCATGATCAAATTATCATGATCATCATGATCATCATTATCGTTAAAATTAAGTTAATCTTCATCACGACTTTCATTGATTGACTTTTGTCATTCAGTGACAAAGATCAGACATAGAATCAAAACATTTGATATCTTATACCTCATACTTATATCGCATATCGCATATCACATACCAAAAACAGTAAAATTCTGATTATTATACACAGAATCCTGATTTGCTAATTCATTTGTTAAATTGAAACATTACTTTATACATAATTATATAGTAATTATTACTCAAAATAGAGTCCTCTATGAAAAGGTGAGTACGAGAAGATTAAATTGATATAAAACGAACACAAATTAGTAAATTATTGATATATTTATAATTTAGCAAAAAATAATATGCATATATATGTATATATCATATGTATATACCTAAAATATCAAATTGCAAAGAAAGCATAGAAGTAATTTAAATTTTAGGATGTTATTATGTTATTACTTTAATTTTAACATATTGTACCTGCGCAAATTAAGATTTTTCAACCTACTCAATCTCCGATTAAGAGCGACAATATATTGTAGGATTTAATAGTGATCCCGGACGATTGCCCAGATATGTAGGTAATGGAGCGGGATTTATATATCCGTTACGTGATGTTGAATGTTAAATGAATGAGTCTTCGACGCCAGATTGATGGAACAACAAGTAACAAGATCTTTATTCTGCTTTTACCGATACAACTCTTATCGATAGGCCGATTGACTATGTAGCGTCTATTCATTTGTACGTCTGTCTGTAGTCTCGTAGTCTGTCTCATATACTAGAAAGTGGTGTCCCACTTCAGGGTTGCCGACCAATCGTCACATATGATTATTCGGTCCGGACGAATCATATCGTCCCGCGTGCCAAGGGTTTTCTTCGCAATTGCCCTTTGTCCTAGCAACTTTCTAAACACATGCCCGCTCGCATTGGCATCTTCGACCATAAATCCTGACCGCACTTGATACCACTCATACCCCGGACATGTGCCAGAACATACCCCATACACATGTCATCACCAACGGTTCTTTTCTGTTTATACTACAATATCACGAAAAAAGAATAGAGAGATCAAAACCAAATAGAAATAATCGTAAGTAATACCAAAATCTTGATCATCACAAACGAAATATAATTATTCGTAGAATCTCGAGATTTGTTAGATTCGGATTCATGATGAAATCATTCTGCTCCATATTCTTCAATTACTATAAATAATTAAATTTGAATGAAGGGATTGTTTCTGTGAAACTGATTCTCGGCGAAAGGAAGTAATATAATTAAATTAATAGTTTCATCAAAATCAGAAATGATAATTGGGAAGCTAAGAATAGAAGAGCTAAGAATTGAAATATTAGGAATCGAGTTTAGTTATTCTAATGAAATAGACAAGTAAAAAGACAAGGAAGCAGACTACTATTCTATTCACAATTGAAAGATGTTTCAAACATGTTAGTAATTGCAAATGCGATTACCAGTACAAACGACGAGGGAATGGATTGCAAGATTTATTGAAATTCAAAAGTGATTTAATCACCGCAACTTTTTATTCTGTTGATATGAATTTAGCAGTCTTTTGGAACTTCCTCTTCGGAATCTTTTTTGAAAAGCTGGAAATCTTGATTTAATAAAATAAGAAATGAAGATATAGTGGAAGAACATTAAGTTTGAGCTATTTAGAAGAAGGAATGTGGGACTGTATAAGTTATATCAATCGAACCCGAATCATTCTCTTTTGCAAAAGAATTATTCTGAATACCTTGACATTCCGAAATAGCAGAGAAAATGGATTAATAATTAACTTATTTGGATAATTAATAAAAGTTATAATAATTCAAGTTGGAAGTTTAGAAGATATTGAAAGAAGATTTAAGATTGTTTCGCGAATCTAAACCCCAAAAGAGAAAAACGAAATTTGAAAACTCAAGCATAAAAATGAATTAAATTTGTTTTATGCGAATAATTGGATTAATAAGTCTTTAACTTTGTGAACTACTAGATAGTACGCCTTAACATTAGACACAACTTTGATATAGGCATGAAAGCGTAAATAAAATTGTAATAACTTGTAATAGCTATGATGATTGCTGAGATAAAAAAAAACAGATTTTTCTCAATATTTTCGTCTGCTTATATTCCGGGATCAGAGTTTAGAGCCTTTAATTAAGAATAAGAAAAAATCAAAAAAGATTTTAGAAAAAGATAGACAGATGGATAGATTTTGGATAATGCCGATTATTGAAAGAATACACAATTTAAGATTAATGGATTATCTTATATATATATATATATATATATATATATATATATATATTAATGGATTTATCTTATTTGGACTATCAATGATTAGGAGTTTCGAAATTGATGGAGGTTTTATAATCGAAAGTGATAGATGATAGCATGATTTTTTTAATCACATTTAATTCTTTTTAAAACGGCTTTCTTCATAATTATAATTATTTTCTCTTTTGGCGGAATAATATGTTAAAAACAGTTAATAAAAAAAGTTAGTATTTACAATACAAGATACGTGTTTCTTATATTATACTGCTTTAACTATTTGCATTACTTGTCCCTGTATTTTATTTTATTGCTTTAGTTTTTTATTTTATTTCATTACCTAATTATTGTTTGTCTGTGATCTGCCGAACATCATTTTCTTTTTTTATTGTATTTTTATTGTTTTTATTTTATTTACCAAAATTTATACCAAATGTGTACCAAACTTTTAAAAAATTTGAAAAGGGAAATATACAGCTATTCATGAATTCATTTATGAGTTCATTTTATTACTATATACTTTTGGCATTATCTTTGGCGAGTATTGCAAAAAATTGTCGATACATATGCAGGAATTTCGATTGGATCATGGAGTTTTGAAGGAAAGAAAGAGTAGAATTTATTGGATATCTTCTTTTCATAATATCATATACTTAATGTAACATTAGTATTGGCGATTATTCGCATAATTTGAATTCTGTCTCTTCACATTTAAATAAAATGGCAACGTCTGATCTATTGTACCAGTTCCTAATGTTACAGAATCATGAATGCTGCCTGCGACTCTGTCCTGCCATAATACAACTTGTATTGTAAATCTTATATCTTATAGTATTGTAAATACTAACTTATAAATACATGATCCTGGGGCATAAGATTTCTTTTATAATCATCGTCCCATTACTTTCGATAACACTGGGAGATGCCATTTTCTTCATCCTCAATGTTAGAATTATACTGCTCATATGGTTAGATGGTTAGAGCCTCGTTTATAGAAATAGCACATACCAAGTCCGTTTTGAACCGAGGATAAGATTGATAGTTAGGTAGGAGAAACTATGATATGCTTCACTATATCTTGTATCTTTTATTGTATATAATAATAATTTAATTATAATTAATATAATTCTATTAATTTTATATTTATATACATATCTAATATAAGACTATGGTTAATTTAATCATTTATTATTCATTTGTAATTAATTTTGTATAAATATTTGTTTCTATAGATATATCCTGAAAAAATAAGAAATGAAACGAACAATACTTATTTTCAAATATCTTGAAAAAACTATGTATCGGATAATGCATTGATACGAAAAAGACAAATTTTTTATTTTAATTTTCTTTATTTTTTGATTATATTCTTTTTTTTAATATTAGTTTATATATTGATTATTATTTAATTTCATTCTTGTATTGCGGTATGAATATTCTGAAAAATATTTACAAAAATATTTAATTAGATTTTTGTAATTATATATAAAATATATAAAATCATAGACTAATATCTCATATATGCAATTGCAATATGCAATGATTTTTATTACGTCAGGAAAAACGAAACTCTAATTAATTCTAAATAAATAAAGGAATTCTAATTAAATATAATACTATTAAACGTAACAATTCTTAACAAATAATCGTCTGTTTGCATACAATTGCAATATAGCATAATAACATTTAAAGTAAAGTTACCATTATAATCAGACACCAAAGTATAGTAAATAACGATATAGTTATAACTAAAAAAAAATTGAAGTATAATAAATAAATTATATGAATAAACTATGTAGAAAATTCTTGTGGATATTTAACTTCATTAGACTTAACATTTTTTTTAGGATATCCAAATATGGTCAGATCGATTGTATTTCAATACAAAATGTAAAATGATCTGTATGATTACGTCTTCGTTATAGTTATTCCACTAATATGAGATATCCTTATATCGTATCTTGATTCGAGAAAATTTTTAATTATCATTGAGAAAATGTTTTTTTCATTCTCAACATGCGTATGTATATATATGTGTATGTACGTAAAACATCTATATATACCATTTGTATACATATATAAATATATATTTTTATTATCAACAACTTAATTGATTTCTATATATGTGTACATACATGTGTACATTTTATATGTTGCAAAAAACAATTATATATATATACATATATTTTATGTATTTTATATATATATACATATATTTTATATATTTTATATATATATACATATATTTTATATATTTTGTTATATATGTATATATATATATACATATTTCTTTTAAAAACTTAAATAGTTCTAAGAAAATATTAGAAGCAAAAAGCGAGGCTATCATGCAGGATAAGTGATTTATGGAGAGGATCATAAATTATCATTTTGTCTATCATTTTGTATATATAAATCACGAAGTTAAAGGAAATCGATTGATTGATATAATTGACTGATTGATTACTCCAATTTGAATAAGCGCTACAAATAAAAAAAAATCAATGTGCTCAGAACTCTAATATAGTTTTTTATCGATTTAGTAAAAGTATCGAAACATATATATATAGTGATATATTGCCATTCCTTATACAGGTCATTCTGTTAGATCATTATATATTTATATAATGATATGACATTTGTATTCAAGATTCATTAGATAAACTAGAGGTATGTCCATTTTAATGTAATTAATGATTTTTAATCAGTGACCATTCCGAATATGATCGATATATTGCACTATGATAATTATTCATGTAGTTTAAGAGATATTTTAAATCATTGATCATTAAAAGTTAAATAATAAATAAGTAATTAATAATTAATATAAATAATTAAATAGATAAGATAAATAATTAATTAGTAAAGCTTGACCACAGTCTTTTGTTTTTTGATATCTTTGACAAAGAACATAAAGAAAGAATAAAAGTAAGAGAAAAAATTGATCAAATCGAACATATTAAATAAAATTTAAGATAATTATATGGATCTTTTGAAGCGAGTTTTTCCTTTTATAAAATATATTGTAGGACTATGTCAATTTTTCTCATAAATACATTGCATAATATTCTGCATGAAAATATAAGTTCGATTCCTAACATCAATATGAAATTCCTTTCATTTGGATAAGAATATCGTGGAAATAAATAAAAAATACGGATATGAAATGAACTAGAAATGATATGAATGGAAATGAACGGAAATGATATGAACTAGATTTATATACATATATTATATATATATGTGTATGTATAATTACATTATATTAATTGTTGATTAATTCTTCTATGCATACTAAAAGCAAATCCGCTCACATCGTTTTTTTCATGTTTTCTTAAAACTTGAAATGATTCATGTTTTTATAAAATTTTCTTATTTCTGACTGTATTCTGATTGTAAATCACACTGATACTTGGCTAATATTGGTTAAAATCTGGAACATTTTGTATATTCTATTTTCAATTATAAATATAATATAGATAAAATATCTAAAAGTGATTGATTATGAAATTTTTGAATCAATTAAAATATAGCTTCTTTATGTGATTGAAAAAGTGAAAAAGATAAGCTGTAGTGTAAGAAAATATTTGACTTCTTGTATATATGACTTTATTTTATTTATATATTAATTAATTAATAATTCATATATTATTCATATATTAATTCATTAATATATATAATATACATTCTTAATATATATTCTTTTACATATAAGTAGATATATAATTAAGTAGATATATAATATTAATAAATATAAATTCTTTTAAGTTTAAGATCATAGAATATAATTGACGAGAATATAATAACTTTCTATTATTTCTTTATTATTTCTTTATAAAACGTTTTTTAAATATGTAGGGAAATATTTTGGAGGGGAGGAGAGTAAGACAAACATCGAAAAATTTCGATAGAGGAATATGGTTTAATACAAAAAGGAGACATCAGAAAGTAGTACCGGTTTGCGCATTAAAAGGCAGCCTATTTGATGGAAAAAGTTCTGTTAACGAGTAACAACAATTATATGGTGGTTAAGTAGTTAAGTGGTTAGGTTTTTTAATCTTTAGCGGTTTTTCAAATATATATATTATCAAGTATATATATATATATATATATATATATATATATATATAAGTGTATAAGTATATATATAAGTATATAAGTATATATATATATATATATATATATATATACATATATAAGTATATATCATTAATTTTTAATATTTTAAATATTTTTATATATAAAAATTTTTTAAGATATTACTATGTTATATAGATTTTGATTTACAACTTATAAAATTATTTTATAATTATCTCATAATTAAAAAAAAAATTTAGATATTTATCTCTTATATATTCTTATTTATGAATAAAATATATTTAAATTCTTAAAATTGTTATTGTTTTCATATATTGTATAGAAATGTATAGTTTTCTTATAAGATTATAGTGGAAACTTATCATTTACTTATCATTTTTTCTAAAAAAGAGAAGTATTACTACATACACAAAAAATATATTTATTGCTTATAATATAGATAAGAACAAAATTTTTTATACAAGCAATATCTTTCTCCGTAAAATTATCTAAAAAATGAGATATTTAATTTTTTTTTTCACCTATTATATATATTAAAAAATTAATTTTTGAAATGAGAAAATAACCTTAAGAGTCCTTAAAATTCCTAATTATTTATTACTACTATCTCTAGTACTATCATTTATCACTACAATGTGATAATTAAGAAAATAAATAATAAAAATTCTTGCAAAATATATTTAAATAGAAATATTTTTCAATCAAGCAATTTTCAATAAATAGAATACATTATATATATTCTAATAAATGAAATATATCAAACGATCTTTTTCATTTCGGCAAGAAATTGAATCCTATTTCTATATATTGTTTCTTAGTTGTTTCCGTTATGAACATTTCGTTTTTAATTAAACACATTTTTATTTTTACTTATAATTCATTTTTAGATATGTAACAATATTTTTTAATTAACGAGATAAACAAAAAGCTCTATCTATTATTGTCATTTTATTGAAACATATTTTTATTTTCATATATTTTGTAGAAATTTTTACTTTTATTTTTATTTTGTATGAGTATATCTCTCGATATATTACAAATATGTATATTACAAATATGTATATACATATATATATATATAGTTTCGGTTAGAATATCTTATGCCGTTGTCTAATCCCTAATTGCCATTCTCGCCTGTTATTTCATTGTTCCTCTACTAAATTCCTCTTATCGTCTTCCTTATCCCCATGTCCCATGTTGCTCTTGATTTTCATTTTTCCGGAGGTATCCATTCCATTACTTATTTCGCGAGTTTATTTTCGTACATTCTTTGCACATGTACATAACATCTTAGTTATTTCCTCTCTAAGTCATGCATTATTTAACCTTCTATCCGCTATAGTTTTTATTCTTAAATTAGTAGAATGAATATCATTCTACTAAGATAAAGAATTTTAATTAATGGAACAGCAATATCGATAAAGACAAAAATTGGTAGCGTAGTTCATAGAGTTTTTAGTAATTGTCCGTGTAAAAGAAATCGATCAGTGAAATTGTTTGTTAAAATAAAAAGTGGAATAAAAAATTATTAGTGTAATAAGGATTAGAATTATTATAGTAAAATCAGGAAAGTAAATTATTAAGTCAAATACTGGAGAGTTAGAATTTTGAGTGCCTAATATTCATTTATTAATTTTTAATAAAAGTAAAACTTTATAAATGGAATTTAAATCCATAGCACTAATCTGCCATATTAAATTTAGATTGAAGGTATTTCATCATATCTATGATTTATAAGAGGATATGTTAAATTTCATTGAAGATTAGGTTTTAAATAAAATATAGATACAATTATTCGTTTTGAAGCAAGGCTTTCTCATAAAATAAAGACTAAGAAGATTGTTCTAATAATAGAAATTAATGAGCTAATTGATGATATTGTATTTCATGATAAAAATGTATCTGGGTAATCAGAGTAGCGACGAGGTATATCATTTAGGCCTAGAAAATGTTGGGGGAAGAAAGTTCAATTTATTCCGATAAATATAGTAATAAATTGAATATTTAAATAAAAATTATTTAATATCTAGTAATTAAAGGAAATCAATAAATTATTCCAGCAATAATAGCGAAAATTGTGCCTATTGATAGAACATAATGAAAATGGGCGATTACGTAATATGTGTCGTGGAGAATAATATCGATTGATGAATTTGAAAGTATAATACCAATAAGTCCTTCTATAGTAAATAGAAAGATAAATCCTAAAGATCATAAGAGTTGGAGTGTAATTAATTTTTGTTCCGCGTAGTATTCTAATTCGTCTAAAAACTTTAATTCCTGTTGGGATAGCAATAATTATAGTTGCTGAAGTGAAATATGCTCGTGTGTATATCTATTTCTGCAAATATGTGATGAACTCAAACAATAAACTCTAATAGACCAATAGATAAGATGGCATAAATTATTCCAATGGCCCCAAATGTTTCTTTTTTATCTCTTTCACAAGTAATAATATGTAAAATTATACCAAATCCGGGGATAATTGATTTCTTCATTCCTGATCATTCCTTCAGTCTCTCTTCGTGAAATCTTCATAGATCACCGAATAGCGTTCATTTCTGTTGTTTCTAATCTCTTTTACTTCTTTCAGTTAGTCTCCATATTTCCATATAGTATTATACGTTTTATCACTGTTTCAACATGTTGAATTTCCTCTTTCACGTGATGCTCTTATTCCACAACATAATATTCAGACATGCGATTATCTTCTCGCTTTTGTTATTACATTGCATATTTCTTGATCATTTGTTTCTTCCCTAATTCAATGTTATTCTTAAATATTTATATTCCTGACAATGGCAAATTCCGACTTCTTTGTTGCCTTCTATTACTAGATTTTCTGCCCCCGCTCCAATACATAAGTTGAGTTCAAAAACTTTGTTTTTTGGATATTTACTGTCTATCTATTAGTCTCTATCTTTCGTACATCTGCATTAGTTACTATGTACTCTATAACTTCTCTATTGTTTGATATATACCTAATCATCCGCAAATTGGAGTGTTCCTTTAGCTTTATCCTCCATGACATTTTCGCTTCCATAAATGTAAGGTCTTGAATATATAAATCTTGAAGAGCCTTGGTAATATACAATATCTCTGACGTAGTCCTGATATTGGGAGTCCATTGATAGACTATTGTTTTGTTTTATTCTCGATCTCGAGTCTTCGTATAAGTTTTTTAAGATTTTTATTAGGGTATAATTAATATTTGACTTTGTAGGACTTCCCATAGCTTAACTACTGGTATAGTATCAGCCTTTTGTAGATCTATGTTACACAAATCTCCTGATTCCTTTCTGTTTCTTTCTCAATTATTTGTTTTAGATAGAATATGCTATCTATACAGGATCTTCCAGTTTTGAATCCGCTCTATTTCTTTTCTTTAAGATTGCTATACTCCTTCTCAATCAGACCGCTTAGAATTTTTCCGTATAGCTGATTCATTGTACTTGTCATCAAAATTCCTCGATAATTGTTGAGATCCTTCTTAGATTCTTTTTTGTGTATAGAGGAGATGTATGCCACTTTTCATTGATCTGGTATTGGATGTTCATTTAAATATTGATAATGTTGCTCAACATTCGATATAATTTTTCAATTTCATTTTTTAGGACTTTAGCATATATACTCTCCGGTCCATGTACTTTATCATTCCTAAGAGACATTATCGCTCTTTCCACATCCTTTATTTCGATGTCAATTTCTTCTCCTTCTATCTGTATGTATGATTGTGCACTTACTTTGTATTCAGATCTTTCTATTAATAAATTCCTGTAGTCCATCCATTCCTTATGTGATATTATCGGAATTGGCATTGTTTCTCTTTTCTCGTTGTGTTTGTGTGCAAACAATGAATGAATTTGTATTTTGTCTTCCTCCAATATACATATTTATCTCTATGCATTTCTCATCTCATATTTTATTTTTTTCGATATTTACGGTTCTTCTGACTTTTTTTCTAATGTAGTTTCGTTCATTTTTTTCTAGTTTTGAGTTTATAGTTTGAGCCATTTCAGATAAAATGTCTTTTTTTCCTTTATCAATTGGTCAATTTCATCTGTTCACCATAGCTCTTTCTTCTTTTTTATTTTCTAGTGCTTGCTCTGCGGCTTCATGAATACTCTCTAACATATATCCTCTATTCTCTTCAACTTCTCTTTTAATTTCTCGTTCAATGTTTTGTAATATAGATATTTTAATATAAATACTATCCTGCATTAGATTCTCTATCGTATTTCATATTTTTAATTTACTCAGTATTTTGTCCTCTTTCCTCTTCTAGGCGCTATGGCAGGAAGATTTTAGATCTAAATAGATAATGGTCCGAATGACATCCTGTCCCTCTAAGCATTCTCACATTTATTTTAATATTATTATTTTGTCTGGTAATGATATAGTCAATTATTTATTTTAGATTCCGATTTAGTTGTATCCACATATATTTGTGAATTTTTTATGTTTAAAAAATCCATTTTTTATCATTGTTCATTATTATATTTGCAGATATATGCAGATTGTTACATTTGCAGATATCACTTGATCGAGTACCGTTGTCGTTCATTCGTTCCTTTCCATATTTTATTATTAAAATCTTCTCTCTCTTTCTGTTCTACCAATAGAAAATTTATAAACCTGTTAAAATCATCGAGCAGGAACAACTTTCTTGTGTTTCCGATGTCTACGATCATTCCATTAAGTTTGATGAAAAATTGACCCTTAGTGTTTACCTCTTCATCTTCGGATGGAGCATATATTCCTATAATTGTTATCTTTCTCTGCATCCAGTTTAAATTCATTCTGATTAAGTTTGTTTAGTTCTGATTAAGTTTCATACTTTTCTAATCAGTAACATTTCTACTGAATTTTCTCTTCAAGATTGTAGAAATTCTCCTCTTTGCACCCTTTTTTTAGGTGTTTCACCTATAAAAATGAACGAATCCACCAATCGTTTCCAATCTACTGCCCCTTTTACTATTTCGTAATTGAAACAATGAAGTTTATTAGGGAAGCATATAGATATGATTATTACGAATGGTATATATTATACATTGGCAAACAAAAAAATGCTTGTGTTATATAGTTATATGCGAAATGATTTTTCTAACGATTTTTGTATCAAGTAATACATAGTAATATTAAAGTCATACCAAAGTATAAAATGATACAGAAGCAGCAACATTACTATATATAGTTATATATATATAGTTATTGCCATTCATATTCGTATATAAGCTATATATGTGTTTATAATATAAATGAAAAAATTACATTTTTTATTAAATTTCTCTGTTTATTTTTATCAAACATTCAATATTATATTACGATAGATTTGTTTATAAACTAATTTTATTCTTCATTGCTTAGAAATATAAAAAATATAAAAAGAATTATAACTAATTATAAAAACGATCAGTCATGTATAAAGGAATAAACATATTTATAATAGAAGATTGAGTTGAATTAGTATCTCATTCGATTTTTGTATTTGATTATTATATTTGATTATATTATTTTATTTATTTCATTACTAGATAATGTATTCGGTATAGACTAGACAGTTTTACTTGTTATTAATATTTTTTCATTTCATACTTAATTTCTTTTAACTGATGTATGTTGTTTATTTCATATTTCCGAATTTCTGATTCTTTATCTAAAATTTTTAGTAGCTTTAATATCTAGATTCTGTGATTCCTGTATTCTTGTATTATTTAAATATTTCCATTACTTTAAAATAGGTATAGTCACTATTTCGGAGTTATGAATACTTTGTTTAGGATCATTTTTTTCATAAAATACAAAATCATCAGGGATTTTCAAATAATTCGCATTAATATAACGTAAATTCACTTTCAGAACATTTATATCTGTTTATTCATAATTTCATGGATAATGTATAAATTATTCACTCCAGTTGTGGAAAAACATCTTCAAATTATAACATGCTTATTCTTTTGTATTTCATCAAAGACTAAAAATTTTATTTTTCAAAACTTCTATTTAGTTTACGCTATAAGATTTGTCTATCGATTGAAAGACTTCATATTTATTTTCATTAATAAAAGTTACGCGCTTTAGAATTCATATCTTCATCTTATTTATTTGTTTTCAAATTATAAACATGTTTATCTGTTTGCTTTATTGATCTATGCTTTCTTTTATGATGACTATTTTATAAATTCATATTTTTTCAAAATATTATTAATTGTTATATTATGGACTTTTTCTCTATTTCATTTTCTAACTTTAATGCAATTTTTAGGACTCCAATTTTAAAATTTATTTTTATTTTCTTTGAGACTATCCATTCATTGATCAGTTAACAAATTTCGAAACTTATTTTCTAACTTCCTTTCAGTTTTATATTTTTTTATAGTATATCGTATAATAAGCTAGCTTTTTAAAATAAAATGTGAGTGTAAATATTTTCTAAAATGCATATTATTATCCGTATATTATTTTTACGAATATAGATGGGTAACAACTTTTACATTTAATAACATTTTTTCTACACTTTATTTCTTTTGAGAAATCGAATAATATTATTTTATATGCTGAAATTATATATCGTGTGAAGAATATATACTAAAGAAATTTTTAAAAATTCGCATAAAAATTGTTTTTTTGTTTAATATTTCCATGATGCACGATGAATATGAGTGACTATATATGCGATTAATTTTATCGTCGATTCTCAAATTTTAATAATAATTAAACGAATCAAATTCGTAATAGGATTAATTGATAACTAAGAGTCATTTTATAGAAAGTTATATAAAAAAAGTTTTTTTATTTTTATCTATATATTTATAAATCTATGTTTTATAAATTAAGATATTATAAAAAAATTTTTAAAGTAGTAAATTTTATTTTAACCTTGTTATTTTTGTGTCGATTTTGACTAGTGTCTATTGTAAATTTTAATATCGCTTGATTGCGAAGCAGCAGCTGCTATACTTATTGTAATTCATCCATTATTTATTCTATTCCTATTATAATAGTATACTATATATAATATATTATTCATAATTTATATACAGTTATATACAGTCATCATGTTAGTATCAACAGTTATAATGATCAATACAAATATTCTTTTTTCTATTCAATATTCAGTGAGCAATAAAAATAAAATAATGCTACTCGCATCAACACGATTATTAAATGGGATTTATTTAAAGCAATATTATTTAATGATATAAAATTCTGTGACACCTTTGATGTTGATAACTAATAAAATAGATTGCAAATCCAAATAAGCAAATTGTACGCTATATATTATTATAGTGCATTATTTTTTTTTATTCTCTCTTTTTTGCTACATAGAATGGCATTATTGAATCATATTATTAAACATTAGGACGTTAGGATGTTGATTTTAAATAGGATTTTTGCATAACACTTTTCTATATTTATATTTGCATTTAAATTCTGTTGTAAATAAATTTTTTATTTCCACATTTTAAATTTGATAGCTCCTTAATTTTAATCACTTTCCATTTTTAAAAAACATATTTTATTTTATTTTATGAATATTCTTAATGAATTTCGTTAATTAATTATCTTATTTAGAATGCTTTACAAATAGCTGGCCAAATTTTGTTTAAATTAAAATTTTATATAAATTGTATTCATATAGAATTATGAATATTATCAATATTTTTCCTAGAGGAATAAATAATGTCAGTAAATAAAGCTAATTATTTTGATATGGAAAATAGCTTCGTACTATAAAATCAATTTTTATTTTAATATATATAAATATAAATATTTTATAGTTAAGATAGTGTTATGAGGATGATTATTTTTAAAATAGGAATGTTTCTGATTCTTTATAGCATAAAACGTAATTTTATAAAAAGTTTAGTTTAGTATTAAATAAGTCACATTAAACAATACGAAAATTGTAATAATAAAAAACAATGATTTAAACTAATATAATTATTCCAATTTTTATTAACAATTTAAAAACCTAGGATTGATCTTGATTTATTAAATCTATTAAATCTGATGATTTATTAAACGTTTCGTTTTCACATTATTATCAATTATATAAAAAATCATATTTCGCAAAACATATTACGCGGGAAATAACATATCAATTTAAAGTTAATTAATATTAACAAAAGATATATTAATTATTATTAATTTGCATACTTTCCAATAACAGTAATATTAATAGATAGACAATTCTTATATAAAATCATGAATGCTATATTCGGTTAAACATGCTTGAAAATGAATATTATACGAATATTTATAGAAAGAAAACATGTATTTGGACTGATGCACGTATATCACGATGGCGTGATATACAAATTAAGAAAACGCAAAGACCGAAACATGTTAAAAATCTATACCCGTTTCTTACAGAAAGTAGATAAGAAATAATTGCTAAAATGAAAAATATATTGTACAATTTGAAATAGATAATTGATTATGTAGTTAGTTACATGAAATATATTAAATAATCATTTCATATTGCTATATGTGGCAAATAATTTACTATTATTAATTAGTACTTTTAAAATTACAATTAGAATTGTTACGATGTTGAATATAACGATTTGTCTTCAGTCAAATAATTAATAATTTATCTAAATTAATGATATAATTATTTAATGAAAGGATACTGCAGGAACCTGTATTGCGCATCGCGCAGTTCGTTGCCGATTATTTTTTTGAGTTTTGTTATGCGTATGCTGAATATCTAGACTATTGTTAAAGTGAAAGTATTAATCTCGTGAAGCTGTTGTAACACGTGATACATCAGTCCGATCAGAGATCGACTTACGGAGATGAGAAAATGCATCGTAACTAACCTTCAAGGCCGGTACCTCCTGGGATCGGATACTTTCCTCATGTCCATGTCTATTCAGCACTGTGTTTGTAACCGTGTATGCATGTATGAATTGTTAATATCCTTGTGGTACGCGACATGGAGCACAACATGAAAGAAATTACGGTATAGAAGATACTTAATATCCGTGGATGAAAGCAATAGACGAACGAGTTTCCCTTGATGTCAATGAGCGACATTTTCAGCGGAGTGTCAGGCTGAGCCTTACTACTGACATTTCAATATGTAAATTTGAACTTAAAACACCGAACGAAAAGTTCCTATGGAACGCACGCAAACAGTCAAAAAGTCAAGAACGAAAGCTACAGCAGGACAAAAATTTCACGCTCACGAAATGCGAAATAGATACGAATATACTAGAGAATGTATGTCTGCGAAACCAATACACAATTAGATATCATCATCTCTAGTAAAATTAACATACCAAGAAGAACAGCTTAACAAGGATATACTTAAGAAACCCATGATACAACAAACCCTACATCAAAGCTTTGCAAATAGAAGATCGCATTCCCGAAGCGAATCAATTATTGAATGAATGAATGAATTATTGGTATACATATTATGTAACATTCATAGAAGATAAATAGGAAAGATTCATGGAAAAAAGTCAGTAGTAAAAAAGAAAATCAGAACAGCCCCGAACAGATAATGTCTTTAAACAACCTAAAATGGATAGCTATTGACTAAGCAAACTCACAATTTTTAAAGGACTCGAAGAAGTACTCGATAACATAAATGTCAACGTGAAAATGGAAAAAATAGTTAAAATAATCTCTCATTTTTTTTCTAGAGTCAATAACTTTCAGCCGTTATCTCAAATCGCCATTGATGATTATGAGATCAAAATGATAAAAAATGGAGTCAAAATTCCAGATCAAAAATTCTTGCTTATGTCAACATAATGAAAAAGCTTAAAAGCAAGGATATAAAATTCCACACATATAAAAGCAAGAAAGGAACTTTAAAGTTGTCCTTAAATATATGCTCCCTTCAACGAATGTGGATTACATCAGAAAAGGAATTGAAGATCAAAGATACACAGTTACTAATATATGGAACATTAAGAAGCAAGGCACTAGTAAAGCTCTTTTCATGTTTTGTATTGAGTTAAAACCTAAGACCAATAATAAAGACATCTACGAAATTAGATCACTTTTTCATTGTAAAATAAAATTTGAGCTATCACATCTAAAACGTGAAATTCCTCAATGCGTTAATTGCCAGCGGTATAGAATATACGAGAAGTTTTTATTACCGTAAAGCGAAATGCGTCAAGTGCGGAAAAGATCACTTAAGCTTTGTCCACATAAAGGAAAATCGAAAGATATTAAATACATATGAAAGAAACTAATAAAGCCAATTATAAAGATTGTATGGTCTATAAAAATCTACGAAAAAGATTTTTCGCGGTATTACGGAAAAAAGTAATAACATCCAAATCACAACGACATACTAAATCTGAAAGCATACAAATTACACCCGTTCAATCAGGAAGATCCTGTGCTTCAATCACTAAAAATAGACAGTCTACTACATGTCAAAATAATCATGTATAATAAGTCAGATTACACAGAAACAAATAGTACCTCCAAGTCCAGACAACTTATGAACAACTTCATGGAAAAAATGGGTGTAATATTAAACATTCTAATAATTCTTGTCACCAAAATAACGTAATGGACAGGACACTTAAAATAGAAACTTGGAATGTCAACGGGTTGGCTAAACACTTGCAAGAAATTAATTTCATTTTCAGATATTTTATTTATTTCTAAAACATACTTTTCAAAGAAGAGCTATTCCTGTATTCCTAGGTATATATCTTAGGTATTTTATCACATAAAATACCTTGGTGGCAAAATCCATAGTGGAACTGCTTTTAAGAAGTAGCATTAGATATTACGAAATTGGCAAATATCAAAGAGAATTTTTGCAGACTACCAGTGTTGTGGTTGAAGACTGGGATAATTATAATTGCTATTTCTATCCTATACTCACTATTTAAGCATGTTATAAAAAGTGAACAATATATAATCTTTTTTAAAACCTTTTTTTAGGTAACTGTTTTACCGCTGTTTTACTGAATCCTGTTCTGGAATTGTCCTCAGACTATTTTATAATAATTATTACTAAATAGTTATTACTAAAATAATTATTACTAAATAATTATTACTAAATAGTTATTACTAAAATAATTATTACTAAATAATTACTAAAATAATAATCTAAAAACAAATCTTGCATGCTTCACAATGCCAGAACAAACTAGCCCTGTTTTTAGGAGTTACTGACCATTACTTCCGAAACTTTATCTTCCTAAAAACCGACGACATCGTTTGCGCAATTGAAAGCTTAACCATTTAACCGTTTAACTTTATACCATACAGTAAGCTGCCTGAAACGCAACGCCGACGTATAACAATTTAAATATCAATATTGAATATTTGTCTGCAATAAAAGACAAGAAAAATAGGTAATAGTAATTAAGTAATAGAAAAAAGGAAGTTATGGCAAATTAATAAATGCCTAGTACTGAAAACCAAATTAAATCGAGCTTTCAAAGTAGTTAAAAACCTGTTGGAATTTAAAAAAATCAGAAGATCCAAAAATATCTAAGCAAGATAAATTATACTGTTGCAACCAACAACTCTCTTCTATGGAAAGCCACCAAAGAATTGAAACGTCTATAGACACAATATTAGGAATATTGGGAAGCAAGACAGTGGTTAAGCTAGGAACGATAAAGAGAAGGCCAAAACATTTGCTACACACCTTTCCAAGATCTATAAACCTAACCTGCAAGATTATTTTAGAGAAGAAAAACAAGCTTCTCTCAGATGCCACTTCTAAGGCCATTCTATGAGATACCGCTACAAGTTTTTACAGTTTTTCACCATTAAGTGCGAGCCGTAATAAAAAATCTGAATCCAGAAAAGGATGTTCTCATAACCAATCAAGTTTTACAGAAGCTACCAAAAATAGGAATAAAATTTATCACCTAGTTTTGTAATGCAATCCGATAGCGCTTCTTCCCATCCCAATGGAATATAGCGCAAATTATTATGATCCAAAAGCCTGGTAAATCTACAGAACTTGCTGAAACATATAGACCAATCACCATACTGTCTGCCCTATCGAAATTATTCGATAAACTTGTACTTCCAGAACTCTCCACAATAATAAAGGAGCATATATTAATGCTCGATTATCAGTTTGATTTCCGACGTAAGCACGCATAGAACAGATACATATAAATTATTTTAAAAAATAATAATATGGAAGCAGATAGATATGGCGGTCTTTTTCGATATTACAGCTTTCGAGGTCTAGCACGAAAGACTAACAAGATTAAAAATAGCTTCTCTCTACACCCTCATAAAATCTTATCTATTACAACAGAACTTTTAGAGTTAAATATGGAGCAGTAGTTACATGATTAAAAAAGATTAACTCTGGAGTTTCTCAAAATAATGTCGGGATCGGTGCTCTATCTACTATACACAGCAAATCTCCCTGTCACTCTGGGTTCCACAAGTGCAATCCATGTATAATATCGCTTACAATACTTGTGACTCATAACAATCATATAGAAGCGTTTCTGTGTTTAGAAGAAATCTTATTCAGAGATAGCTAAGAAAATGGAGAATGAAAGCTAACGAGACAAAATCAGTACATGTAATATTGACTATCTATAAAGATACGTGCCCACCAATAACTCTGAACGATTTGAGAATCTCTTAGATTGAAGATGCTAAGTATTTAGGATTATATCTAGACCGTAGACTAAATTGGAAAAAACATATACTCACCAAGCGAAAACAACTACGATTTCAATTAGAGAAAATGTATTAGCTACTTGGCAGTAAATGTCAACTGTCATCTGAAGACAAGTTGCTGTTATATTAGGCAATACTCAAACCTATTTGGGTCTATAACATCGAATTGGGACACGGCCTCGAATTCAAATATAGAAATATTACAACGATTCCAAAGTAAATACTTTAAAATTATCACCAAAGCTACATAGTATATCAATGATTATATCGTGATTTTAATGTGCCATACATTAGAGACAAGATAAGAAGACTGAGATATGCTGATGAGAGAACATCCTATCAACATATATTCATAATATAACATAAATAATATCATGAGAAAGACCAAGACAATATGCATGTTAAAAAGAAGACTTCCTCAAGATCTATTCATCTGACTGGATTGTAATTATATGGGGCATTGGGCATGCTCTTCAAGACTTTTACATATCTGCCACATGTATTACTAAATGTCACATTAATAACAGCTTGTAATAATTTATAGAATGGCAATAAAAAAAATGAAATGATAATTATTTAATAATATTATATATTCCTAGCTATCTTGTTTCATTAAAACTTTAGTAATATAGCAATAGTTTCAAAAATTCGACAATCTTAGTTTTTGCATTTCTAAAACATTTTTACAAGACAATTTGTTTAAAAAATTGTATTAAGTCTGCTTATGTGTTTTTTCAGTCTTTTCTATATTGAATATCTTAATGACAAAATAAAAAAATATAAATATCTATTACAAAAAATTCATATTATTAAAATGTAATATTTCTAAGAATAGCGGAGGAAACAAGAAGGAACAATCATATTTTAATATTTTTAAATAAGCAGGATAAGCAGTGGTGAAATATCTGCTGATTTTATGCAAAAATGCTTTTTGCATAAAATATTTACCTTCATATTTATATGAAAAAAATTGATATAAATATACTATTAGATAAATATAATATTATATTTATATATGAATATATGTTATATTATATAATAAATGTATATATCATATATCGAATTATATTATAATAAATGTATAATATATATAATAATGTACAATATAAATTTAAAAAGATAATAAAATATAATATCTGTATAAATTTAACTTTTTAAAAGAAAAGGTATCAAAAAGGCGTCAGGTACATGCATTTGTGTGTGTGTGTGTGTGTGCGTAGGCGCGCACGCGCATACGCGCGCATGTGTATGCGTAGGCTATGTAATGAATAAGTAAAGTTCACGCATGCATACACGTACACACATATGCGCGCACGCACGCATACACATACGCACGCGCAAAACACGTATATACTTATTGTACTGTATAATTTTACAATATGTCTTATGTGTGAGAGACATCATTTGCAGTGTTATATTGTATATTTTTTTATGTAATAATACATTTTAATATCTAGTAGAATAAAAGTCCTGCGAATTTTTTAGAATGATCCCGAGAGATATGTATATGATGCGGTAAACGCATTTAATTTATTTGTATATGGGTCATCGAATTGTATGTGTATATTGCATTCAAATCGTTGCTGCATGTGCATCTTTTCTCGGAAAAAAAACAATCTATTCTTGTGAAGTGAGATTCTTGTCAAGATATTATCTTTGTTTTATTCTTATAATATTTTTAGCCTCTATCAGTATTAACAATTAGTAAAATTATGCAATATTAATAAACTTTTCCTTCCCAATCGCATATTATGAACGCGGTAACATTTACACCAATATTTTCATTTGCATAATTTTATAATATAGGGAAATAAAAATCAATATATTGTTTAGAAAAAAACTCTTACAGAGAAACATTATGGCATAAACAGGTGCGCAATGATAATTGCCAATAGTGAATGTGAATTTAAAAATATTTCTCATTTTTTTTACCTTCATATCCATATTTGACAGTTATCAAATATTGCTCCGTGCTTCCAAAGAATAAAATATATGTGAATCTTTTTTATAAAATCAGTTGTGTCAATGCTCCTTGCATTAATGTTATCTTCTGTAAATGAACACATTTGGTATTGTAACTTCCTAAAACTTCCGTCCACTTTAGCAAATATATAGTTTATTAGATATCCATTAAATAAATAAATAAATAGATGCTTAGCCAATACGATCAGAGTTAAATGTAATGATATTGAAATCGGTGTAATTGTATCAAAAACAGAATATATAAATCTATTATTATTATTTTTGAATAAATAATTATAATGCAATGCATGGATATAATGCGTAATATTATTGAAAGAGTTGAACTTTACGAATACGAGATAAGTCAATATTTCGAATAATTCATACAATAATGAGAATAGATCGAAAAAAATATTAAAAATGTATCATGCTGTCTACTATTTACTGTGAGGTGAATAGTATCATATCCTTCTTCTGTCATATAATCATTTTAAATAGAAAAATACGCACATTATTATTTTGATACAGGGCTAAAGTATTGAAACATTAAAATCGTTACTTACATCGTGATCCTACCTCTCGCGTTAATATCATTGCTATAAGAATCTAATAGATATAAAGCTTTTTCCAGATATGCATACTAAGGTTGTTCCATCGATTCCTGCATTCTTATCTAATTGTTTTTAATTAATATCTTGCAATTTTATATAACTGTTTATAAAATAATAGAGCATTTCTCTATTCAATTTGATTAGTTCTATTTGCATATTGTGAAGAGACAAAATTGATTCCTCGAGTCAGATTTTGTATATATATGTAAAAAAAAAAGATAAAAAAAAGAAGAAAAAGTTAGAAAAGTAAAAAAATTAAAATATAGTAGAATAAAAGAAAGAAGAGATTCTTAGTATATGCACGCGCGCGCGCGCGTGTGCACACACACACACACACACACACACGCGCGCGCGCGCGCGCACACACACACACACACACACACACGTACATACACCTTTATATATATATGCATATTACATACATGCGCGCGCGCGTGTATGTGTACACATATATGCAATTTTAATTGACTTTTATTTTCTATGTTTTCTATGTTCATTTTTATGAGAATAAATTGTTTAGCTTCTCTTTCTTCCTTTTCTCTTTCCCTTTCTTTATTGTTTTGTATCTAATTTTATTACTGATTTTTTCTTTTTATGAACTATTATCATTAAATGAAATAATATCATTTTCAGTAAACACGTAGTAGATATAGATATGAATACAAAATATATAGATAGAAAACTGGAGGATAATGGGGAATAATATTAATAAATATATAAATAATATTATAATAATATTAATAGATGACAAATAATATCAATAGACAGGTTTATATAAATTTATCAAATAACGATAATAGAGAGAATGCCCGTTATTTTTTTATTGGAAACAAAATTATTAAAATATATGAAATGGTTTCCTTTGTCACTGATCAATATAATAAATTTGAATATAGGAGATTACT
Source organism: Eciton burchellii (assembly GCA_020341155.1). Classification (NCBI taxonomy): domain Eukaryota; kingdom Metazoa; phylum Arthropoda; class Insecta; order Hymenoptera; family Formicidae; genus Eciton; species Eciton burchellii. The sequence continues at coordinate 24,797 of JAHMML010000099.1, read as the reverse complement.
TGCATTGAGTGCATTCACTGAAGCAGAATTTAAAGTTTTACAAATACTTTTATTAAATAACGTTACGCTTTTTGCTAATGAGAGTAATCATGTTTTCATAATATATATATGTATATTATTTAAAAAGAGAGAGATATATATATATATATAATATTCTATATATATTCAGTATCAAAAGGAATAGTTTCATTTAATAAATAATACGTAAACGTAAGCATAATTTGAAATAAAATTTCATAAAGTTTGAAACATAATGATTTATGAGCATGTAAATATAGAGCATGCTACAATAATGATTTATTAAAAGTACTCACTAATATCTTATGTTTAATAGTATATACATACATCCATGCATATGTAAATGTATATACATTAGATTTTTATTCAAATACTGTAAAAACAAAAAGATTTTATCAAAAATATATTCGCATATTACGGCAATGCACAACGCAATTCATAAGTTCTGAGATTGATCTTTTATAGCTACACTAATACTGTTATTTCCATCTAAATTATTTTCTAACAATTTTCATCTGAATATTTGAATAATTTCGGTTGTTAACGGATATCCGATCTTAAATACATTATAGCTTCATGAAATGTTCTTTTAAATACATCATGTATTTAAAATAAGATATATTATGATTGAAATTTTTATATAGGCGATTTATTTGTTATAAAAACTTTAGAAATAGTGAAAAGAGTTTATAATGAAGAGATATTAAGTTATTTGAATTTTTGATGATCTATCAGATTTTATAAAAGGAGAAATTCTCTTTTTATGAATCTGTAGAAAATAAACAGAATGTTGGTTTCGCAATAAATAGAATAGACGATTTTATTATTGTCGTAGGGATGTTGAATAATAATCGATGAATTAGTTGATAGTAGAAGAGTTGAAATTATGTGAAACTAATTCTCTGCATTTTATCTAAGGATTTAAAACAAAGAAAATAAAAATTTCTTGTTGATCAAAATAGATAAACATTTCCTAGATAAATTAATTACAGGCAATAAAAGCTAATACTTCGCCTAAAATCTAAAATAAACGATTGTCTAAATGACAATCTAAAAAATCTAAAAGAGATAAAATGGTTTAATGAAAATTTAGAAAAACTGGTTAAAAAATTATAGTTTCAGAATTCGCAAATAAAAACGATGTTCTTTTTCCAATAATTAGAGTGTAATGTACAAAAAATTTGTGCAAAAAGTTACAGAAAAAAAGTTACAGACTAAAGTAAATACAGACTATTACAAAAATGTTATAATTATTTTATTAATTGGATAGTATTTGTCCGTCTGCATTTGCAAGGTGTGATTTTTTATTTTGCATAACAATACATCAGTATCATGTGATATTGTACGGCAATAATTATACAGCAGATTTCAGCTTAAAAACAAATATAAAATCACTTACCTGACCTACTTATCTAACTTATTTTTAGATTATTTTTTACTTCCAAAATTAAAATTGCGAAACGTCAAAGAAACAACATTTCTGAAATTGGAACTATTGGAACTATTTGTAAATAATTGTAGACTATTACAATAGCTTTTACAATGATTAGAATCAAGAATTCAACAATATAGATTTTAATAGAGACTATTTTTAATAAAAGAAATTTTAGATATATTATTTTAATATTAACTTATATCTTATAATCAAAGATTTTGTGGTAATTTAAAAGTTAAATACTCAAATTAATATTTTAGATAATGTGGTTCTTGCATAATTTACACATTTGAAAGAATAAATATTAAAATATTTCCTACTTCTACTCAGCAATTGATAAAAATAATCATAATGAAAATTATAATTATATTTTACGATCTTTATCGCGGTTATCTTCTGCCAGATTTTTATCACAATGAAGCATTGTCATTGAATGAGTCAATCCTGATGATATTTGTTTGATATTTTAATACTTATACTTAAAAATTCATGAATTACGCTTTTTTTTTTCTTCTTATAGTGAACCATACATTCAATGTAGCGTATAACCGGATATATATCGCACTGCAAATTGTGCCCTCTTCCGCACAAGTTCTGAATAAAGTGGCAGCCTCTGAGATGTCGTATTAGTACCTGATATTGTGGAACCATGAATGTTGTCTGCGATTTAGTTCTCTTTTCCCCTCGATCTTTCCGGTGAGAATGGTTGTTAAGAGAATGTATTTGGGCCCTCATAATATGTGATCCAAATACAATATTTTCTGTTGTTTGATTGACATTCAATAACTGTCGATGTGTGTTGGCATGGAGAAATATTTCTTCATTAGACATGTGTCTTATCCAGGAAACTCTTACAAGATTTCTCAATGCCCACATTTCAAAAACTTCTATCCTTTTGAAGGACTTAACTTTGAATGACTAGGTTTTTGCTCTATATAACAGTATTGACCATATGTAGCATCTGGTAACATGTAATCTGAGACTCAGGGATATTTCCTGCTGCAAGAGGTACTTATTAAATCTAGCAAAAATGGCTTTAGCCATTGCTACTCTTATTTTAACTTCTCTATCGCTATCGCATTTATTCTTAAGTGTGGAGCCTAGATATTTAAATTTACTCGTCCTTTCAATCGGCTGATCCTTTATATAATAAATTGTATTATCGTGTGGCTGATGGCTGATTATCATCAGCTTAGTTTTGTTCACATATTAAGAACATATTTTTTTCCTATCTCATTGATGGCATTCAAGATAATTTGTAACTCTTGGATGTTCTCAGTTAGTATCGCCGTATCATCCGCATATTGCAGATTATTAATAGGAATGCCATTTATTTTATTTCCGTTGTACGGCTTTCAAGTGCCAGCTGAAATATTTTTTCATAGATGTTTCATATAGATGTTAAATAGCAGTTGTGAGAATATGCATTCTTGACAAATTCCAACAATTTTTATATTAGTTTGCGAAGCGTGGTTTAATTTGAACTTTATTATTTGTTTCCAATACAGTTCATTATTATCCGGATGTCTTTTTCATCAATGCTGGTTCTTAAAAGATCGGCATGCTGTATATTATCAAATGCTTTTTAATAATCGATAAAGCATATAAATACATCCGATCGTAGCATTTTTGTATGAATAGTTGCATATAATATAGTGCCTCTTTCGTGTCTTAAAACCAAACTGCGTATGATCTGATTTTTCTTTGCATTTGCTATATATTCTCTTATGAATTATTTTTAGAAAAACTTTGTGTGGCCCATAATAAGCTGATGTTCCTCACATGTTTTAGCATTGCGTTCTTTTGGTATAGCGGCGAAAGTAGATATTAGCCAATCCATCAGAATGCTGCTGGAATTATAGATCGCATTAAACAGCTGACAGTTTTCTAATATTCATTAGTCTGAGTACCTCTGCATATATGTTGTTTTCTCCTGGTGTCTTTCCATTTTTAAGTGCTGAAAGTGCGTAGATTACTTCTAACTTCATTATTGGGACCAGATGCGTTGCTTGAGATGCTACTTGGAATCTCCGAACATGCATCATCGAATAGATCTCGGATATATTCCTTCCATACTCTACAGATCTCTTCTATTAAGATTTTGTTATTCTTTGTAATTCTTGAAATACTTGCTCTCTTAAAGATGTTAGTAATCTCTTTTAGTTTCTTATGGAAATGGAAAGCATTGTGCTTCGCATGTAGCTTTTCAGTTTCTCTACATTGTTTTGCTATGTATTTTTTGCTTCACTTATCTTGCTTATCTTATACCGGTAAATTTGGTTATATTTTTGTATGTTTCTTTTAGCAAGTTTTCTTTCATCACATCAGGAATTTCTGATATCATCTATTCTATCATAGATATTCCCTTTCTATATCCTAATATCTTTTCAACGGCATTGTGGGTAATGCTTTTAATGATCCGCCATTAGTCTTCAATATTCTCACTTCTATTGTTGTTGTTATCGATTGTTATCGATTATTATTATTGTTACGCATCAAAAACCGCATTACCGATATTTCTGATTTGCCTATTTATCTTTTATATTATCCTAATTTTTTATTTTAGTTTTTTTTGTTTCAAAAGTAATGGACAGCATTGTGCAAATCATCAAATGTCACAAGAAATATATTAAATTTTAATGAAATTGAAAATTCATGTATATTAAAGGTTTTAAAGAAAGAATTTTTTAAATTTTTTAAAAAAATTTTCGAGAATTTCGATTTTAAATAATAAAATATTTTTTAAATTTCCAATTTTTACATATGAAAGATAAAAAAATTATGTTTGTGAATATTTATGTTTTTGTTGTTTTTTCATTATCTTTAATAACAATATGCGATAGTAAAATATTCACTAATGTAGATTTTTCTTTTAAATATTGATAGATACATGAAGAGAGTCATGCGAAACATATATTATAGCCAAAATTTTATTATAAATTTTTTAATAAAATAGCATCACATTGCTTCTTTATTCGAAAGTCACAATACATTTATATAAATTGCTTTTGATGATATAAGTATATAAGGGAGACTATCATATGACAAGAGCGAAAAAGTACTTTTTAATGCTATAAATTCAACAATTGTTCTTTCTTGAAAAAAAATTTAATGATGCTGTAAAATATTTTCTTTTGAACAAAAAAATGTATATAAAATTGATATTTCTCGAAATAACTATATTCTCGCAAGCAAATATAGATATTTGATTGTAATATTTTTATTTTCTAAGTTAATTTTTTTATATTAATATTAATGTTAATTAATAATCAATAAATTGTTAAAAAGTATATAATATAAAAGGATAAGATTAACAAAAGATATATTCAAGTAAATGAAAATATATTTAATCGAAGATAATAATATTAGAATGATTATAAGAATAGGATAAGAATTATAACATTGAAAACTTAATAGGATTAGCATTGAACGACGTAAATTGTGTTACAATCTCATTCAAATTATAAATATATTTAAGAATAATTTGCTATTTAAAGATATTTTTCTTAATAATATTATATTATTCTTATATCTTACTTATTGTATAATTGCTAATTGCTTTATAATAATTCAAACTTGTGATAAAAATAATCAAAAATATTACTATATTTCTTGTATGAAATTATAAATTAAATGTTTACATGTTCTTTCCATATTATATTTTATTTTACATTAATATTTTGCTTGATTTTTTACCAAGTAAAGTATATGATGTATTGATAATATTAACTAATTAACTCTATGATAAACCAAATATATAAATTAAGTAAATATATAAATTAAATTTAGTTTGTTATATGCATTTTATTTGAGAGAAATAATTAGTTTATAATTCTTAGAAACATGTAATTTTGATCCAAATACAATAAAATATTTTATTATTTTATAATTATTTGATACAGATAAGATAATTCTTGTATGCAAAACATGAAATTAAAAAATTGGAGTAAATATTTCATATAATTTTCAGGCAAATATATTATTATATATATATTTATATATATTTATATATATACATATGTTATATATATATATTTATAAATATATGTTACTTGTATATATAAATATTTATTATTATCATATATATTCTTTATATAATATGATTTGTAAAGAATTATAATTCTTCTGAATTCGACTTCCAAAAATAAATTGTCTCTAACAAGAAGAATTATCTTTGCATCTTATTTTAATTTTGCTAAATAATTGAAATAAGAGTTTAATGAAAAAATAACTCAAGACAAAAACTTTTAAAATGAGAAAGCAATTTGATAAGTTGATTAAATTTTTGACACGAAATCATGTTGAGTATATTTGATCAATGTTAATTTTTTAATAGGAATTTTCATTCTCTTTATAAATTTATTTCAGAAATTTATATTCAGAAATTTCATGTTTGTAAATAAATATTTTCGAACTCATTTTTATTTATAATTAAATCTGGTATCATGGCAAGTTCAATGAAAAAAATTTATTCTCTCATTTATACAAACATAGAAACTATGTTTTTTCTAATTTATGAGATTCTAAATGATAACTTTTGCATTAATTTAATCGAATGTTTTTGTCACAATAATAGAGCATAAATATTAAAAGATAATACGTGATGTTTGTAAAAAGATAATTTTAGAAAGATAATTTTATATATTTTCATCGATCACTAACAATTGAAATTATTTCTATTGGATTATATATGAAATAAAGTATAAATTCTAATAAAATGTGTCTAATAAAAATTATGTTTTTAATCAACTACATTAAAATTTTTGTCAAGTTTAAGAATAAAATATGTTTATCAGAAAATATTATTGAAATATGTTTTCTTCTAAATTTTAAATAAAGTTTTTTGAAATTATTAAATTTGCTCAGTATAATTAGCATAGACTCAATAATCGTTCACCTTTTTACCATGATTGACATAAAATCTGATTGAAATAGTTATTGACTGATTTGCTCAATTGATTTTCTTAGCTCAAAAAATCTGATTGTAATATTATTTCTACGTTTTAATAATATCTAGTAAATGAAGTAATTACTTGTAATATTTGATTTATAAACAATTATTTTTATAAATTCGGTCAACTATTAATTTTTTTAAATCTAAATATTTACCTAAAAAGATCATAAACATTCTTCTTATACTTGGTATAATATGATCAATCGATGTAACAAAAACTTCGTAGTTCTGCTGTATATCTTTTACATACTTTGTCTATACTAAGCGATATTTTAATCACTTACATCTGTCTTATATAAAAATTTGAAATATTAAGAAATTCTGTGGAAATTCATTACATCGATAAAAACGCAGAAATAGAACACTTAAAAAAGTAAAATAACTGAATAAAGTGATACTATAGTTATTATTATTAGGATGGCTCATATCTCTCAGTATTCATTCACATTAGTACTCACACATTAATACTTAAATAGTATGTGAACTCAAAATTCTAAGAACTATTGTTCATCAAATTTTTCTGTTCCGTTCTTATATTTTTTATATAGTTATACTCATTATTATAATCATATTATTATATTCATTTTTATACTTATATTATTATACTTATTTTTATACGTGAACGAAAAAAACTAAATTTAGAAAATTTAATTTTATAGATGAACACTTAGTAAATTAGAGGAAATATTTCCAATAGAACAAAATATTTCTAAAATGTCTTTCATGAAACTATATTTTATTGAAATAGAAATTTTTAAATATCATCATTACTGGTCACCAGTAAATTTTTATTGCGAATCTAATAAATCTTCATTGATCTCAAGGATTGTTGGAATTTTATTTGGTAAGTATATGCAATGGTCAAATTATTCATCTTTCTGAATATATGATATCTGCAATAATGCAATTTATCTAGAATTTTTCTAGAATCATTTGTTTTCTTAAAGATACTATCTTGAGGATATTTCATTAAATATTTGCCAGAAATTTATGTTAACAAGGATAAGTACTAGTATACTTGTCAACTCTGTATTTTTTTTATGATAAGCAATATTCTAATCGTTATATATCAACCCTCAAAGAGGATTAATTTTGTGACTTCCAAAATCTTCAGATCTTAATACAAGTCTAGATTTTTATTTCTAAGGATATAAATTCTAAGGATATAAATATCTTCATATGTAATATTAGAAAATGAACTAATTATATAAATAAAAAATAAGATTAGATATGGATAAAAAGTAACAAAAGCCTTTTAAATGATAGGTACAGAGATAGTAGAGCAATAGCAGAAATGCAAATTTAATTTGTGCTTTTTAAATTAGTAATGAACATTTTGAATTTAATTTGGTATTATATTTAATTATATTATACCTAATTAATTTTTTGAACGAAAGGCCAATTATCGCCTTTGCTAGCTGGATCATCTACTAATTTTGCCTTTATTGGTTGGATCATTTTTCAATTTTGCTTTTATTGGCTGATTCCATAATGAAAGCAGAAATATACTTCTAGAGAAGAAATAAACATACATTTGCACTTGTAATATTTACACAATAACAATAAGTTATTTTAGTAAATCAAAAGTTAAGTAAATAAAAAAGCAGTTAGGTCCTTATAACGGAATTATAAAATGATTCTCATTGGAAGAATAAAATACTCTAATTGTTAGACAAAGCTTAGTAGAGATTTATGACTCTATCGAACATTGAGCTTGGGATTTTAATATTATTAACTAAACTCCAAGTATTGACTATCATTTGCACTTTACATTATACTATCGCTGTTTTTATATAATTAGCAAATAAGTTGTGAGAGAAATGATTGAAATGGAAGAATGTTCTCTTGCGCGATTTGATTGACTGATTATGGATATCAAATAATTACATTCCCTTAGACTCAAAAGTAAATAACGTAAGTCGGAACGATCTAGATAAACGTGAGACTCTGAGCTTTTGCTTCTAATAGAGATTTAGAATCTTAATTTGTAATTAAAAATAAGATTTTTCATTAAAAAGGATCAAAATAAATTCTAAATGATTTCGAAAGTATTTATTTTGAAACATAATATGCAATAAAAAAAAATGTTTTTACTTTAAAAAATCGATCTGATTTGACTGGGCTCAATATGTGTCCTGGACTGATAATCAAACTAAATCTATTATTTTACGGCATTGAATCCGAATAAATGCAATAATGGAGAAAGGATAAGAAAAGATATTTCCATTAAAAAAGATCAATCTGTCTATGTCCACGGGTCCTGAATTTAATCAATATAAATTTATCTTATTTTGAGATGTAAAATTTATATCTTACAATATAAATTAAAGATTTATATTTTTAGAAATTGATCTGGAACTGATTGGACCTAATATTAGTTTTGGATCGAAAAAGTGATGACCTTCCATGACCTTACCAAATTGCCTTCTGAAAATTCTAAAAGTTTTGTCTCAAATTATTTTTTCATAAAATCTATCTTGTTATTCGATGATAAAATTAAAGTGGGACGTTTTTATATATATAGGATATTCTTTGATACAGAATTGATACACTATTAATAATACTTCATCTTAAATATCTGAAAAGAATATAAAAATAAAAGAAAAATATCTGGAAATCATAATATTTTAAAAAAAGATATTTTGTATGAAAGTATGATATTAAAAGAGTCATAAGATAGTATGATTGGTTTTTTTATACTCATTTGAAAATCATGTAAAAATAACTTTCAATTTTTTAAATAGAAGTCTTTAATTTTTATTATATATTCCTATAACTTACCTTAAGTTTTTAAAATTATAATAAAAACATTTATTCTTGTAGCTTATCTGAAGTTTTTAAAATTATAATAAAGAGTTTTTATTTAATATTTTTTTAGTTATAAATGAATATAACTTGCTATAAGTTTGCTGTACGCTAGCATTAATATTATCCAAGTGAAGATTGCACATTTTGTTTGTACATCAGTATATAAATGGCATATGCATTTGTATGTATATTTGTACTTTTATGAAATAGAGATGCGGATCCTATAACTCATTTTCATAATATTTGTTAATTTTTTAAATCGCTTTTTAATCATATTTTTTATAGCAATTATTCTAACTTGGTATACTATACGCATACGTATAATTCAGAAAACTTAGAATTATTATTATAGGAATGATGAACTGTGAAGTTTTTATTTCCATTCATATAATCTCTAGATCAGAATAGTATTTACATTACCGGTAATGCCATTGTGATTGTATTTATCGATAAAAACGTACCGAAATTTTTATGACCTGGTTGTTTCAATTGAAAAAGAATTTTAATACCTGAATTTAATTGTACAAAATAATCTCTTAAGGAATAGAATTGTCTTTCATCAAAAAGACTATTGAAATTGTCTATATCCTTGTAACATTCGGACAATGTTAATGATTATAAGAAAACGATATTTACACTCAAATACTCCAATATTCAAATTGCATCTAAATGGTCTCATTATTTTAAAGAATTTGATATGAGTAATTAATTCGCTAAAAATGATGCCGAAATTGCATCAACATTAATGAAAATGATATTATCGCATTAACGATGATACATAATAATCCTTGATCAATTCTCGAAACAGATTATGATCTGGGATTTCCAATCGATTCGTGAATTCTACCGGTTTTTCAATATCGACTTTACCACATCATATTCATTTAGGCATTATGATAGATATCAAAATACTATATCAAAATGATGTAAATTGGGTTGTGTTATCAATGAAGTTATCTGATTGACTCCATAAATTTTCTGGTATCTTAACTTTCATATATTTCGAAATTTTATTTATTTGTAACAAAATACAAAATACAAATACAAAAAGTGGTGAATTTTAATAGTTGAATTCTATATTGAGCAGACATCTTCGAATAGTTTCTATACGATATTTGATTAAAAAGAAAAAGAATGAAAATTTACCGCGAATATAACAAGTTATAGAATCCGCATTTATGAATATAAACAGGCACACATATACACATATGTACATATATAGATAGAAATCTAAATTTTGTGAATAACTTCTGTAATGTACATTTTGGATAATGTTATGCCGGCTATTGCAAGAGATACTATAAACTACACATTTTATTACTAGAAAAATATTTAATGAAAAAATATCTCATATAGTGTTTCAAAATGTTCTTAAAATAAGTTATAAGAATGTATAATGTATACATGTATAATGTATAAATTATCGAATGTAAGAGAAAATGTCGACTTTTATTTTAAAATTCAAATTGGAGATGATCTCTTCATGATTTTTAAACAATTTGTAAACAATTTGTAAACAATCCAAGATCAAATATAATGGCAATGTATTATTTTCTTCTTGAAATCATGAAACCTTTGTACATAAAACATTTCTAAAATTCTATAATTTCCATATATATTTGTATTGAAATATATTATCATGATGAAAATCTCTTACATTTTGTAATATGTTACAATGTTATAATGTTACATTTTGATTATGGTATTTTTGAAATATTTATTACATCTTTTGGAATGATGATTTTCTAAATGATGATGATTCATTTTCATGAATCCAAGAATTTTAATTACCGCCGATATTGGCATTAATTAAAACGTACATGCAGCAACGAAGAAAATATTCTTTTGTGAAAACAGTAATTATTTAATGTTGTTTTCTATTATAATTCATAACTGAATTTTTGTTGTTGTCTGAGTATAATAATAGCCGACATCCACCGTCATACAAAAATGCTACGCTTAATAATTTGTACCATATACTTAACAGTATACACATCATACTAAAAAATTGAAATTTAATGAGCAATGCGCATGCGCAATTTTTGCGACAAATAAAAGAAATTTGCCTTTCTCGTAGCTATTCGGTTTTCTTCGTTTTTGTATGTTTGTTGACATTAATCGATGCATGCGTTTTGATTGATCAATGATAGTAATTTGCTCAAATAGTCAGATATAAATGATACCATGTAAGGAAGCGAACGGATCATGGTTGCTACCGATAACAATGTAACATTGGTAAAGAAGAAAATAATAGAAAACTCTATTTAAAAAAGACTGAGGCAACGAAAATGGATAAACATGAAGAAAAGAACTGATTGATGAATCTGTAAGTTCAGCTAAGAAATCGCATTCTAAAAATACCGCTACAAAAGATAAGACAAAAGCAAAGAAATAGCTAAAAATATTAAACAAGAAGAGATAGCAATAGTAAAAAACAATAAATAGTCGAATAGATTGCTGGCAGATAACGGAAATAAAAGCGCATGACAAATCTATTGTGAGAAAGATGGAAACAAAAAAGCCGATCGTAAAAACTAAAAATTTAAATGCTCTATGCAATCAAGAAATAAAATGGCAATGGAAAATAATGAAGATATCGAGAAAGAACCAATAGGTTTGCTATCACAAAGTAGAAATGGGCTCATATAGAACGAGTGGCAGAATAACTTATCGCGAAAGCGTCGAGGAACTATAAAATCGCCTGATGAAACTATCATAAAAACTGGAGATACTACTAAGAAAGAATTAGAGACGAATAAAAGATTTCACGTTAAAATTAAAAAGATGAAAATGGATGCTGATATATCAGAAATGAAATTAAGAAAAGATTCCAGAAGAAGATTCCAAGAAAAATAAGCATTAAATTATTATTTTAAAAATCAGAAACATAACATTGAAAATATAACAGCAGAAGAATAATATAAAAACAAATTAAATTATTAAAAACTCAAAAATAGTAATACAAAAAAATCTTTCCAAAATTCCATAGTAGAAGAAATCGACATGTTGAAGCAAAAAGAATAGCAATACTTGAAACAAATATTACAGAAAATGATAATATTGTCCAAATATCAAAACATCACAAAATAAGAGAGATACAAAAGCAGAGAAATACAGCAGATAATGAAAAATTGAAATAAAGGAAAGACAGGAATAAAGAAAATAAAGGAAAACAGAGAAAAGAATAAATATTTATCTGTCGCGTTTAACAATCTGCGTCGCACTTAATAATTTATTTCATATACCGCATTTAATTCTATCTCATGTCACAAGTTCCGCTTAATAATTTGCTCTACATGCTGCATTTAACAACTTATCTAGCCGGCAGAGGCTATTGTCTGCACATTTGCAAAAGTCTGATTCAGACGCATAATGGAAATTATTCTGGATCGGTTTTAATACATATCCGTTTATCTAACTATAATCGAACATGTCATTAGGATCATGCGCATTCTATTATTTAGATCGTCTTTTAGTCTGTAATCATAAGAAATGGAATTGTTGATACTTTAAGTTAAAAAAAGTATCACGTAACTATAATATATAAAACTAAATTTCTGAAAAAATGTAATTTATCTACTGATAAAACAATTCAAAGAATTAAATATTGCTTGTGAGAAATGATTATGAAACAACATGATAATGAAAAATCTGTAATATATTGCATGATCCAAGAATCATTATTATATTAGAAATAGTTAAATTAAATCCTTTTATTTATACATGAAATGTGGATGATAACAATAAAATATTTTCAGATCTACTGAATTATCAACAATAATAATTTTCATCCGCAACATATTTGTTTAGTTCAGGATTTATTAAATAATGATATAAAATAGAATATAATTCTGCAAATGAACTTAAATGAATTACAGATACAGTAAATTACAGATAAATAATTCCAATATGTTTCCGAAATGTTCTGTTTACTAACAAATTAACTTTTCATAATATCAGTTAATTAAATAAACATAATTTATATTACTTGTTGATTCATTCTCCCATTGATATTTTCAAATTCATCACCATATAATCGGAATCTTATGATTTGGTGTTTATATTTTATTTTTTCGATGAAAACATAAGTAATGTCAATTATTTAGACTTCTATATATCTTCATATCAAACAAGAAATCTAGTTTCAGTGTGATGATGCATTAGCTTACAACAACTGCGGAATATGTAACTTCTTGGATGAAAAATATATACGAATAATTGAATAACATATGTACATATCGATATTATGGTTGAGAGTTAATAATATTGACATTATCTGTTAGATTATTAGATGTATCTTAGCTTTCTTAAATAAATATCATTTTTCAAATAATTTTAAAACAGAAATTAAAGCATTTTTAAAATTACAAATTCTTTTATGATGATTTTCTCTATGATGAATCTTCAAAGTTTAAATATTACTAGCTTTAGCAATATCCAATGTAAATTGTCCGATCGGATTTATCACGCTTATTTATTTGAGTGCACGCAATTAAAATTTACACAATACAGATATATTAAATTATATATATTATTTAGTTATATTTATTTAATTATATATATTACTTAGTAATTATATAAAAAAATTAGAAATGTTTTAAATAAAATTTTTTTTATATAATCTATGTAACCTTTAATGATATTTGTTTGAACCGAATTCTTTGTATAGTGTCATACGTTCAATATAGCGTGTAGGCCTTCACATAATGCGATATTCATTTCACAATGCGAATTGTGCCCTTTTCTACATATTTAAATTAAGTGACAGCGTTGCATCAGTTCTTAATATTGCAGAGCCATGAATGTCGCTTGTGACTTAGTCCTCTTTCTCTTGGTTTTTCCGGTAAGAATAGTTTTTAGGAAGTTATATTTAGGCCCCCGTAATATGTGTCCCAAGTATGACATCTTTCGTTGTTTGATTATATCCAATATTTGCTAATGTGTGTTGGCTTGGTGTATTATTGCATTGGCTATATATCCAGAAAATTCTCAAAAATCTTCTTAGCGTCTACATTTTAAAGCTTCTATTCTGTTGAGGGATTTAATTTTAAATAGGCAGATTTCTGCTCTTAGCAGTATTGGCCATATGAAGCATTTGATCATTTGTAATCGGAGACTCAGGGATACCTTCTGTCACAAAAGGTACTTATCAAGTCTAGCAATGGTGTCTCTAGTCATTATCACTCTAACTTTTCCATCGCTTAAGTGTACTTGTCGTTAAGTATGGAACTTATATATTTGAACTCATTTGTCTTTCAACTTGGCTGATCGCTTATATAAAGAATTGCATTTTCGTGGGATTGTCCGCTAATTATCATCGGTTGGCCTTGCTTACATTGATATGTAATCATATCCAAACAAAGCATATTCTTTCCCTACTTTGTTGACATGACATTTAAGATTGTAGCTCCTGAATGTTCTCAGATAATATGCTGTATCATCAGCATATCGCAAGTTGTTAATAGGGATGACATTTACTTTCATTTCTTCTACAACGCTAAAACGAACTGATCTTTCAGGAGCTATTGCTGACTATTCTTGACAATTTTATCTCCCTAAAAGCGACAACATCGTTTGCGCAGTTAAAAGCTTTAACTATACCGAACAACAGGCCGCCTGGAACATAATCCTGAGTGTAGCAATTTAGCAATTATATTGAATATTCGTTTTTAAGAAAACGAACTAGCAAAAGAAAAGAAGTTATGCAAACTTTAGCAAAACAACAGATGCCCTATACCGAAAATCAAATTAAATCGAGTTATCAAAGCACTTATTAAAAACCTGTTGGACTTGGAAAGAAACCAGAAGTTACAAAAATATTTAAGCAAATTAAGCTATACTGCTGCAACCATCTATGGAAAGCCACTAAAGAATTGAAACGTCCGCAGACACAATACCCGCCTATTGGGAAGCAAGATGGGACTTGAAATGATAAAGAAATGATAAAGAAAAGGTCGAAACATTCGCTATATACGTCTCTTTAAGCCTAACTCGCGAGATTGCTTTAGAAGAAGAAAACAAGTTAGTCGGATGTCATTACTGCTGCCATCCTAAATATTCCTATAAAGTCTTTCACCAAAAAAAGTGCGAGCTGTAATCAATAACCTCAATCCAAAGAAAGCGCTGGGTTACGATCTTATAATCAATTGAGTCCTACGGATACTGCCAAAAATAGGAGGACAATTTATCACCTAATTTTGTAATACAGTCCTCAAACATAGTTTTTTTCTACCTTTCGATGGAAGGATGCAAATTATCATGATCCAAAAGCCTGGCCAAATTACAGAACTTGCTGAATCGTATATACCAATCAGTTTATTGCCTGGCCTATTGAAATTATTTGAGAAACTTCTATTCCAAAGATTTTCCACAATAAATTGATATTCTATCATCAGTTCGTTTTCGACATAAGCATGCAACCATAGAACCATAGGGTATGCAGAATTTTTAAAAGAATAAGTAACAATATTGAAGCATTGTAGAAGATATTACGGCGGTCTTCCTCGACCGTTCACGGGTTTTCGATAATATCTAACACGATAGACTACTTTACAAAATTAAAAATAGCTTTTCATCTGATATCTATGCCGTCATAAAATCCTATCTATTACATAAAACTTTTATAATTAAATATGAAGAAGTAGTCACACAAATAAATCAACTCTGAAATTTCTCATGGTAATGTAGTGGACCGTGTATTAGGATCGATGCTCTACCTACTATACACCACAAATCTCTCAGTCGCTCTGGGTACTACAACTACAATTTATGCAAACGATACAGTTATACTTGTGGCTCATAATAATTCTATAGAAGCGTTTCTGCATTTACAAGAAAGTCTCTACATACAGAAATGGTTAAAAAATGGAAAATCAAACCTAATGGAACCAAATCAATGTATATGATGTTCACTAAAAGATGTCAAAAAACCATTAGTAATTGTCTGAAAATTTCTGAAGCTGAAAGTGTCAAATATTTAAGACTACGTTTCGATCGTAGACTAAATTGGAAGAAACATATATTCACCAAGCGAAAGCAAGAATGGATTCCAACTTGGCAAAATGTACTAATATTCGATTGTAAATCATAACTGTTAGGAAACTAGTTGAAAATAAATTGCTATTATACAAAGCAATTTTTAAAACTATTTGAGCCTACGGCCTTCTAATTCAAATATAGAAATATTGCAAAGATTCCAAAACAAATATCAGAATTATCATCAATGCTCCTTGGTATATCACTAACGATATTACATCATAATCTTAACGTGACATCTTAACGTGATGTTAGAGACAAAATAAGAAGAATCAGTCATAGATTTGCTAGACTGGAGGAACATTCTAACATATTCATGACAATCTCATGAAGAAGGCCAAGATATTATACAGATTAAAAAGAAGGCTTCTACAAGACCTATGCATCTGATTGGATTGTAATTTTATAGGACATATGCCACTGGATATATACTCTTCAAGACTTTCTCACAACTAACTGCCACAAGTATTAATAATCATGCTGTAATAATTCTTAGAATGATAAAAAAAAGAAAAATTTATTGTTGTATGGTCTTCAAGTGCCAGTTGAATTTTCTTCACGTAGATATTAAATAGGAGTCGTAAGAATATGCATTCTTGACGAACACCTGGCAAATCTGATATTGTCTGATTTGTATGTGATCTAGTTTGAGTTTTGCTATCTGATTCCAATATAGTTTATGAATTATTCGGATATCTTTCTCACTAATGCTTGTTTCTTCAAAATCAGTATTAATTAATCATGTCGTATGTTACCATACTTTGTAATAATCAATCAAGCATATAAATACATTTTTTTCATTAATCATAGCATTTTTGTACGAGTAGTTGCATACCACTTGCATTGTATAGTGCTTCCCTTGTATTTAAATTGTTCTTGGAACCTAATTGTATAACGATTTTGATTCTGATTTTTCTTCACATTCACCATATATTCTCTTGTGTATTATTTTTAAGAAAGCTTTTCAAGAAGGCATGCCAAGGGCATGGCTCATGAGATTGATAAGCCGATATTCTTCACATGTTTTGGCGCTGAATTTCTTTGGTATATCGGCGATGGTATAAATTAACCAATCCGTAGGAATGTTGCTGATATCATAGATCGCATTGAATAGTTGACAAAATTTTTAAGTGTTTACTATCTTGAACAACTTCGCTTCTAGCGCCCCAGCGCTTTCCTGCATTTAAGTGTTGAGAGTGCATGGATTATCTCTGATTTTAATATTGGTGAGCCAGATGCGTTGCTGGAGAGACTGCTTGGAACCACCGAACATATGTCATCGAATAGATCTCCGATATAAATCTTCCCATACTCTACAGATCCTGAAGGTCTGTTAAAATCTTGTTATCTTTTGTAGTTTTTGAAGTATTTGTCGTCTTGAAGGTGTTAGTATTCTCTTTAATTTTTTATAGAAGGCATCCTGTTTCGCATGTAACTGCTCGATTTCCTTTGATTCGCTAGCCATGAAGTTTTTGCTTCTCTTATTTTGTGGCGAATATTCTGGTGTATATGATTGTAAACTATTTGCCTGCTTCCTTTAGCAAGTCATCATATTAAGAATTTCAGGCGTCATCCATTCTTTCTTAAGTACTTTCTTTCTGTATCCTAGCATCTTTTCAATGGCATTGTGGATACTGGTTTTGATGTTCTTCTATATTTTTACCATTGCTCTTCTATATTTTTACTTTTATTGTTATTGTTATCGACTTTGATGTGTTTGTCTAGTGCATCTCACGTTTTTCTATGTTGTTAAGAGAGGGGATATCATATATTTTACTCCTGTTTTTGTTTGCCACCATTTTCTTCTAAATTTGAATATTTTTATCAGAGGGTTATAATGTGATCCTATGTCTGTTTTAGGATATGCGGCCACTCATTTGATACTGTCTTTTGTTTATTAACATATAGTAAATTTGATTACGGACTATTTGTTGATTGTTATCCTATAACGATTTCCGTATATATAGTCTGGGTGGCCGGAGATCGTAGTATATGTTTTTTATGACAAAATCCTCCTCCAAGCAGAATTGTACGAGCCTTCGTCGATCATTTCTCTCATTAAGACCGAAGTTGTCTTCTATTCCTTGTCCGTTGCAATCTTGGTATTGAAATTGTCGAGAACTATATATTAACTTTATTTTTCTTGATTATTTTTAGTCGCATCGCGCAGTTGTTTATAAAATTGAATAGTGTCGTTATCTTGTTTATGTGCAGTATGAGCATAAATCTGGATTAGATTTATATTAACCGGTGCTCTGGCTAACTAAAATATTATAATTGTTAGGCCACAACATTTTTGATATATTTTTTGAGTGAATCATTAATTAAAAATCCCATTCCATAATGATGATTTATGTCAGATTTGTTGGTGCCCGAGTAATAAAACGTGCACCTGTTTTAACGGCACGATACGTTATTTGTTCATCTTATTTCACTAATTCCCATTATGTTAATTTGTAATTTTCTCAATTCTTTAATTGCATTGACAAGTTTATCTGCAGCATGCATACAGTATGCACGTTTGTGAACATATGATTGTCTTGGGGAATAAGAGTTTCTTTTTGTAGTCATTGTAGGTTCCCGTTATTTTTAATGATGCTGAGAGATGCCATTTCTTTTATCCTAGATGTTAAAGCTATATCGCTTATATTCGATCTTTTCTAATGCTAGTTTTTAGTTTTAGTGATCTAGCATCTAACCTCCATCAAAGAGAACCTAATTTCTTTTTATTTTTTAATTCCAATAGATTTACAGTCAGAAGACAGAAGACAAAAACTGAACTACGTTCAATCGTAAGAATTGAGAAGGATGCGGGGGCTTTGTATTGAATCGAGATTGGGAATCGAACTCGAGTTTTCCAATTACTAGGCAATCGCTTTTGTCTTTCGGCTATTTTCCCATGCTATTAATCCATCCATATTCATATTAACTTCAAGAAATAATTTTAATTACTGGATATATGAAAAAATACATAAAAAGAAACTTTTTATTTTTTATTTCTAGTTATTTTGTAATATAATATTGTGAAATTTATCAAAATCTATGAAGGCAGTTCCAATCTTTCCTTTCTAGATGTAATAATTAATAATATACCATATCTTTCATATCTTACCTTTAAAAGCAAAATTTTTTTAGCATAGATATTATATTTTACAATCGATATTTTCTTACCTAAAATTATCAGAAATCTAATGATTTTTAATTTCTGTTTGATTTCCGCTTTTTTATATTCATGATGCTTTAGACAAAAAATCTTTTTTAATGGATTTAAAATAACAAGATAAGTATATCGAAAGATATTGATAAACATATAGAATAATTATTCTTTATATTGTAATTTTGCAATTTATCTTTTTTTTCTTTCATTTCTCAGTAATGGATAGAAATATTATTGATTATCTGCAATTATTTAGCAGATTCTTTTCAAATTAATGTGGAGTTTTAATCAAGTACTAACTGCAATTATTAATTAATTAATTAATTAATTTAAATGTGATTTATAATTATTCAGATCAGATACAAAGTTTCTGTATGAAAATTTTGATATTATTTTTCGTATGTTTTAGAACATATTTTTACAGACAGTCATACAAATTTTATCACTAATTTTAAGAATATTCTTTTTGCTCAGTAATCTTTAATTAAAAACATACTGAAGTTAATGTACTTTATTGATGATTTTATTTCTGGTTTTAAAATTTTTATTATCAATTTTATTATTTATTAATCGTTTTATAACTATAGATAGAATATTTAATCATGGTATTAAAATATCATAGAATATGTAAAAATAAATATTAGAATATGTAAAAACATAAAGTTTATTATAAATAAATATGTATAATATTTATAATTATTAAAGATATTGACTTAACTTCTAATATATTATAATTTTTTCTTGATCACAAATGTTTTATAAATTATTTTGTTTAATAATAAATATTTTAATAATTGAATATTGAATATTTCAGCTGATGGTCCAGAGAAGGTGTCAACAAGTAAACCGAAGAGAATGGGTCCAAATCCATTAGATCAATTCCTTAACGATGACGACTAGCAGAATATAATATAATAACAAAATATAATTATAATTTTATAAAAAGAAACTCCATTTTTTAAAATCTGTTAAATTTTATATTAATTACATTTAATAAAAACTTTAATTTGTATTTTATAACTAATAATAAATATGCTCTGCTCCATGAAAAAATTCTACTGTAATCTACTGTAGGAAAAAAATATTTTGCTAGTTAGTTAATTATGCTTAGCTTATCTGCATTGCATTGTCAGCGATGTTCGTCGAATATCGGGAGTTATCGGAAAACTTCATAGCTTTTTGGGAATTTTTTGCGGCGATCGGAAAGAAAGATACGACGAGAGATTGCGACGCAACACTGAGGAAAGATGATTACGACGTAAGGTACAGAGCGAGTTATTATAAATACATTAAAATAGTATTTTTGTAAAACTATTCCATTAAACTATGCAATATACACAAGTTGTGAGCGATATCCTTGCATCTCATTCCAATACCACCCATTTTTTCATCCTACATCACTTATAATAGGAAGAAACAAAATAAAAAACAATACCGAAAAATTGATCCTTAAATTAAATGAATTCATTATTATTATCCAATAAATTTATTTTTGCGTCGATGTAAATATATTAGTATTCATATTGTTATTCATAATATTGACAGGTTAATACTATTTCTATTGTTATTATTTAACATAATCAAACTTCTGAGAAAACTTTTTAGGGAAAAATGAACATGACAAATTAATTATGTCAAATTAAAAATGGAAATATTTTCTCGTGGGTTTATTTCATTAATGTATCAGTTCTTATTTGTAACTATGTGAATGCCACAAGTAATTGTAGAAATATAATCGTAATGTGATTGTGCTATTTTTCTTTATGCTTGCGTATGTACTTGCTTGCGTGCATATGTATATGCATGTCCAGGCATGCGCTCATATTCGAATAATTATTCGCAATTATTTATCTAACATTTAACACTTTAATTAATTTGCAAAAATATTTCAATAATTTGTAATTATTATTCACAAATGGAGATATTGCTGTTATAGCTATAATACATATATTTTACAAAATATTCCTTTTTTCCATATTCTTGAATTTTAAAACTCAAAAACTTTACGTTTTTTTTCAATTTTGTTATCTTCTTTTTTCTTATAAATATGCTTATAAACATGCTTATAAACCTGCTTATAAACATTGTATAATTGTATATTAACAAAATTGATTCGCACGAATTTTTATTTATCGTTTATGAAAATTATTATAAATTAATCATGATAAAAATTACGATGAAAGTTTCATGTTGATAAACTTGTCAAGTTATAACGCTATTATACGCTATTAACGCGATTCAATCAATGATGCATTGATTAAAATCCGAATATATTCTATACTATACTTCTATAATAAATACGTTCATTAAAATGCGATAATATGAAAGATGATAAGATCATGTTACGCCATAAATTATGCGACTATGAAGATAGACGATAAGGAATAATCACGAAGAGATTGTAGATAAAATATTAAGAAATGGAGAAACACTATATAGGCTAGACGTTTGGATATAGAGAATAAGATATTTAAGGTAGAAGATAAATGATTGTCGACAATAAGAAATAAAGAATATGGGATAGAAAATGCGGGATAGAGATAGTGGGTAATATATATCTGCTACAGCGATGTGTATATATGATAGCAAATATAGTGCAGGCGATTATGGATAAGCAATAGAGAATATAATCCAGAAGATGGAAGATTTTGTGTGGCAAATAATTGAAGAACCTGTTGAAAAATCTGTTAACAATTGAATGCGAATAAATTAGGAAAAATATTTCTTCCAATATTATTAAGTTAGGATTTAACAATATTTATATATGTTACGTTTTCTGTTCGTCGGAACGTAACGCTACTAAGCAAGCGAGGTGAGATAAAGGTCCTACGCATTCCCCACACACTATCAAAATGGCTAGCCGCTCCGTTTTAAAACAAACAAACTACTGTATTATCATAACAACGAGATTGGAGATTTTGTTAGGATTAGACCATATTTTTTGTTTAATATTATTAACATTAAATTTTTTAATTCGAATTTGTTCGGGTTTCTGCCACCTATTGAGCCGAATTTAGAGATCGGGAAAATCATAATATTATGCAGCATCTTTAAACCAGGATTAGTTCAGAAAAGGAGGTGCACTGGATATCGTCTAATCCTAACAAAATCTCCAATCTCGATGTTTCCATCAAATACCGATGCATGAGTCTGACGCACAAAAAACTGCTTTCTCTACACCGCACGGGCACTATCATTTCAATAGAATGCCATTCGGCCTTAAAAATGCGCCCGCTACTTTTAAAAGAATCATGGATCAGATACTAGCCGGCCTCCAGGGAACGGACATGTTCGTCTTGCTCGACGATATTGTCCTTTACGCGTCTTCCCTTACGGAGCATCAGATTAAATTCAATAAACTGGCGGAGCGTCTGCGAAAGGCAAATCTGAAATTTCAGCCAGACAAATGCGAATTCCTACGCAAAGAGGTAAATTACCTCGAACATATAATCAGCAAAAAAGGAGTGTTACGTCCGCCTCCGTCTACCGACCATTTACCGCCTCCGCCTGGGTAAGTCACGACTCAGCCGAGTAGATCTCTTGTATCATTGAATTGCCGCCATCTCCACAGTATGCCATCCCCACTCAAGTGGCATCCCCACTCAGAGGTACGATGTCTGTCATCCCCACTCCAAGGGCATCCCCACTGCAGTGGCATCTTCACCTTGAGGCGCTACGCCCGGGTATATAAGCGCGTGCACTTGGCTCAGTCGCTCTCTTACTCGCCGGACACGGACCTGTTCACTACTAATCCTCGCTACGGTACTAACGATACACTTTATTTCTTTTTTGTAACAATCGTATTTGCGTAACYTTATTATCTATWATTCTCTATAATACTTGGTGTGTACAAGTTATAGCCCTTGTAATTTAACGATTGTTCAATTCATATTTTATAACAATTTCAAGTGTGTATCCTTATGAAATATATTTCATTTAATTTCAAAATCAAGTGTTTAATCTTGTCTTGCAATCATATCGACGCGAGTGCTTTTACACGAATCAATATTTCCGAACACGTGGCAATTCGAGCACGCGATCCCACTGTTCCCGAAGATTTTCAACAGCGACGTATCCGGAACGCTTGGCGACCAACATCTATCAAGGTAGGACTATATATATATTCTCATACATTACGTTCTAACGTGGTCACCACCCGATTTTTCTTGATAATCGGCCGACCACGTGTMATTCTAATTCGCATTTTCGAGAAAATTCCCTGTGCGCGGGCGATCCCCGAGATTTAAAATCTCGCCTTAAGCGTACGCGTCTAGCGGAAAGATCCGTGGGYCATCCATACAACGCGCTTACGGTCTTTGCTTGCCSGGACGTAASACTTACACAGGCGGAGGCGGTAAATGGTCGGTAGGTAGAGGCGGACGTAACAAAAATAAATCACATGACAGCTGTAAAGCAATATTCGAGATCCTCCGCAGATCAAGAAGAACCTATGCCACATGAATTAAGACCAGTGAGGTCCTTGAAAATGACCATGAGCTACTTATTACATGAAATAGAAGATCTTTGTGAACAGGAAGGTACAAATCTAGCAGAATGGTATCACTTTTTATGGGATAGGACAAGAGGAATTAGAAAGGACATTACACAGCAGGAATTGTGCTGTATGGACAGTGTTGAACTAATTGAGCAATGTGCTAGATTTCATATAGTATGCTCAGAGAGACTRTGCGCGGAAGATGCATCCGTATTTGATAAAAAAATCAATTCAGAAAATTTAACTAAATGTTTGCAAACTTTAAAATATATGTATTATGATTTAAGAATGAAGGGTATCACTTGTGAAAATGAACCAGAATTTARAGCTTACATTGTTTTACTGAATTTAAATAATGGCAATTTTCTGTATGACTTGCAACAACTGCCAAAATCTGTACACAATTCGTCAGAAATACAGTTTGCAATCAAAGTATATTTCTCATTGGATTCGAATAATTATCATAAATTTTTCAAACTCSTTCGTCAAACAACATACTTAAATGCTTGTATTTTGCTAAGATATTTCAACCAAGTTAGACTGAAGGCTCTTTCAGTCATGGTAAAAGCATATTGCAGAAGTACTTCGACGGCTTTTCCATTCTACGAGATGATGGATATTCTTGGTTTCGAAGAC
This sequence comes from Eciton burchellii, assembly GCA_020341155.1. Classification (NCBI taxonomy): domain Eukaryota; kingdom Metazoa; phylum Arthropoda; class Insecta; order Hymenoptera; family Formicidae; genus Eciton; species Eciton burchellii. The sequence goes on along the minus strand of JAHMML010000099.1, from coordinate 259 downwards.
GAGAATGAAATTAAAAATTTCTGCGAACGAGTGGGATTGAATATGTCGAATGATGAATTATATGTTCTTTTGAATCGTCAGAACTTTAGTATGCCTACGACAACTATTCAACAAGTTAGAGCCTGTAATCTAATAGAATCTAAGAGAATTGCTTTAAATTTCACTATCGGACAATGTATTGCCGGTAGAAAGATGCCTGACAGGATTTATAAGAATCACAAATCGCATAACAGTTTTGATGTTCATGGTTATTTATTGC
>JAHMML010000098.1:431913-460914 GCA_020341155.1 Eciton burchellii | reverse complement strand
GGTTCCATGCTCTTTCCATGTCTGTTCTCAATCTCACCACTCAATCTGTTCTAATATAGATACTCTATACACTCCGGCRTTAAATTCTCTATCTCGTATCTTATATTCTTAATCTTCTCACTCTTTTTCATCTTCTTTCCTCTTCACTATTTCGAGCACTATGTCTTTATGAGAGAAAAATTTTAGATCTAAGTAGATAGTGCTCCGAAAGACATCCTCTAAGCATTTTCACATCGTTTATTTTAATATTATTACTTTGTCTGCTAATGATATCGTATGTCGTACAGATATATGGATAATTGATATTAATTTCCGGTTTGACTATACGTTTACCTATGAATTCGTTTACGTCTGAAATATCCGTTTCTCATCGTTTGTTCCTTATATCTTCAGATGTCGATCAGTCGTATACCGCTATCGTTCACTCGTACCATCCCATACAGTCGCACTATTTAATTTTTAATCTCTTTTCCCATTCAACTTTTAAAGTCATTGAACGGGAACAACTCTCTTGAGTTTCCGTTGCCTGCGATCAGTGCGCTGAAGCTTGATAAATGATTGGTCCTTAGTGTCGTCCCTTTCATCTTCAGATGCAGCATATAAGGCTATTATTGTTACCGTACTCTGCATCAAGTTTAAATTCACTCCGATCAAGTTTTCATCTAATTCCTGGTATTGATTTTCCCAGTCAGTAACGAGTATTGAGTCTCCTTTAAGACAATAGAGATCCCCCACCTTGTTCGCTCTTTAGGTCCACTATAAAATATATTATAAAAGCCATTATAATCCACTATAAAATTGAAAGAATCCGATCGTTTTAAGTTCATTGTTCTTATTTCTTCTTTTCGTAAGACTAAGTACACATAACTGCAGTTCATTCAGGTCCTTAATAATAATTTCGCGTTTACTTTTCATTCCTTGTAAATTACATCGTCCTAGGAGAATTATGCGTTATCGTAGCCCGTTTCGTCTACCTTCATATGTATCCATTAACTTATCCATCAGTAATTTAGATAAATATTTAGCAATTTACAGGGTATGAAGTAATTTCTATAAAATAACGGCTGCATTCCTAATTATTACATCATTCATATACCTTCATAATTATCTATTAATTACTAATTTGATTAATAAATGATATTTTAAATTATATTAATAATTAATAATCAATATCTAACAGTAATGATAATTAAGAAATTAATTGAATAATACGATATATAAATTTCATAGTTAAAGATGTTGTATAATAATCTAATAATAATTAATATTTCATATTTTCATTCATTATTAATCATCATGGTTACTTATAACAAAGAATTATTTATTCAATTAATATTAATAATATTATTTATTATATATTCAATATGAATAATATATTGAAGATAGAAATTATAAATATATTTAGAATATATTATAAATATAATATAAATATATTATAAGTATATAATTGTAATAGAAATATTAGCGAAAATATAAATATAAATATAACTATGAATATAAGCATAAATATAGATGTAAATATAAATATATATTATTACTTTTATGGAAATAGAAGATTAAGGTTTATGATATTTCAATATCATTAATGTTTCTTTTAATGTCGATTTCTAGTTGAGAAATTTAAGTTATGATTATAATAAATATATTGATTTAAGGCTAATGCAGTTTAAATAATTTTGTCATTTTTAGTACAGTGTTCAAATTGGTTCAACTTATTAGTGCGATTAACAATCATTTTTTCAAAAACTTTGATTAATTTAATGTCAGCAATTGCGTATCAGCTATTATGAAAATTAAATTGTTATATTGAAATGAAAAATTATAGTTATTAAGAGGATATATTAAATTAAGTAGTTAATTTTATAGTAAAATATAAAATTAATTGCAATAATTTATCAGTAGAGAATTATTTAATTTTGGGAAATTATGTAGAGAAACTGCGATTAGATACGCTATTATAATGATTAAGAAAACTCTTTTTATTAATTGGTGTTTTTAAATTTAAAATTAGAATATTTGGCGGTATCTTCGAAATTAAAAAGGCTTGTTTATTAAATGATAACCCCCGATTAGATTTGTCTAGAAAATTTTTATCTCATGTTGTTTTTAACTCTTTACGGATGTTACTGTACAGGAGATTATTTGAAATGTTAATTCAGATCAGCGTATAGAATATTTAGGTTTAAATGAGTTATAATATATTAATTTGTCGAATATATAATTTAAAAATAATATTCTTTAAGGTTTAATAGTAAATTATTGACATAAGTTGAAAGTTCATTAAGATATGGACAAACTGTCTGTTATTCCTGCGAATAATATTATGAATAATTTAGTTACGTTAATTTTGATTAAATAGGAGAGTTTGTAACAAAATAGACATACTGGAAATTGTATTTGGATTAGATATTTTCGAATATATATATATTTATATATATGTCTACATGTACCTATGTATATATATATATACATATATTTATATATATATATATATATATATATATAGATATGTATGTATATCGAGTGTATCTATGAATAAAATTGTAGTTTTTGATAAAATAGGGCTTTTACATTGATGAAATATTTAATATTATTAAGGGAATTTTAATGTTAAATTTACTAATTTTTACAGAAAGGTAGGTACAATTGTAATTCTAATTATAGAAAGCTGTTAGGAACATTAATAATTGATTTATATAAATTTTATATATTATATTAAGGTAACGAAAGTGAGTTAAAGATAAATTAATGAAGGAGATTTATTTTATTGTATCTCTTGTCTGAGGGTTGTATAATTTATAAAGTATTGTTTAATTAATCTCAAAATTACAAAGGCTGAACTTTATATTAATAACATTTTGCTAAATATGTAATGGGAGTCATTGCGGCATTAATATTACTAATTGTACCATAGTGAAAAAGTTTTGTTCAATTATAATGATAAATAGTTCGTTTTTACGAAATTAAGTTGATTATGAAATTTATTTAGAATAATTAAGTATATAATGATGATATTTTATAATTTGTATTTATATGGAATAATCTATAAGTTATATTTAAAATTTCTGATAGTCAGTAATAATGTTGATAATAAAATATTTTCAGTTTTGTAAATTTTTTATGAATATTTTATAATTCATGGAATGGTTATAAAGATTTGAACTTTGTCTGTAATTTCGAGTAGATTAAAATTTGATTCAATTAAATTATTAGAGGTATAATGAAAATATTAGTTTTTAAAGTAATATGATACATTATATATTATAATATTAAGATATGCTTATGAATTCGTTAAACATTAAGTCTACTGAAAAAACATGAAAAACATCGTTTATGACTTTATTATAAGATTCGTTCGGCTGAACGAATATATCTAGGCGCAATAAACTTACTGCCTAATAAGACTAATAGGCGCAAAATTTTGCTGTACTGCATTGTAACATAATCATTTGTTTCTTAATTAGAAATTGAATTGATTGAATGAAATGATGAAGTTAATAATTTTTTATAATAATAAACAAAATTTTATCGTTAAGTCAAATAGTTTAACTAAGTTTAATGGACGAGAGGACCCTATAGAATTTTATAAATATTATGTTTGTTGTAAGTTTAATATTTACTTGATTGGGAGAAAATTTAAATTAATCCATCTTTAAATTAGTGAATGTTGTCAAAACATTGTTTAATGGGTTGATGATTATAGTTGAAGGTTTATATATGTATTAATCAACAAATAAATTATCTCTGGGATAACAGCATTATATTTTCTGGATAGTTCATAATGATAAAATTATTTGTGATCTCGATTGAATTACGTGATATATTGAATGCAGAAGTTTATATTTTAGTTTGTTTGACTATGGAAATCATACATGATTTGAATTTAGAACGGTATGAGCCAGATCAGCTTCTATCTGTAAATGATAATATATCTGTACGAAAAGATTTTGTCATTCTTAATAATTAAAATATTTCAGATGATATTAAATTATTTATGATATTATAATTTAATAGCTTTAGATAAGGTATTACTGAAATTATTTCTTTGGCAGGTTAGTGTGATAAATTTAGAATTTAAACAAATATTTTATATAATATAAGTAATAATATTTACTAGATTAATAGTTTATTTATTGTTAAATATTGTGAGGATTATTTTATTTCTAATGGGTGTTGCATATTTAACTGTGCTGGAACGGGAAGTTTTACTCCGACGCTTTGTTTGTGTTTTTTCCTATGAGTTGTTTTTTTTTCGAATGACGAATTACAACTTCATTACAGCCTCCAACCTTTTATTTCGTCATCCAATACTTGTTGCAACTGTTCCTATATATAGAACATTCTGTATTACATTTGTCGGGAAAGGTATATAACCAGATGCTTGTATAAAAAGTAAGCGTATTCGAATCATTGCGAGTGTGCTATTTAAAAGTGATTAACTATGGAATATTAGTTTCGGAAGTCTATACATATCTTTCTCTTGAATATTCTCAACAGGAGAATGTCATATATACACAATTATATTACAATGTCCTAATGACACTTTGCAACGGAACTTCGCAGAGATAATAATGTAAATTACTAGGGAAAATAGAAGGGAGCACAATGCAAACTTGTCGGTATCCGATGATTATGTATTAATACGTCGAGATATCGCAATTTCTCTTTGATTTCGTTGATTTCGATTGATAGTTCTATTTCTGTACTTCCTCGATTACTTCAACGCTTGGTTAACTATATGTAGCTTCTTATCATTGGCACGCTGCAGATATCGACATCTAAAAGAAAGAGAAAGGCAGAGAAAGAGAGAGAGAAAGAGAGAGAGGGAGAGAGAGAGAGAGAGAGAGAGAGAGAGAGAGAGAGAGAGWGAAGTAATATTTTTACAGTCCGCATCGTTCGTTTCCTGCTCGCCAATTAACCGATTAAGCCAATTAATGTATTTTTAACAATGCACGAAACTTTTTTTAAAACACTTCACATGGCAATTCCTATTGCTATGATAGCTGCAAAGTGCAAAGCATAATTGGAGGAAATAAAAATGCATGATATTTTGCGTTGTAAAAAAGAAAAAAGAGAGAGAGAGGAGCGAGACTACTTGTCTCAAATTCGTCAACAATTAAAAGGGACAATTACTCTTTCACGAGAAAAATAAAATGGACCTTTTTAAAACTTTTTTACTCCGTTTATCTGTGTTGAAATTTTTCAAATATCCATTCAGACATCGCGGATTATGACTTAAATTCATAAAGTTTCAGTTCGTAAAGTTATTGTTTGCGATAAGAAGTTCGTTCGTATGCGATGAAATTGAGAACGGGGTTGCAATGGAAGCAGTCCGCCGAGAAGCAGGAATAATGCAATGTATGATATGGATTTATTCACCTTGCTTATTAATTGCATTTTCGCGAATAATTTCGTTTGACGAGCAGGATCTCCGCAGTATCTCTGGATATCGAAGCGATCTTTATCAAAATCGGACAATCCGAGTACGCTGGTTAGAGATGATCACAAACAGACAATGCGCTTCCAAAGCCTTTCGCGACCGATATCGCAAGAATGAACGGGCGATTCGTACGCTATGTTCGTTGATCAATGTTCGATAACGAGTAAATAAACCATAATCGGCTTGGAAAATATATTATCTGGAAATTTCGAAGTGATAACTTCGTGCTACTGCGATCACTGATCACATAGCAACTACAAGTTCAGCAATTCAATTAGTAGGCGGAAAGGAAACCGGACTTGTATACAGTTCCTGACTTCGTATCGCTGTACTTCGAATCCAATATATGATATCTCAATTCATAAACTAGACTCAAACGTAGATCTAGACGAGGCAATTACGATGGGCCGTGCAGTCTTTGCGAGCGCGGCGCGAGAGAGACGATGAAATACATCGGCGTATTGTTAAGTTCTGTCGTCCATATCATGATTGCGTTTTCACCCTGCAGCCCCGCTCTCTTCTGCTAGAATTAAATAACTGCATCTCCGGAGACGTAAAAAATACAGTACCGGGAACAACCCGTCATTGGTGTTAATAAAGAAAAACTGTTAAGAAATATGAGCGTTTGCTTTTGATCACTTGTACACAATGTGAGATCGCACGTAAGAGTAAATGGTAAAGATACTATAAAGATAGATAAAAATGTAGATATAGAATGAGATAATAATTCCAGCTATTACGAATATTAAACATTGCGCAAAGTGTGCACACATCATTGTACATTGGTTTTTCAATCGTTCATGCACTTGGAGGACTGTGAAGCAGTCGAAATGTCGAAAAATCGACATTTTCAATAAAAATATTCAACTTCCTTCGAATTAATGTTCTACATTCAATTATGCTAAACGATACGTGGTTTCCTTTTTCGCTTGGCAATAACGTCCTGATTATTCTTTATCGATTAGAGAACTAATTGATTCCTCGCTGTAGTAAAACACATCGGTATCTCCAAAATGTTTCATACAAGGAATCATATTACGTCCGCGCTTTTCGTGCACATGTGCGGAAGCACTGAGCTACTTAGTGCGAATGTTGGCCAGAAGTTATACGCGCGTTTTCCGTTTCCGCATCGTCTCACATCGTCTAATTTTCTATTTCGATCATTTCTATATTACTTTCTGTTTTGCGATTTTCTTTATATATACATATATATATATACATATATATATACATATATGTATATATATGTATATAAACGACCGAAACGAGCGGATATATATATATATATATATATATCCGCTCGTTTCCGTCGTTTATCATCGTTCCGTCGCGTTTCTGATTCCCCTCCCATCCCGTATCACCGATCTCATCCCGCTTGGAATCGGTTTCCAGTAATAGTGAACGGATATGCCGAGGATATGTCAGACCGTAATAATCTTGAATTCGGTTAACCGAGCTTTGGCACCTTGGCAACTTTCTCACTTCTATTTCCTAAACGCCATCAGCACCGTCACTGAGAGGATGAGGGGAAAGAGGGGATGAAAATTATTGCGCGAATCATAGTAAATCACCAATCCTGATAAACTCGGCTTCTCCCTGAGTATTAGCTTAATGTCGTTACAGTTACTGATTCGATTATTTGACATATAGCGATTTAATAGAAAGACACAGCACCAGATAGATTGCATGAAGCAATCACAGATATTATCGATAGATCGTATCTCGCTGACAAGTTTACACAACTGTCGAAAGCTGCTGAGATAATAGAATAATTTATTCATCACACCTTGCGTTCTTGACTTTATTCGCGACACGAAGTATCGAAGCAATATGCTTCCTCTTTTAATCAAAGAGACTGTAATCTGGAATTTGTCTTAATGTCTCGAAATCGTAACTGTGCATTAAGGATACGTACATATGTTAATCAATGCGAGAAACATGGATGCTTTATATCGCTGACATTGATAGAAATAGAGATTAAACCAAACCAATAATTCTATGCTAAATGGACCAGCAGTGAAAAGTATTCGCCACTGGCGCCGCTTAAAAATAAAAACATGAAATGCAAAATTGCGATCTAAACTTTTGACGCGATCTGTTTTTGTTTACGATCTATTCGCAAAAGAGCTAATTAAAAGGAGTGAGAAATCCCATCTTAATCATCTAAACTCGATATCTCATCCTTAAAAACCAGATCTAGAATGTCTTGCAACCTTCAGAAGCTGAGATTCAGCTCTTAAGACCCGAGAACATTTATACGCTTTAAACCGAGCTTCTAATTGTTGCATGTACGTTATAACAAAATGGAAATAAAATATGTATCAACAATAGCCACCGTTAACATCGGGAGAAACAATATTTATACTCATATATACAAACTCATTTATATATCCTGTCATCAAGAAAAGTTCATTGAAATCGCGTTCAATTGTTTATATGCAAAAATATAAAACAAACAAATGAACCGGAAGGAGGACCGCGATATGCATTCCGCGCAGACTTGCGGCTAGAAGAGTACGCGAGATTTGAAATCAGTGTTTTATTTCACGAATCGTTTCCAACAAGTAGCCGGAGCGAGTGAAAAGAAGCGGCAAAACGATTATCGTCAGCGTGTCCTAACGCTCATTTCTCAGAATTTTATCGCTCTCGAACGTGAGCGATGGAATGATTTAATAGCAGCAACGAGTGAATTCAAATTTTTGCTGTGAATTTTTAATTAAGAAAAACCGCATGGGTAAGAGCGAAAAACGAGAAGGTGTCTGAGAGCGGGGTGTCCTCGGACGGACACAATCGCGTCGTTAGAACTGGTTACACTTTTTCAAATGTTCGCCGTCTTTTTCCACGACGTCGTTATCGCCAGCATGTAGACGATTTCTCTCATTTCCTGTGTCGCATGAATTTTAACGTTGTTAAAATTGATTTCCACATTTACTATATTTGCCATATTACTGAGCATATTTGTCATGGATTACTGCGGAACTTATTCTGCGTAGCTCACAATATTTGAGCGGCTCGACATTCTCTAATACTGTTTAAAAATTTCTCAGAAGATTGCACTTACGAATGCGCGATTGTTACGAGAAGACTCATTTTCATTTTCATCAGTTTTTTTGTATTTTTTCCTCGCTCGTTATGTTGTCTTCGTCTTTGTCTCAATAATGCGCGTTGTTTTATTCATATCGCACATAAGAAATCACGATACGGTGATCTTAGTACATACATCATTTTATTAAATCGCGCCTTTTATTAGAATGCTTCAGTTTCATGAATATTTGATATAAATGTATTTTTTCTTTCCGCACCAGAGAGGGGTAGAGAGAGAGAGAGGAACTTTCTTTATATAGATATTTAATTTTCATATCACTTTAATTTTTATGAAAAAGGTGTTAATAATCGCCTACGTTTTCTTTATCTAGTAAAAAATTCTATCAGATGGTTATTCTTTTTCATAATTTTACAATATTTAATTATAAATGTTTCGATATTTATGTAATTTCATACAAAATTTCATACGTTTCATATTTATGTATTCCACATACATCTGAAATTCTGTGAATGAATGAGATCCATCCAAGTATATAAATATGAAACAATGATACATGCTAGAGTTTTAAAATTTAATTTGCAAAAATCCTTACATAAACTTTCAATCGTTTATGATTGCACAATTATAAACAAGCTCTGCATTAAAACCAATGTTTACTTTTATTTCGTTCTATTGTAGATATGTGGGAAGAGAGAGAGAACATGATTTATATATGTATTTCATTTTTATTGATATTTATTGATATTTTCAACGCGTTCCGAGTTATGGTAAATTTAAAAAGTGCGATATATTGCATTCGAAATTTCCCGAGTTCGAATTAGCAGAATATGTTCGAAAAATACTACGCGTGTCGAATGTTTGAGAAAAATGGAATGAAACATCATCTCAAACATCTTTGATAGTTTTCACTACGGTGAATGTGAATTTTCACAGCAGGAATACAAAGGTTGATCACACGATCAAAAGGCTTTGTCTCGATGCGATACCTGAGATATCAATCTTCGCGTGGAAATTCGACTTTCCAGCCAATTGAACGGCTGCCCTTGCTGCGGCGTTAGTTATATTAAAGAATAATTTCTAAGATATAATTTAATAATCCGTAGCTTAAAGATTATATGATCATCAATTAATAATTGTTACTCATGTCTAACGAGAAAGACTTTTTTCCTTTTCAAATTAAAGGAAAAGTAAATTATAAAGCAAATTCTCTTTCTCTCTTTCTCTTTCTCTTTCTCTCTCTCTCTCTCTCTCTCTCTCTCTCTCTCTTTGATACGCAAATAGAATTAAAACATAACATATTCGCATACCTCTTTCATTACGTGATATGTTAAATTATCTTAATATGAAACTTTACCATAAAACCGTTTTCATCGATACGTTATCGATTGCTCACTCACGAAATCGAGCAGTGAGTGAAACTCTTATTATACCAGAGATCAGCCGGAGGATAACGATAAAAATATATCGGATAAACAGCGCTCGGGTGGCATTATTTCGTAATAAGATCACTCGTTATGTTGCACGAATAACGCTCTTTGACAAATCGTGCACGAAAAGTCCATTTCCATTTTTTCCATTTATGCTCCTCGTCCATTTTAATAAATTATATCGAGTAGATAGTATGCTACCGAGCGATTTCGATATCGAATTATATTAATCAATACATTTGTTAATATTTGTAATTTCATCACACAGTTCCGTTCATCACAGCGTTCCATTATCAGCTCGTGTAATTTTTTATTTCTTCTGCGTTACTACGATGTTCGATTACGATACTTTCCAGTATATTTAATAGCGATTCTATTGCATTATCGTATGCAAAATAACACATCGATAATGCAACACGTATTTATATGCACTTTTGTGTATGTTTTTTAATGTTGTAGGTGTCATTATGAAGAAGAGGAAAGTCCATGCGTGTGAATAATAAACGAAGAATGCAGTGAAAATTATCGAACGATTTCGGTATCGCTCATCGCCAGTAATCGCTCGATTTCATATTTCATCGAACGGCACATAAACGCACCGCGACGAAGATAACGTTTTGGGATACACGAGGAGCACGAAGTCTCACGTTCCGTACTCTAGCATACATTTCAAAGGAGGTTTCATGTGCGAAACTTGACTTGCAAATTAGTTCATTATTTTCGCACTCGAGATAACCATATCGTCATTTGCTTTTACAGATGTACGATGTATGACATACAGGTAATGCGCTTGATCCATAGCCAAATAGCTTTAAATTATAGTATTATAGCTCTATAATTGGACACCGTCCAATGCATCCCGTCCATGTTCGCCGAACGCAGGTGAAATAAAGTGGCCCCGACCGAGGAGACTGCGATTGAAAACTGCGCATGTGGGTGAGGGAAAGTGCTACATGCTGAGACAGCGAGAGTCGTTGCTCAGCTTAATCACCGATCGCGCGTTCTCCAGCTGGACGCATCCGTTCCGCTATCATCTTTCCGTCATCTCTCGATTCGCCGCGATACTTCTCGTCCACTTTTCGCCATTTCCCACCCCTTCGCACCTCTCTCTCTCCCTCCCTCCCTTTTCTGTCCAGAAGGATGAGCCCGTCAGCAACATCCGATCGACGCTTTCACCGGCGATCTCACCATCGCGATGCATTTATGACTGCATTTCCATTCGCATCTATGCATCGGGTGCCGCTTGATATTTTTATTTTCCGCCAGGTTCCTTCTTTTCCCTCCATCCATTTCCACTTGCCATAATGCATGCACGTTCCCTCACGCTTGTCTCACTTTTTCTTGTTTTCCGTGACTCTGTTGCGCTCTCTCTATCTCTCGTCGTTGTCTGCTTCCCGTTACCAAATCGAATTTTCCCTTATTCTTCGGTATCTACTTGAGCGCAAAGCGCCGTTGTCCAATTTAAATTGTCATGATTCAAATGCGACCTATCGCTTGATCCTATAACGTATCCTTCTATCGTATCCACCCTGCGTATCTATCCTGAACCGGAGAAATTTTAATTTCTTGCGCGGCTCGAAGATACAAGTTCGAGATAGAATCGACGGCCCTCGAACGTTTTTGTCGCAATGATATCAAATTATATTTTGTTCTCTCGAGAGAACGCGATAATCCGACCAAACTTTCATTTACCGGAGACGATGCTCAATCTGACGACGTAGACAAGCGACGAGAGGAAAACGAGGGAGAGAAGTGGCGCCTATAGACGGGTACAAAGAAATTGAATCTATTATACGATAGCAGATGGAACACTGAAGGGGTTGGTTCCGTTTCGCCACATAATATTCGAAGTTAAATTATGTTCTTTGGGCTGTCCTCGCGCTACCGCGGACAAGAGACTCGATGGAATCTCTCGTTAAACAACGGATGATCCAAGCTCACGTCAGTCATATTGACCTCTTATTGAAAAATGCAAGAGATGAAGAAGCAGCCATTCCACGTTTCGTTGATTTGATTCGCATGATTGATTTCCGATTATATTTTCAATCCTGCGATTTGCGAGAGTGTAATTGTACATAGTCACTATACATGAAATGAGAATTTGGAGTAGAATAACACCCGACAGTCTGCAGTAAATTAAATAATCGGCATCAGCGAGCTAAAAAGTTTGACATTAAACAGATTTGTGACGATAACGAGACGTAAGATGAAACGAGGACGGATATAGGAAGAAATAGAAATTGAATATGACGACGACCTAGAGGCGTCATCGTGCAAGGCCAAAGCGCAGGTTCATCTATTTTACTGTTTTTCTTTGCAAACTCGCTCCGCTCTTTAGGTGATGCATTCACATTGCCTCACAATTCGGAAATATTGCTCGGCTATACGGTGTTTATTATTTATAAATAATAAATTTGTGAATTTCATGTAGACTCGTTTATTTTATGTACTAGACTTTAATGCATATTGCATGTAATGATAATATTTATTTAGGGGAATGTAGATTATTTATGTGTTAAATGTTAAATATATTTAATCCATTAAAACATCTCTTAACAAATGTTGTTAAGAGATTAATTGAACATTGTCAGTTGCTCATTACAAAATGTTCGTACGTTCGCGAATCTTGCCTGTCGTAATCGAAATTTCATTATTTTCAATTTAAATGATCTATAGTTTTCTGCGTATTTTACAGAATTATATAAAATCTCTTCAAAATCACGTCAACGTATTTGAAATTTTTCATCATTGTGGATTATATAATTTACGGGAACGTGAATCTGGAAAAGAAGATAAATTAGAAACTCTATGAGCCTCAATTGCATTTATTTAAAAAAAGTTAATTAATATCCCATAGATATTAATATCCAATTAATATCCAAAGCAAACATAAATCTGAAAAATATAAATATATGACTGCGAAATATAGGACATACCACATAAACCATTCACTCGAAAGGGCATCGAGAGTATTCTATCATAAATTAATTTATTAAGTTAATTTCAAAAACAACATGTATCTCTTTCTTCCAAAATCCTGGTTTATACTACGTAAAGTTTTGTAAAAAAAAGAAAAGAGAAGAGAGATAGAGAAAGCGGAGAAAAGAAATGTTTTTCTGTGGAGGGAATAACAAAGCAAGATGCGACAATTTGGAAAAGCTTCATCTTTTACAAAAATCATTCTAGATAGATATTGTCATATTATTGTTCGTAATCATAGCCATTATACTACTCATACTTGAATGCTGATTGAGAAATCGGTGTATTTACGCTATTTTCATGTTTTTTAAATTATAAAATTCCTATATATATATATATATATATATATATATAGAGAGAGAGAGAGAGAGAGAGAGAGAGAGAGAGAAAGAATAAAATCCGTATCAAATTTAATTTCATCCATATGATAATTTGTTTATTATTGCTTGTTTTTCTTTAAATAGTGACGTTCACTTTTATCACTATTCACTTTTAAAGGAAAATCGTGATTATGATCGTGATGACAAGAATGCATAATGAAAAAACTATTGCAGCATTAATGTATCGTGAAACATAATAATCAGTAGTCGTAATTATAAGCAAAAAAAGGGCGACTAATATTACTCCTCATGAATTTCTTGCGCCGAGATTATTTAATAAAGCGATATGAGCATCGTTTGAATACCCGACGATGTAAAGCGAAACAAGGACCAGATAGTCTATTACGCAGTCTAGTAACAGTTTACCCGATTTTACTAAAGCTGCCTGAGAGCCTCTGAAACTAAAGTGATTGATTATCACGCATTAATAAAGAAATAGAAAATATCAAACTTTAAGAAAACTTAAATTTCGATCATTAAATTTCAAAAAAAGCGATATTCGATCCTTCTAGCAATAATTCATCGAGATATCATCTCTTGCGTTGTGATCGTTCGAAAATCTGCTAGATTTTTTTGATCAATCGATCGAGGAGCCACAAAACTGAAACGTAAAAATAAACTGCAGCAGATTGTCGAATTATATTAATTACTTGAACGCCAAAAATATAAAATAGCGAAAAATAATACATGAAAGTTCACGTTAGCCAATATTGCAATATATTCATTATATAACAGTACATTATATTAGCATTAGATTAGCAGAGTTACCGAGAATTCGGTAATAACGATCGCAAATAGAGAAGCATGAAGGGATAAAACGAATACTACAGAACAAAATACACATATGTTACATCGTTATTTGCTGGATTCTAGAATCATCTTTCAGGAATAATCATATTTCAAATAATTCTATCCTGATGGCTTTAATTTGATATCAGGTATTACGTCCGCTGTTACGTCCGCCTCTGCCATCTTTACGCATCATTTTATGCATCGTCTCACCCATTTAGATTGTATGCGCGGTGTGATAATTCCCACTCCGAGTAACGCTACTCCCCGTGACGTATGGAGCGACCGTTGCTACGTCCGCCTTCACCATCTTTACACATTGTCTTAACCATTTAGATTGTACGTGCGGGTGTGATAATCCTCACTCGCAGTCTCTCTGCGGATATATAAGGATGATGTATGGCTGAGCGCACTCACTTTTTGCTTACTTATTAATTTGTTCACTTTTCTTTTTGTAATCCTTTTGTATGTATATTATAATATATATTTGTATTTCGAGCGCGAGTGTAATTCTTACTCAAAATATACTTGTATTATTTCAACCTAGAGTATTATTTTTTTCCACTTTGCATTGACGTGAATAAATACATATATTCGGTCGTGATAATTATCGCGAATTCGTGCTTCTACAAGAAGATTTTACTATCATCGGCGCATCCAGGCAGCCTATCGGTTCTCACTGATCAAGGTACGGCTTAACAAAAATCTATATATGTTACGTTCAATATCTATTTTACGAGAATTTCCTTTGTGCGTGGGTATCTTTCGGGATTAAAATTTTTGTTGTAATCGTTCGCGTTTAACTAAAAGATTCGTAGCTTATGCGTTTACGCCCCTGCTCGCCCCTGAAGTTGATTTAGAAAAGATAGAAAGAATCGCGCACCGTTCGACAAACTCCAAGCACCACTCCTGCGCGGTCAACGTAAAGGATCACGTAAGGGTCACGTAAAGGTCATAAAGGATCACGTTCCGAGCGCGCGAGGCAGCGCCATACACGAACTTTTGCGTTTGGATTACCACAACGAAGAGAAAGTAAATCACGTCGATAGAATTATCAATAAATATGGTGATTTGTGCCGGTTACCGCATGAGCTGTTAGGACACACAGATGTAACCGCGCATAAAATCGTTAGATGATCGACCGGTAAACACGAAACAATACAGATTCCTCCCTATCCACAAAGACGAAATTAATAAGCAAGCAAAAGAGTTACTAGATAACGATATCATTAAAGCTACGGATTCACCGTATAATTCACCCGTGTGAGTCCTTCCGATAAAACCGGATTCGAAAGGAAATAAAAGGTGATAAATGGTCATAGACTATCGCACTCTAAATACGAAAACAATAGGAGATGCATATTCCCTTCCTAATATAACGGAAATACTAGATCTGATAGGAAGCGCGAAATATTTCAGCATATTCGACCTTGCGACAGGTTTTCACCAAATATCGATACACGAATTACACAGTGCACAGGTTCAGGATTCTTATAGGTTTTATTCTTTGTTTGGAATTTTGGACACTCGGGAAAACCCAATGTAAGCAACGTATCAAGCATGTGTCGATGATGAGTCCCAGAGTAAGGGACGCAGGTCGTAAACTGTTGCTGAAACAAAGAGTATCGCCTTTTCCTCGACAGTTACTAGGCGCCTGTATCCTCAGTGTCGTGCGAGATATCCGAGGCAACGATCACTTGTTTCAGAGCAAGAATCGAAATACTGTAACTGTTAATTCGTTCGCCAATTAAAAGAAGGTAAAAAGGTAGATAGTTATCTATGTCTCTTATCTTTACTCATCACATTACCCAGAATAGACATAAATAAATATTTGAGCAGTGTGGAGCGAATTTATATCGAAGGCGCTCTAACATTATTTATGGTCCTTCGAGCCGGATACGCGGATAGTTGACATTCGAGCATATCAGTGCGTTGTTGGTAAAGCGGACAGTCGCAATTGATCTTCTCTGGTGGGCACCAAGTATTCGTTGTAAGGATCATCACGAGCTCGAGGTGAGGCCAAGCTCGTGTCGACATCGCCTTCTTTCTAAAACTCGGAGCTCACGTGAGTGATACGTGACACGATACGCGCTCCTGGGAAAAAACGGATCCCGGAGCCTCTTGAGATTGATACCGAGTTAACGAGAAAGAGCACTCACCGTCGTCGAACTGTATCGACACCTTGTGTTGCATACACGCAACAGAAAACATTAGCGTGCTACGGCGATTCCATAAGCAAACAGGTAATGACCATGACAGATAGCCTACGCAAACTCATACTGGAACAGGCCATCGCCACCAGTGATATAAAAAGTATTCTGATTAACTATAAGAAACTCGTGAAAGCCAACATCACCMTGGCAAAAACGAAATCGCGCCTAGCCGAGCTACAGRCGCTGTGGAAAGAAGTTCGATACCGCCACAATGACATCACCTATGTGGCAAAAGCGGAGGATCGGAAAAAGCTACCTTACTTCAATCAAGAAGAATATCACGCAGGACGCCTACAACGAAGCCGCGGACTATCTTCCGGAAACCATAAGTAGCTTTGTAAAACCGGTAGGTCCTGTAAGCAACTATAGTACCGACTCTACAGCCTGCGATCTTGCAGGTACGCTTGATACGGTAATTTGCGAAATACAGGTCGTACCTTTGTTAACAATGTGTCGATTCAAACCTGCGAGCTCAGTACCGACACTACGGTCTTCGATTTAACGGATACGTCTGACACCGTTAACAATAATTCGCGAAATAAAAGTCGCTCCTTCGTTAATGATGTATCGGTTTCGAAATGTGTTTATTGTCCGGGTTTGCATGGCTTGGAGAATTGTGAGAAATTTTTGTTATTGAGCAGCGCAGTACTCTTGCTAGTGGAACGCAAGTTTGTTTCTATTGTCTACGGTCGGGTCATTTCGCACCGAAATGCCCAAGTAACTCGCGATGCATGCATTGCCTTCGCATGCATCATTGGCTCCTACATATCGCAGTGAGCGAGATCGCTGACGTTCAAGTCACGGACGGATGCTTCGCGTGCATCCGACGTACTTCGCGCTACTGCGTGGGTAAATCCTCACATCGCGGAGGGTAGCTGCGTTAAGGTTCGCACGTTACTCGATCGATACTCAGTTTTATTTCCAAGTCCCTTTGTCGAACTTTGCGACCGACACGACCATGTATCGATCTCCAAATACTTATATTTGGGAAAAATTATACCAGCCATGCGAATTCAAATGTTATGTTCGGCTTAACTCCTTGTAACCAATCGAAACCGCTGTTCCCGGTAACGGTGTACGTCTGTAAGAACCTTGTGTTGTATACTGTTTCAGTAGTTCGGCCTTCCAAATAGAGGCTCAACTTACGCGGTCCGCCACTGGAGGATCCGCACCCAACGAGTAGACAACCGATTCATTTACCAATCGGAGCTGATTTGTATGAATCGCTGGTATTGAGCGATCTCTGTAGAGATCCGTTGGTCACGCCCACGGCCCAAAAGACTGAATCTGGCCGGGTCATATCTGGTCCAGTAGATTTAGGTTCGTGTACTGAGTTTGAGGCTCATGTATCGTATTGCGTTTCCGAATGCAATGCAGATTCGTCGCTGCGGAAATCTTGGGCGGATGAGAAGATTTCCGCCGAAATAACAAAACCTAYTGTACATTACGGTAACTGTGCGAGCGACTGGAAACTGCCACATCGATATCCTAACTGGCCTCGGTTAGTTAAAAGGACGGCTTATGCTTGTAGATTGTTGAAAACTCCAAACGACAGAATAATGTTCAGTTTGGGATACAATTATCGATCCCGAAAGTTAGGTCATTAAGGACATGAACCCTATGCTAGCTGGAGATATGTTACTTCGGCTTAGCGGGCGGTGGCAAAATGCTACCCTCGAATATTGTGAAAAACACTCTACCATAACCCTAGCGTGGTTACAGCAATACCCATCTAAGTGGACCACCTATGTTGCGAATCGTGTCTCTGAGGTCCAAACAGCGCTCTCGGGCGCTACGTGGCGTCATGTCCCGTCAAAGGAAAATCCTGCCGATTGCGCCTTCCGTCGGCTATCGACATCAATGCTATTGCCGCATGATTTGTGGTGGTTGAGGCGCTCCTCCACCATGTGGCCAAAACGTGATCTAGCGATGTCTGTTGACGAGACGACCTTGAAAGTAATTTCCAAGAGATTTCCACCGAAGCGCGAGAGGTCATCGTACAATATGTGGATTGTACCCGTGAATGGGAATTGTCCCATAGCTGGATCCGGTTAGTACGAGTAACGGCCTACGCTCTAAGGTTTATTGGACACTCGAAGCGAGGGAGAAGTTCGCAACTGAAGAGGGGGACACTGCTAGAAGTGTTCCAGTTACGCGACGCCGCCCATCGATGGTTCCAACTCGTCCAAAAGGCCCATTTTTCGAAGGAGTGGAGCGCGCTGAACAAGATTGAGTCGATTCCCAATTTCAGTGCACTAAGCCTTAAAACCCATGCTAGGAGARGGTGCACTACTCCGCCTTGGCTAGCGGTTGCATAATGTGACCTTGAACCTTGAACAGAATGAGAAACTCTCTATTATATTGCCGAAGCATTGTATATCGGAGCTTCTCATCGACTGTGCGCATCGCGCTACCCTGCATGGCGGTACACAACTTATGCTCCACCATTTGAGACACAAGTACTGAATTATCGGAAGTCGTAATCTCGTCAAGGCGCACATTCGTCGCTGTGTGATATGTGTGCGTCAAGCAGCGAAGGCTTCGACGCAGCTGATGGGAAACTTACCGGATTCACGAGTTAATCCCTCGCCACCGTTCTCTCACACCGGCGTGGACTACGCCGGACCGTTCGGGATCATACCGTTTGTAGGACGTGACCAGAGGACTCGGAAACACTATGTAGCGTTATTTGTGTGTCTTGCCACTAAGGCGAATCACTTAGAAGTGGTAGAAGATTATAYCACTGCTGGGTTCCTAGCAGCTTTCCGTAGGTTTGTGAGCCGACGTGCTTTACCGGCTCACATGTACAGCGATAATGGTACGAATTTTCATGGCGCCGATCGCGAACTTCGGGCCAGTTTRCAGGCAATGTATTCGGGTTCAAGCCAACCTGGCGAACGATGGTGTGCAATGGCATTTTATCCCCCCGGCCGCGCCTCATTTCGGAGGCCTCTGGGAAGCCGGTGTAAAGAGTTTTAAGTTCCATCTGCGGCGAGTTATTAGCTCTCGCACGCTTTCCAAGGCAGAATTTGCGACGATATTGTGTCAAATAGAAGCATCTCTTCGAGACCCATCGCGGCGCTAAGCGAYGATCCCGGCAATTTATCTGCATTGACACCGGGACACTTCTTGACAGGTCGGCCGCTCCTTACAGTACCGGAAGAGTCGGTATTGAAAATTAATGACAATCGGCTGTCACGATGACAGCTAGTGCAAGCTATACAGGAAAAGATTTGGCGCTCCTGGGCGGAAGATTACTTGCACTCATTGCAGGTGAGTAAATAAATAAAGTAACGTGTAAGGCATGTGTCGATGATGAGTCCCAGAGTAAGGGCCGACGCGGTCGTCCTCTTCGGCCGCCATTCAACGCTCAACTCAGATCTGGCACAGACTAGCGGAATCCGATCTAATTAAAATAAAGCATTGCTATGGCCCTCGCGGGTGTTGACGCAATGTGAATTCAGGTGAGTGAATAAATGGTTAACATCACCCGCGAATATTAAAATCAATGATTTAGTCATCGTCAGAAACCCTCAACTTCCTCCGTCTCGGTGGGAGTTGGTTCGTGTAATACATGTTTATCCATGTAATCTGTACATCCAGGTTCAGATGGCCATGTTCAGGTGGTGACCTTATGCACCGCTTGTGGTCACTATAAACGATCAATAACGCAAATTTGTAAATTGTCGGTGTCATCTGAGAAGGACGCGTTGGAGAACAACTCTCCTTAGAATAAATGCCCCTCATGTGCGCCCCGTTATGTCTGACGCCTTTGCGTCTCATTGTAAAAGCCCATTCTTTGTCCAAATCATGTCTTTACGGAACTGTCTTAGTAAGTGTGCTCGGGTATCGTCTCCGTTTCGGATAAGAGGCGAGTATGTTCAGGATTCTTATAGGCTTTATTCTTTGTTTAGAATTTTGGACACTCGGGAAAACCCAATATAAGCAACGTGTAAGGCATATGTCGATGATGAGTCCCAGAGTAAGGGCCGACGCGGTCGTCCTCTTCGGCCGCCATTCAACGCTCAACTCAGATCTGGCACGGACTAGCGAAATACTGTCTAATTAAAACAAAGCATTGCGATGGCCCACGCGGGTGTTGACGCAATGTGAATTCAGCCCAGTGCTCCGAAAGTCAAGGTGAAGAAATTCAAGTAAGCGCGGGTAATCTGCGGGAGTAACTATGACTCTCTTAATGCTCTTCAACTCCGCCTTTGCAGATGTTCTTCAGGATTACTAAGGAGCGCCTGCGGGAACTCCAAAGAGCGCCTCTAGGAGATCATACCACTGCCAGTCCCAACCTCGGATAAGAAGGAGGAGGGGGAGATGTTTTGGTTGCCTCAAAAACGGCATAAGCAACACGCCGCTGGCGGTCTTTGTCTCGAGCGGTGAAGGCAACACGCCGCTGGCGGGTTTTAACTTGAGAGGTGAAAGCAACAATTGTTCCTTACGCGTCTTCCCTTACGGAACACCAGATTAAATTCAATAAACTGGCGGAGCGTCTGCGAAAGGCAAACCTGAAACTTCAGGTAGACAAATGCGAAATCCACGCAAAGTGTTAAATTACCTCGGATGTATAATCAGCGAAAGAGGAGTTCAACCTGACCCTCAAAATTTACGGGCGGTGAAAGAATTTTCACGACCGCAAAACGGTGAAATCATAAAACAATTCTTGTGTATAGCAGGATACTATAGAATGTTTATACCAAACTTCTCTGAAACCGCTAAATCCTTGACGAATCTATTAAAGAAAGACGAGAAATTTATCTGGACCGCAGTGCTAGAGGAGGCTTTCACGCAGCTACGAAACCTACTGTGCTCAGGGACTCTTCTGCAATATCCCAATTTTACGAAGCCGTTCATCGTAATCACCGATGCGTCTAGTTACGCGATCGGAGGCATTCATAGCCAGGGAACGATAGGCAAAGATCTTCCCGTCGCATATACCTCTCGGCTACTCAGCAAAGCCGAGCAGAACTACTCCATCATAGAGAAAGAATTACTCGCGATGGTATGTAGCGTACATTTCTTCCGCCCATATATCTACGGCAGGAAATTTACGTTCGCGACAGATCATCATTAGAAATGGCTACATTCCGTAAAAGATCCGACRTCGCGCCTCGTCCGTTGGCGACTCAAACTAGCCGAATATGAATACGAGGTAGTATACAAAGCAGGGAAAATTAACGCAAACGCAGATGCGCTCTCAAGAAATCCCGTATCAGTTCTCCCTTTGAGAGTATCAGAGAAATTCGATTCCTCTGAATCTTTGTTCCCCGCCGCCAATCCCACCAAGCGTAGGAAGATTAGGAAAGACGACACGGTATCCGATAAGGAAGCAGAGGAGACCTGTCCTGAGAACAGTATCAGGATAACTAAAACAAACAATGACACCGAAGATAAGCACAACGAGTCCCCCTCGGGAGATATAGATAGCAATGCGGATACCCTACTCAACAAACCTTCCTCGTTCTTCTCGGAAAACCTTAAGAAGTCGATAAACATATCAACAGCGATAGCGAGAGCGAAGACGAGAGCTTTTCCGAAGAACCCTATTCGATAAACCAGGCATATGACTTCAATACAAACAATATAGTTGAGATTCGTGACARTCTCCTCGTTCGTAAAGACAACATCGTAATATTTGTGACTCCGGACGGAGAGCCATGTGACGATGGTTCACATCTTTTAGCAAAAGACAAAAAGTCTCTTTCATAAATGACGCAACATTCGGAACGGCCAGAGTCATATAACAAGGAAGCAAGTACCTGATAGCCCTAGTGACAAAGGGCAGAGCTTACGCCCTTCTTGAAAAGGAAATTCTCAAGGAAGTACTGCGCTCACTTTACGATGTCACACTCGAGTTAAATTTACGAACAATATCTTTGTCCAAAACAGATGTGGGCTATGTATCCTAGGCTAATGTAAAGAAATTCCTACGAGAATGGTTTTATGACTCTCCCACTAAAATAGTCGTATGCGACAATCGCGTGACAATCCCCGAGCCATCAGAAAGGGACAAAATAATAACCGAGAACCATGCTTCGGCCATCGAAGGCCATAAGGGTATTACAAAAACATAAAAGAATCTGTTACAAATACTTTTGGTCAGGTATGAAGTCGGAAATACAAAGATATATACAGGAATGACGGAACTGCCAACTAAAAAAATTAGTCCGCTTAAAAACTCGACACCCCATGGTACTTACAGATGCATCGGGTACCGCGTTTGATAAGGTATCGATGGATATCGTGGGACCGCTCCAGACCACCGAGTCGGAAAACTTATATATACTAACGATACAGGATCTGCTTACTAAATACTCCGTAGCGGTACCGCTTAAGCAGGCAACATCATCCGAAACAGCCGAGGCGCTCGTAGAGAAATTTATCAATCCATATACCGATCCATATACTCAAATTTCATAAGCAGACGCATGATGCGACACGTAGTGCACATATAAAGTATACATATACAAAACCAGGGCATACCAACCACAGTCCAACGGATCGAAAGAACGCTCCCACCATGTTCTAATGAAGTACCTAAAACAATGGGCCGGAAAACGCGATTGGGATAAATATCTGACGCACGCAATGAAAGCGTAAAACACCAGCGCCCACGGGAAAGTCGAGTTCACACCACATGAACTAGTATTCGGTAGAACAGCGAGAGTCCCTGCGAGTAATCAATTAGCGGACGACAACGATGACAAGTCATACCCCAAATATGCGACCGCATTGTTCAAGCGAATATTTGACGCTCCAGCGCTGACAGCGCGAGAAAATCTGAACCGAGTGAAAATAATATCTAAACGATAGTATGATCGAAGAACGAATCCGCCGGCGTTTAAACAAAGCGACTACGTATATCTGTTAAAGGAACCGTTGAAAAGTAAATTCGACGAACAATATATAGGACCATATAAAATTCTAGAGACTGGATAATAATAACGTCAGATTAGAAGTATACTATGTATACTTACAGACTTTGTCGAATTCTGGCTGCCAACGATTGCACGAGACCGGCACACTGTTCTTGGGAGGCAACGCGATCATTTCCGGAGCCGCACCGAACAGCACCATAATCAGCAACATGAACCTCGCGGGATCGACTACAATAGATGGACGGTGCTTTGGCATCCAGTACAGTGACCTGTATGGCATCTGGCATAATGTGATTGTACAAGCCACCATCAGAATTACTCTTAAAGACTACGAGGTCCCGATTGAACGTACAACGTCGCAATTAATACTTCCTTCGGGCCAACKTTGCGCCAGGCGAGGAGAATGTTTAGATTCGGAAAGCGGACAAACATTTTGGTCAGTAATCCCCCAGGACAGCTGCCAGTTCGACTGATACGATGTTCTCTACGAAGGTACGACAATTAAATTAATGCCGACGAACAACCAAACAATGCTGACGGTTTTTACCGTCACAACAGAAGAAACAACCTTCCCGTTAGCAAGAACCGCACAATTTAACTTATGCGGATATATTATGACAGAGACGGAACATCCCAATCTCTTCATACTGGAGACGCAACAAGGACGGACGTTCAAAGCAAAATGAAAATCTCGGTCAACAATCTCGACATATTCGCGTACGACAAATTTAAGTTCGTCGAAAAACCCATAAAAAACCAACTGACTAAACTCTATACAAATATAATGGAACAAAAGTGTGCGCTAGAGAAGCAAATACTCCAAAATGCTTTATCGCTCTCCAGCACTGCACCCGACGAAATAGCATTCCGAGTTATGAAGATATCAGGCTACACAACCGTCAGGGCAGGAGAAGTGATCCATTTGATCAAATGTATTCCAGACGAATGCCTAGCCAAGCAGACGAATGAATGCCATAATGAGTTACCAGTTACATATAAAAACCATACTTATATCTTCACGCCGATATCCAGAATCGTAATCAAACCAGGAACCCCAAGAGATTGCAACGAGTTAGTGCCAATCATGTTCAAAATCCACGACTCCTGGTTCCAATCTGTGCTGAGACTGGTCGACACAATACCTCCACCTAATATTCAGCCTCTGACGCGTCCTACATTGAAATACGTGAAACCAGCATCCCTTGCCACAAGAGGAATCTTCTCGACCAGCGATCTAGAACGCCTCCGGAGCAACATCATGTTCCCCGTGGAAAAACTCTCCATCAATATACATCATAGCAAGAGGGGCAATAGGACAACGCATACCGGAGGGAAGCATCTCCATGATAAACCTTTTGGACAAAAAATCTATCGACAAAATAGCAGAGAGTGCAAGAGCACGGATTTGGAAGGGATTCATCACATTCGAATCAGCCAGCGCGGATATCCTCGCAGTATTCATAATTTCACGGCTCGTCAAATTGATCATCGACACAATGATACACGGATACGCCTTACGTTCTTTCTACGGATGCGGAAACCATCCCCTAGCCGCAATATGGAGCTCAGTCACCCATCTTCTCTTCCATCCTGCTAGGCCTATCAAAACGAATCAGGCGAATCAACCCGAGGAACAGCAGCCAGCAGAAACCTTTCCAACGACAGAAGAGCCCCGACCTATACCCCCTTCTACATCTGAAAATCAACATCCCGCCCACAAAGTGCACCACCTTCAGCATAATGGACGAAGTCCATGAAGAATTACAACGAATAGCGTAAACTCTTAGATCGTAATTAGCATGAAATATTTAATACATACATATACACATACTCACATATGCATAAGACTCAGAATGTAAGCGCATACGAAATGCTGAAACTTTGATAACCAGATCCGGCTTCTTCAGAGCGCCGCCAACATTTACAGCCGGCTCGATAAATGTGGAGAATCTCTGAGGTAGTCTTTCTGCGATGAAGTGCTTGATCTCAACGTGCCTCCTAATGCATTTGTTTTTCGTAAGATGACACATCCCCAAGATATGCCCTAATGTCTCTCTTTGCGTCCCGCGTCTATCTACACATCGTGTTAATTGGAGAGACTTTATTCAGCACCATCCTAGTTCCATACGTGTTTGTGCGTAGCTTCAAGGCATCGATGTGGCTTGAGTAGCTTGGGGTTCCTCAGCCAGGGGTTTTCTATCTTGTCGCCTCTGAAKTTTCGCACGCCTTGTCCCTGTGGAGACAACCCCTCGCAGCGCTCTGTCTCTCTCCTTCTGAGGTTCCTGCGTGCCTCATTAACATTGTCGAGAGGTGCGGGCCACGGGATCCCCAGGGACTTGGCATATACGCTGTAGCGTTTGTCCAATTGCTCGGACAGTTCTTGGAGAGATTGGTCCGTGGAATCTCTCATGTTTATTCTGCTGCGAACGACTGCGAGCTCCACGATCGACTCTACTCGTTGGAGCCCCAAGCCTCCGTGGTTGCTCTCAGTGTATATAATTCCATCCGTCGTGCTCGGATATAGTATAAAGATGCGTCTGTAGACTTGTCTAATTTCAGCGTCGATTTTAGCCAATGTTCCAATCGACGGTGGTATGGCTACCAGGCCGTGGATGTACAGGGGCAGTAGATTCATCTTTATAAGCTGGGCCTTCTGCTGATGCTTCAGCTACATTCCGGCTATGTTATTGGTTGCCCCGGTAATAGAGTCTATGTCGACTATACTGTCGACACCGGTCCACGGCCTTATGGTAATCCCGAGGTATCTTATGACTTCCTCCGACTTGGCCTATGGTACCAACTCGGGTCCCACTTGTAACCTCGGGTCAGCTAAGTACCATGTCTTGTTGGACGTCTTAATTTGGTAGGTGGAATACTTCCTCGTCACTTCATGACTTCATTCCAAGTTGCGTCAGATAGCTGCTAAGCATGGTCAATTGTTCCTGTGCCGTCGTTGTATTCTTACTTAGCAGCACAATATCGTCCGCGAAAGCCAGGATCGACACATATTTTTCCCTGCCATGTTGATTCCCGTTGTACCACTATTGATCGCTTCTATGATTGGGTCCAACGTTACGACTTGAACAGGAGGGGAGATAGCGGGACGCCTTGTTTGACGCCCAGCTTCAGCTGGATCTTAATGCTGTCACTGCTCCCCATCCTAACAGTGGTCCAACAGTTATTGTACATAAGTCCCAGGTGGCTCGCGACCCGCTCCAAGACGCCCTTGCGTTGCAAGCATTGCTTGAGCGCCGCATGCGGGATTGTGTCGAAGGCCTTGGCGATGTCGACTATTGTTATCACCCCTCCAGAGTCCGCCCTCATGCAGGAGAGGGCTTTCCCAAGGAGGTTGATATTAGCCTTGCAGCCGTCTAGGTTAGTGAATCCGGTCTGCCTGTCAGCGAAACTGACAAATTGCCTCAGCCTTCTATCGAATATGCCAGAATATATGCGAGCCAAGAGGGAACCAATAGTTAATGGACGCCAGTTGTGGACATCACTGGCGTCCTTTCCTGGCTTGGGAATGAGAATCGTGTGGTTCTCTCTCCACATTTTAGGATATAATTTCTAAGCAGGCAAGCGTTCATTATTCTTGTAAGCACAGTCACCGCGCTTGCCTGCCTGAGATGCGCCTTCTTAATTCCATCCGGTCCGGCGGCAACGCCGGACTTCATTCTTCCCAACTTAATGAATGACCCAACTGAATGACTTCCTCCTCTATTATCGGAGCGAGCATTTCCAATACTCCGATTTCGTTAGAGGCATTACTGTTACATGGGAGTACGCAGTCTGATCCGGCGGTGCTCCAGAGCTGCTCGTACAGTTCCCGTATTTGGCCAGKCTCGGGAGGCTCTAYTCTGGGCGGGAAGACGTTGCTTCCCGCTATTGCCATGTCCACCAATTTGCGAGGACATTTGTGGTATGCCTCCTGACATTTGGCATTTTGAAATCGGCGTATTGCGTTATGATTACACCTTTTGGCATGTCTGTTAGCCGGCCTTGGGGGCCGCGTGTCTTCGTCTCCTTTTAACATGGAGACGAACTCACAGAGGACGGTGTCGATGTTCTCCACTAGGACACTGTTAGTCAGTTCTGCTAGCTTGTGCTCGAGGCCCGCGAAACTGCCTATGTTATGGCAGTTGGCAGCGAGCGCTCTTTGTAAACCCTCGCTCCATTCATCCAGCAGGTCGTTTTCTTGTGACGCGCTCGCGTCGTCTGGTTGTTGGACCAAGGTATTAGTATCCTCGGATACGACATCGGTCATCGGTGCGACCTGTGAGCCAGTGTCCGTTTCGAGTGCCATTCTTCTAGCGCTAGTTCTCGCTAGTCCCAAGTGTGCACACTTGTCACTTATTTGCCACCTAGTAGGAACTCTAAGTTTTGCCCGGTAGGAACTCTAAGATTTTCATGTTAATATTGCGGTTTCCTTGGAAGCGGTCGTTTAATTCAATTAGGAGGGCCGACTCTCGCTGCGTCCATACGGTGGGAGTTCTCCCGGCCCCACGCGTAGGCGCTTTGGCTGCCTCTCGACGCTTTTGGTTCCTAAGTTCCGGGTGAGCGTGACTTTAGTGCTGGGAGCGGCCTATTGCGGTGCCAAAGCTTTTCTGGAACCGCTCGCATGGGAATGCTTGAGGCATTTCGACTATTTCCTTGCACTTGGGGATGTGGCACTCAGTGGCGTGCAGCTTTAGAAATCCTTTGCCACATTGAGCGCATTTACAGACGACGCGTGAGTCGCTGTGTTGCTCAGCGATGTGTCGGCTGAGCGCTCTTATTGTAAAGAACAATACAGTTCTGCTATCTTCGGCGCAAGTTTTACATTTGACGTTTGCGGCCTATAGAGGTAAGTCATAAGCATGTTCGCTTTCACTAGCTATGTCGTCAACAGTGGTCTCCTTATCCACATCGGAAAATTCCGCTGCTGAGGCCTCGAGACCGAAGGTCCTAGCAACCGAGGCTTCATCTTCCACCTGCATCTGCTTCGTTGATTAAATACTCATTTGTACCAAACATAGTATTCCTTCCATATCCTTATCATATCACTTGACGTGCCCTCTTTGTCAACAGTAATCCGACCAGTCATACGTACGATGTGCGTACAATAATACGTTACGTATTACGATGCAATGGAGAGTCATAGCTACCAAGTAATCTTATGTACGGTCGAACCCAAAGACCGACAGCGGTGTGTTGCTTTGTGCGATCGAACCCAAAGACCGGCGTGTTGCTTTTGCCGCTCTTGAGGCAACCTAAACCTCTCCCCTTCCTTCTTCTTATCCGGGCTTGGGACCGGCGGTATGATCTCCTAGAGGCGCTCCTTGTAGTTACCGTAGGCGCTCCTTAGTGATTCTGAAGGACATCTCTAAAGGCGGATTTAAAGAGCCTTAAGAAAGTCATATTTACTCCCGCTGTTTACTCACGCTTGCTTGAATATCTGCACGTTGACATTCAGAGTACTAGGCAGAAAACACATTGCGTCAACACCCGCCTGTGTCATCGCAATGCTTTCTTTTAATTAGACAATCGGATTCCCCTAGTCCGTGCCAGTACTGAGTTGAGCATTGAATGGCGGCCGAAGAGGATGACCGCGTCGGTTCGCGCCGCCACGGAAGCCTCGCAGCAAGGAAGATTCGCGGGAGACCAAGGCACGGGACCGAGGTCGGATCCTGGTGTGTCGGAGCGCGAACGCCGAGTCCTTTCACCTCGCYCAGGCCCGGCACGTCAGCCAGACCCACCTCCCGAACAAGCCCGGCATGCCCCGCTCTTCAATCCTTATTCCGAAGTTACGGATTCAATTTGCCGACTACACTTACCTACATTAGTCTATCGACTAGAGGCTC
>JAHMML010000098.1:396897-430385 GCA_020341155.1 Eciton burchellii | reverse complement strand
TTTCCCCTGACTTCGTCCTGACCAAGTACAGTTCACCGTTTTTCGGGTCACAACGTGTACGCTCTGGGTGCGCCTACTCTCGCGATGAGAGCTAGCAGCATTGTGACGCGGCACATCCCCCCTCGGTCGCCGGATCGACCTTAACTTTCATTGCGTCTTTGGGTATCGTTACGATCCCAATGACTCGCGCACATGTTAGACTCCTTTGTCCGTGTTTCAAGGCGGGAGAGTACCCAAAGCAGTAGCGTCGCCGATCGGTATCCCTCGGCACTCCATGTTACGGGGACGCGGGACTTCAGGCCAGTCGAAGATTACACCGTACGAGGCTGCCAGCAACGGGCCGGGACCGGAGACGGCGCTAAATCCGTACCACCGGCTACCGTGGTGCTCGCGAGGCGCCGATACAGTTGCGTATACCGCCAGGCAGTCGGCCGGGCGACGTTGAGTTTTCCGCGCGCAGTTTTACGTGCCGCGCGACAGTCACCTCAGCCCTGGGCCGTAGAGTGACATCTAGCGGATCGCGACGTCCTACTAGGGGAGAAGTGCACAACGACGTTCACCGGACATCGGCGCACGGTAGCGTGCCCTTGCGGGAGCCGCGACGAGGTGGCACCGCGTTACATCGCCCACCGACGCGAAGCCAGTGCCGCTGACGATGAATCTCCCCGTTCGAATCTTTCGGGTTTCTCAGGTTTACCCCTGAACGGTTTCACGTAYTCTTGAACTCYCTCTTCAAAGTTCTTTTCAACTTTCCCTCRCGGTACTTGTTCGCTATCGGTCTCGTGGTTGTATTTAGCCTTAGATGGAGTTTACCACTCATTAAGAGCTGCACTCTCAAGCAACCCGACTCTAAGGAGAGATCCTACCGAGACGCGCATCGGTCGCTACGAGCCTGGCACCTTCTACGGGTGAGTGGCCCCATTCAAGATGGACTTGGACGCGGCGCGACGCCATGGGATAAGCGGACCCCACCGAAAACCACATTTGCCTGCGGCGGAACTGCGGGATTCAGTGCTGGGCTCTTTCCTGTTCGCTCGCCGCTACTGAGGAAATCCTGGTTAGHTTCTTTTCCTCCGCTTATTAATATGCGTAAATTCAGCGGGTGATCTCGCCTGCTCTGAGGTCGTCAGACAAGAGATCGCGGGCCGCGCTCGAGAAGTTCGAGCGATGACGCCGCGACCGAAGCGGGTCTCGGAAAAAGGCCACCGAGAGGCGACGAGAAGGCGATCATCGAAGATCAAGAGCTAGAGAGCGTCACACAGTCGACGAGGAAGACAGTGTGTTCTTGGACATTGGGCTAAGGTGCGCTTCGACGATGTTCAATGATTCGAGGTTCTCGAGAGTCGGCGCTCGAACGCTCCGCGTGTGGCTGCCGCGGGCAAGCGATGGCGCGAGCACGAGCCACGCGACCGTCCCTGTCGGATCCCTCGTCACGGTTCCTCCCTTATCACGAAGAGGGAACTCTAGCTTCATGGATTTCGGACAGGCGGTCGACTCGCGAACGCTGCTTGCCTGCGCGCCGTGGCGCAAGCCTCCTCTTAACGCAACTGTCCCGAGGTTCGACTACCCATTATTCGCCACAGGTGGCAGGGCCGACGGTGATGGCGTGCCAGAGTCTCCTCTCCCTTCTCGCCGCGGCATAACCCCCGTGTGTTCGGACACGACGCGTCGAGCGTTTCTCTTAATGCTCGGGCGCGGGTCCACGGATCGCGCGGCGAGACAAATACGACGCGTCTTGCGCTATTGTCGGATGGCTACGAGCGTGTGTCTCACATCTCTCCTTTGTCTCGCTACATCCTCGACGTATTCGAGGATTCAAGGGGCGGTGTACCGCGACGAGAGTCTCTCCTTTCCGGGAAAGGGTCTTCTCGGGCGCGAGGATTCCGGGGTATAGCGTGCAAAGTGCGCGCGAGCCGATCAGTGCGTGGGGATGCGCAGCGCGCGCCAAGAACTGAGGCACGACGCCATTCGCTAAAGCGGAGCGCACGAGGTGCGTCAGCCTCTACCCACCGTCGGGGCACACCGTCGCAACGATCTCTTCTCTTTCTCTCCTCCTTCTCACACGTCTTTCTCGGGGATCCTCCTCCTCCCATCACGACTTCGCTCAATTGAGACGAAGCCTCGCCAGATAGACCGTCGCGCGCAACTGAGTAGAGGACTCCCTGCCGTCATTCGCCGGAGAGCTGTGGCGTCTCGCCGCGCCCGCGACGACCGCGGTCACACTTGCCATTCGGCGAACGTCCAACCGAACACTGATACGCCCGGGGCCGCTATCTCGCACGACCCGTAGGCGCAAGCAGTTTTCAGTTTGCTGAAACGACCCTCAGCCAGGCGTGGTCCGGGAATTGTATCCGTGGACCGCAATGTGCGTTCGAAATGTCAATGTTTATGTGTCCTGCAGTTCACAAGTTGACGCACAATTAGCAGCGTTCTTCATCGACCCACGAGCCAAGTGATCCACCGTTCAAGGTAATAGTTCTCTTGCGCGCCTCGCGGAAACGCGTATTGCGTGAGTGTGGTTTCCATCGTCCACTGATGATCGAGAGAGCTGGGCTCTCCGATCAACCAGGCCGCGCGCTCGAGCGTCGCGCGGACCGCCGCGCCTACGACTTCGCCGCCTTAGCGGCGCCTTCGCGGGGCTACGGCACACATGCACACGAACGAACCACGACGGCGCTGTGTTGATGTCCGTCCGTGAGCAGGGGTATATTATGCGGAGCCACCGAGTGCGCCCTGACACGACGCGGTCGGGGCGGAGAGGATATCGCTCGTGCCGAGAGACCCTTGACACAGATTCCGTTGTCGAACACGCCTGCTGTACTTCTTGCTGCTCCTCCGTTGGCGCGGGTGCGGTCCCGCACGGGTTAAGCGCGCGCTGGCAGGCGATCGCTCGCGTCTCTCAAACGAATGCGCCGCGATCGCGTCCCACAACCCGTGACCCGTTGGGCAAACAGGAGGAGCGCAACCCGAGCACGAGAGCCGAGCCGGAAGTTCTTTCAATGAAACTATCGGACCGATCTTCACGAGGGGTAGATCCGTCGGCGGCACCATCGGCGCGAGGGCGCCCACTGAAGTGGTCGTCGTTCCCTCGCGTCCGGTATTGCCACTCGCCGTGGATACCGTCTCCCGCGCTCGCGAACATTCTCGCGCGAACGACACCTCGCGCGGTACGCGCTCTCGCGGTCGCGCTATCTCCGCACGCGCGCCGCCCGGCACCGCGATGGTACTGTCCTTAGTCCCGGCGCACACACCCTCGACGTGTTCGAGGATTCGACGTGTGGAACCCGCCCACGAGTCTCCCGGTGCGGGAGCTACGGCTGATTCCGTGGTGTATGGCGAGCAGAGAGCCAGCGGTAGCCGGCGCGCGTGGGGGAGCGCAGATGCAGGCGCGTGAGCTGCGCAAGGGGCCGTCCTCTTGGCGCATAGGTTACTTCGGTTCGCGCCGTGTTTCCGTCGGATCGATCTCGACGAAGCTCGTAACGCGAGCGCCTCTTCCAAGTGGCTAGATATATACTCGGTAGGTTAGGCTTACACTCGTTGGAGTTGGCGCGCGCGTGAGCCGCGACGACACAGACCTCCCGCGGAGTGCGTTCGTACGAGCTTCACTTGTCGCGTATGTGTCAAGCACTTGCGCGCCTGTAGCGCTCCGAGCATTCCTGCTCGCAGTAACGAGGGTCGCACGTCGCAGGCTTGAATGTACGTGATGATTCCTCGTCGCGAAACCACGCCGCGCACTGCCACCGCTCGATCGGGTCAGCGGCTGTGAGCCGCTGCCACAGAGCATCCCGGCTAGTGCGCGCTTACTTCGCCGCCCGCGAATCGACGACACTTGTGTGTGTGTTGCGATCAATTCCATGCGTCGTACCTCGCGGGTCTTCTCTCTCTTTCGTCAGTTCCTCTGTAAGGTTAGTCCGATGGGGACAGGACAGGCGCGCGCGGAGCCGGCCGCGAACCAGTGCGAGCGCGCGCCAACCTCTCCACTTGTCCCCTGAAGACTTTTGCGTCACTTGCCGACTGGTGTGCGAGCGCTGGATGCGCATAGAGCAGGATCTCCGTTTGCGTTAATCATCCTTCCGCAGGTTCACCTACGGAAATCTTGTTACGACTTTTACTTCCTCTAAATGATCAAGTTTGATCATCTTCCCGGCAACGTCGGCAGTGCCGAGGCACCGCCGCGCACCAGCCCGAAGACCTCACTAAATCATTCAATCGGTAGTAGCGACGGGCGGTGTGTACAAAAGACAGAGACGTAATCAACGCGAGCTTATGACTCGCGCTTACTGGGAATTCCTCGTTCATGGAGAACTATTGCAAGCCCCAATCCCTAGCACGAAAGAGGTTCAGCGGGTTACCCGGGCCTTTCGGCYAGGGAACACACGCTGATTCCTTCAGTGTAGCGCGCGTGCGGCCCAGAACATCTAAGGGCATCACAGACCTGTTATTGCTCAATCTCGTGCGGCTAGAAGCCGCCTGTCCCTCTAAGAAGATTTGTTTGTACGTTGGTAGTAAAAACCCGCCGGCCGAAGCCGGGGGCCTTCGCGATACCATAAGGTACGCCTATTTAGCAGGCTAGAGTCTCGTTCGTTATCGGAATTAACCAGACAAATCGCACCACCAACTAAGAACGGCCATGCACCACCACCCACCGAATCAAGAAAGAGCTATCAATCTGTCAATCCTTCCGGTGTCTGGGCCTGGTGAGGTATCCCGTGTTGAGTCAAATTAAGCCGCAGGCTCCACTCCTGGTGGTGCCCTTCCGTCAATTCCTTTAAGTTTTAGCTTTGCAACCATACTTCCCCCGGAACCAAAAAGCTTTGGTTCCCCGGAAGCTGCCCGCCGAGTCATCGGGGGAACTTCGGCGGATCGCTAGCTGGCATCGTTTATGGTTAGAACTAGGGCAGTATCTGATCGCCTTCGAACCTCTAACTTTCGTTCTTGATTAATGAAAACGTTTTTGGCAAATGCATTCGCATCTGTCCGTCTTGCGACGCTCCAAGTATTTCACCTCTAACGTCGTAATACGAATGCCCCCATCTGTCCCTATTAATCACTACCTTGGGGCTCCGAAAAGCAACAAAATAGAACCGAGGTCCTGTTCCATTATTCCACGCAATATTCAGGCGAAGGTAACCTGCTTTAAGCACTCTAATTTGTTCAAAGTAAACGTATCGGCGCGACTCAGCAGTCAGTAAAGAGCACCGCGATGGGAGATCAGTTGGGCCGCCCCTCATAGGGCAAGGCCCACCGATAGGACTTCCCGTATCACGCCAGTTAGACACCGCGAGCGGTGAACAGACGGTGCACGACACAGATTCAACTACGAGATTTTTAACCGCAACAAATTTAATATACACTATTTGATCTGGAATTACCGGGGCTGCTGGCACTATACTTGCCCTCCAATGGATCCTCGTTAATGGATTTAAAGTGTACTCATTCCGATTACGGTGCCTCGGATGAATGCCGTATAGTTATTTTTCGTCACTGCCACATCGTGCCGGGTGTGCGTAATCAGCACGCCTGCTGCCTTCCTTGGATGTGGTAGCCGTTTCTCAGGCTCCCTCTCCGGAATCGAAACTTGATTCCCCGTTACCCACTACAACCATGGTAGGCGCAAAATCTACCATCGACAATTGATATGGCAAACATTTGAATGATGCGTCGCCGGTACGACGACCGTGCGATCAGCTCAAAGTTATTCAGAGTAACCAAAGCGCATGGTGGGCGCACAGAAACCGCGCTCAACTGATTGATCTTGATCTAAAAAAAGCGTCTCAGCCATCACTGGCCGGGACTCAATGTTCCATGTATTAGCTCTAGAATTGCCACAGTTACCCAAGTACGTTTTGTTACAATCCAATAAACCATTACTGATTTAATGAGCCATTCGCGGTTTCACCGTAATGAGGCATGCAATTGAGACATGCATGTCATAATCCTTGAGACAAGCATTTGATTACTGGCAGGATCAACCTGGGAGCATACGTGTTTTACGCTGCTCTCTGCTAGCCTGGGTGTTGTTAGCGCCGCCGGTCATTGCTGCCGGACGGCGACACTCCTTCGGAAGATCAACTTCTTTCCTCACCTCGAGAGCGTATGGACCGATCCTCTAACTCATGTCAATATATATATTATACATTATACATTCAGTTGGGTGACAAATGACTAGAATATATCGCAATAGTAACCCTGGCGCATACGTGAGTGCGTCAGAACACGAGTCCGCGGTTGTTCGCATCGCGCGTCATGCGAGGATCGCCGCGCTCAGAACCGTAGCCGGACCGAGACTGCTGACTCCGCGACACGCCATCCTGGTTTGGCGCCCGACATGGCCCGGAATAAAATGGTCTTGTTTCGATCTCGACATTTGAATAGAGACGTGTCATCGCAGAGGTCGCTCTCTTTATCGCAATAATTCACGCGCCGAGTAGGACTACCGGCGCGTGTGTTTAGACTTTCGCCTCTACCGCCCTATTTCGCTCTGTCTCTCTGAGTCTCTCCGCACGTAGTGCAGAGGATATGTATGTAAATCTCACTACTTTAACGTCAGATGAGGACTCTCCCTTCGGTCTTTCCTGACGCGACACAGAGGCCGAGAACCGAAGTCCCCGACTTTCGCGTGCGTTGCATTTGCTCGTACAGTACAGTAATATGATGCATATTACGACGTAATCGTGGTATATGGAATTGTTGCTCAGTAAGCGCGACGCTGCCCCGTGGGACAGCGTGCGACCTACACACGCCGTGTGTTCGCCACATAGGATCCCGTTAGCGGTCCTATGGACACGGCTCGTGGCAATGCACAGTCTACGCTTATATATGTTATATAGCGAGAGCGACCGGTCGAGCGATGCTCAAGCCAGTGCACACGCCCGTAGCGAGCCTCGCGACTCGCTGCTTTCTATAGTACCAACCAGACGGTAGAGTAGTCGGCGACGCACGGCTAACGCACGGCCAACCATAGCGGTGGCCGTCGTTAGATCGCCCAATGGCGCCGCTCGGCCAGTTAAAGTCGACGCGTGGCGTATTACTTTGGCCCGAGTTAATGTCAACGCTAGGCGTAGTACTTTCGGCCCGACTACGACGACACTATCCCACCATAGTGCGTCATCGCGCCAGCGTTAAAATCACACTGCTATCTGTTTCTCCGGCTCGTCAGTATAAATGTACCACTGCCTCCGTGTTTCTCCGACTCATCAGAATCAAATTCACATTGCCTCGTGTTCCTCCGACTCGTCAGATGTAAAGTCCCACTGCCGCCTGTTTCTCCGGCTCGATATCAAAGTACCAATTCAGCATGTTCCCTTTCTTTGCCAGAGTTAAAGTACATAAGCTGCCATGCTATAACATCGTCGGGCTATTTCCCGCGATCGGCGTGTAGCCCTCACGCTCATAGTATTAGCGCGGCGTCATACCGTCTCGGGATTGCCCTATACTATTGCCCAATCCCCTGTACTACCTACCAGACGGTAAGACGGTCGGCGACGCACGGCTTACACACGGCCTACCATAGCGGCGGGCATCGTTATACCGGACGTGCGACTGATTGTTAGGACGCGTAATTACGAAAACGAGTAATGTACGGATGTGTATCGGTATGAAACTTGCATAACATCGATATGAAATTTTTAATCCTATATTTCTTGCAAAATTGTAAAAAATCGAATATCGAAAGAAAACTGAAGGACCCTAACGTCGCATATCATTGCACGCGTCTCGATGAGTGGAAGACGAATATAAACTTTAAATTACGGGTCAGTGGGGACATTCTTCGAGAAAATGCGGAAAAACCGATCGACGTGTTGGATTGCTCGGCCGAGTTGAAGTCCGCCAGCGGCGTGTTGCTATCACTGTTCAAGACACATTCCACCAGCGGCGTGTTGCTTTCACCGCCCGAGTTAAAGTCAAACAGCAGCGTGTTGGTTTCACCGCTCGAGACAAATTCAAATGTGTACAAGATTAATACAGGGGTACAGGGGTACAGGAATAGTACAGGGTTATAGCGGTACAGGTATAGTTCAGTTATGCAGGAGTACAGGAGTAGTTCAGTGATACAATTGGTCCAGAATTAGTACAGCGGTACAGGAGTAGTACAGGGGTATAAGGCTACAGGAGTATTACAGGGTTACAAGGATAGTAAAGTTGCATAGGGGTACAGGAGTATTACTGGGTATAGTAGTTGTACAGGAGTTTAGGAGTAGTACAGGACTACAGGCGTCCAGGAGTAGTACAGGATTACAGGTGTACAGATGTAGTACATGGATACAGGGGTACAGGTGTAGTATAGGAATACAGCAGTACAGGAGTAGTACAGATGTACAATGGGTACAGGAGTAGTATAGGGGTACAGGAGTACTACAAGGATACAGAAAAATTATAGGGTTACAGAGGTAAAGGTGTAGTCCAGGTGTACAGGTGTATAGGAGTTTTACAAGGGTGTAGGTGTACAGCAGAAGTACAGTGTTATAGTGGTACATGTATTGAACAGGTTTGCAGGGGTACAGGAGAAGGACAGAAGTACAATGGGTACAGGAGTACTACAGGGGTAGAGGAGTAGACCAGGGACACAAGAATAGTACAGCTATATAGGGCTATATAGCTATACAGGAATTCTACCTGGTTACAGGAGTTGTACAGGAGCTCAGAAGTTGTACAGGACTACAGGGGTGGTTCAGGAGTGGTACAGGGGTACAGGTGTACAGAAGTAGAACAGCGGCACAGGGGTAGTACATTTTGGCAGGGGTTGAGTAGTACACTTATACAGGAGTACTAAAGGAGTATAGGGGTATAAGAATTCTACACGGGTTCAGGTATAGTACAGGGATACAGGAGTAGTACAGGGCTACACGTGTATAGGAGTAGTACAGGGTTACAGGGGTACATTAATAATAGAAGGGTACAATGGGTACATGATAAATACAGTGGTGCAGCGGTACAGGAGTACTACAGGGGTAGTACAGAGGTACTGTGGTACATGAATAGTACAAGGGTACAATGGGTACACGAGTAGTACAGTGCTACAGGGGTGCAGGAGTAGTAAAGGTATAGTACAGGTGTATAGCAGTAGTACTGTGGTACTGGGATTGTTCAGCGGTTCACGGGTAGCACAATGGTGCACAAGGTGTACTACAAAGGTACAGCTGTACAGGAGTTCAAGAGTAGTACAGGACTACAGGGGTCCAGGTGTAGTACAGGTGTACAGGTGTACAGGAGTTGTACACGTGTACGTGGTTACAGTAGTAGTAGAGGAGTACAGGGTTACGAGAGTAGAACAGGAGTACAGAGGTACAGGAGTAGTACAGGGATACACGAGTATAGGAGTAGTAAAGTGGTACAGGAAGAGTACAGAGGTAAAGAGCAGCAGCAGTAGTACAGGGATATGGGGGTACAGGAGTAGTACAGGGGTACAGGGGTACAGGAGTAGCATAGGTGTACAGGGGTACAGGGGTATTAGAGGAGTTCAGGGGTAAAGGAGTAGTACAGAGGTACAATGGGTACACGAGTAGTGCTGGGGCACAGGAGCACTACAGGTGTACAGGCGTACAGGATTACTATTGGAGTCAAGGTGTAGTACAGGGGTACAAGTTTACAGGAGAAGTACACGGATACAGGGGTACAGGAGTGTTACCGGGGTACAGGGTTACAGGAGTAGTACAGGTGTACAATGGGTACGGTATATGTACAGTGGCACAGGTTTATAGCAGTAGTACTGAGGTATAGGGATTCAGGATTAGCACAGGGGTACAGGTGTACCGGAGTAGTACAGGCGTACAAGGTTACTGAAGTAGTATAGCGTTACAGGGGTACAGGTGTAATACAGGAGTATACGTGTACAGGCATACTACATTGGTACCGGTGTTGTACAAGTCCAGGGAAGTAGCATATGTGCACAGGCGTGGGTACAGGGTTACAGGGATATAGGTGCAGTACAGTGGTACATGGTTACAGGAGTATCACAGGTGTACACGGGTACAGTTGTAGTACAGGGGAACAGGAGTACAAGAATAGTACAGTTGTATTACAGTGGTGCAGGTGTAGTACAGGGGTACACAGGTACTGGAGTAGTATAGGGGTACAAAGGTACATGAATACTACAGAGGTACAATGAGTACACGTGTTATACAGTGGTACAAGGGTACTGTAGTATTACATTGGTAGTATAGGCGTAAAGGGATAGTACAGTGGTACTGGGGTTGTGCATTGCTTCACGGCTAGTACAGGGGTGTACACGGGCACAGGAGTACTACAGGGATACAGGAGTTTCTGTACCCCTGGACCCCTTCCGTACCTCAGGAGTACAGAAGTAGTACCGGAGTACAGTGGTTCAGGAGTAGTACAAGGGTATAGGAGTAGTACATATGTATAAGGGTAAACGAGTACTATAGGAGTACAGTTATTCTGGAGTAGTACGGGGTTATAGTGTAAAGTTGTACTACAGTTTACAGAAGTAGTACAATGTTACATTAGAAGTACAGGCGTACAGAGAGGAGTACTAGAGGGGTACAGAAGTAGTACAGGACTACATGGGTTCTGGTGTAGTTCAGGGGTACAGGGGTACATCAATGGTACAGGGTACAGGAGCAGTACAGGTGCACTGCGGTACAGTAGTAGTACAGGGTACAGGAGATTTACAGTGGTGCAGGAGTACTAGAGGATACAGGAGTAGTACAGTACTACATGGGTCCAGGAATAGTACAGGGTACAGGGGTATAGGAGCTGTACAGGGTTACAAGAGATGTACATCGGTACAGGTGTAGTACAGTGGTGTAGGAGTAATATAGTTGTTCTTGAGTGCAGGAGTATTACAGGGGTACACGGATACAGGATTAGTGGAGGTGTACATGGGCACATGAATAATACAGGTGTACACGGGTACAGCATTACTGCAGGGGTACAGGCGTAGTTCAGTGGTACAGGAGTAGTACAGGGGTATAGGAGTACAGGAGAACTAGAGGGGTGCAGGAGTAGTACACTGGTACAAGGGTAGAATAGGACTACATGGTTCCAGGAGTAGTGCAGGCGCCTAGGGGTACAGGAGTAGTACAGGACTACATGGGTCTAGGAGTAGTATATGATACAGGGTTACAGGAGTAGTACAGAGTTACAGGAGTAGTACAGGGTTACAGGAGATGTACAGAAGTACAGTACAGGTGCAGTACATAGGTGCACGAGTAGTACAGGAATACAATGGTGCAGAAGTAGTACAGATGTACTTATGTGCAGTAGTATTACAGGGGTACACGGGAGCAGGAGTAGTACAAGTGTACAGGTGTATCGGAGTACTACAGGGATACAGGTGTACAAGAGTAGTTCAATGTTACAATGGTACAAGTATTGTACGCGTGTGCAGAGGTGTAGGAGTAGTACAGAGGTACAATGTGTACAGGAGAAGTACAGGTGTACAAGAGTAGTACAGGGGTATAGTGGTACAGGAGTACTACAGTTGTATAGGAGTAGTACTGCAATACAGGTGTTGTACAGGGCTACAATGTGTTCAGAAAAAGTACAGGGGTACAGGAGTACTACAAGGGTAAAGGAGTACACGAGTACAACAGGGGTACAGGGGTACAGGAGATGTACAATGATATTACAGGGTCTCAGTTGTTGTACAGTGATACCGGGATTATGCAAGGGTACACGGGTAGTACAATGGTACAAGGGTACATGAGTAGTACAGTCGTACACGAATACAGGAGTAGTACAGGGGTACACTTGTACAGGCTTAGTGTAATGGTACAGGAGTAGTTCAGTGGTACAGGAATAGTACAGGTGTACAGGAGTACAGGAGGACTAGGGGGATACAGGTGTAGTACAGGTGTAATGGTACATGAGCAATACACCATGACTACATGGTTCCAGGAGTAGTGCAGGTATACAGGGGTACAGGAATTGTACAGAGATACAGGGGTACAGGAATAACACAGGTAAAGGTAAAGGAGTAGTACAGGAGTGCTGGGCTACAGCAGTAGTACAGGGGTACAGGTATACAGTAGAAGTACAGGGTTACAAGGTTGCGGTAGTAGTACAGGGGTCCTGGAGTAGTACAAGTGTAGTACAGTCTTACAGCTCTAGTACAGTGCTAGTGGTATAGTACATTGGTACAACGGTAGCACAGGGATATACGTTTGCAAGCGTAGTACAGGGGTACAGGTTTCCAGGAGTATTACAGGGGTACAGGGATAGTACAGTGGTATAGGGGAACGGGAATAGCACAGTGCTTTAGGAGTACAGGGTTACTTCAGTGGTGTAGGAGTAGTACAGGGACACAGGAGTAGTACAGAGGTGTAGGGGTTCATGAGTACAGGGGTACAGGCTTGGTACAGGAATACAGAAAAAGTACAAGTCTATAGGGGTCCAAGCGTAGTACAGGATACAGGGACTCAGGAGTAGTACAGGAATGGTACAGGAGTAGTACAGGGGTACAAGGGTGCAATGTAAATACAGGGGTACACATGTGCAGTAGTAGTACGTGTGTAAAAAGATACATATGTAGTACATGTGTGCACAGTTGCAGAAATAGTAAAGTGTTACACGGGAACAGATGTAGTACAGTGTTACACGTGTCCAGATATAGCACTACAGTACAAGGGAACAGGAGTAGTACAGGCGCAAACGGTTACAGGACTAGTACAGGTATACACGGGTTGAAGGGAAGTACAGGCGAACACGGGTAGTATAGGGGTACATGATTACAGGAGTAGTACATGGGAACACGAGTACAGGAGTAGAATGGTCGTGTAGGGGTACAGGCATAGTACAAAGGTACAATGTGTAAAGGAGTAGTACAGATGTAAAGGGGTACAGGCCTAGTGCAGGGTACAGGGGGTAATGAAATAGTATAGGTGTACATAGGTACAGGAGTTTTAAAGGGGTACAGGGGTGCAGGGGTAGTACAGATGTTCACGGGTGCAGGAGTAGTACAGGGATACCCGGGTCCAGGAGTAGTACGCCTGTACACGCGTACAAGTTTAGTACACGCGTAAACGGTAGCAGGCGTAGTACGCCTATACGCAATATCAGTGGTAGTACAGGGATACTGTAATACAGGGATGGTACAGGTGTAGTACAAGGGTGCAGGAATAGTGCAGCGGTACACGTACGCATCAGTAATATAGGGGTGCAGGAGTAGAACAATTGTGTTACACGGGTGAAAGAGTACTACATCTGTACACGGCTGCAGGTGTAGTAGGTATACCCGGTTGCAGTAGTAGTTCAGATGCACACAGGTAAAGGTGTAGTACAGTGGTATAGGAGTAGTACATTGTTACAAGAGAAGAACAGTGGTACAGGTGTAGTACATAGGTGCAAGAATAGAACAGGTATACATTGTTGCAGGAGAAGTACAGTTTTACAGGTGTACAGGAGTATTACAGAGGTACAGGTGTACAGGAGTATTACAGAGGTACAGGTGTACAGTAGTAGTACAGGGTTACAGGGGTACAAGTATTTTACACTGTTGTAGTACAGACTTACAGCTGTAGTACAGTGCTACTGGTTTACATGTGTACAAGGTTAGTACAGGAGTACAGGGGTACAGGAGTAGAACTAGGATGGTACAGGGGTACAGCGGTAGTACAGGAGTACTGGGATAATGCA
The DNA here is from genome assembly GCA_020341155.1 of Eciton burchellii. NCBI lineage: Eukaryota > Metazoa > Arthropoda > Insecta > Hymenoptera > Formicidae > Eciton > Eciton burchellii. The sequence continues at coordinate 416,789 of JAHMML010000098.1, read as the reverse complement.
GATGTTCACGAGTAGGACAGGGGTACACGGGTTCAGGAGTAATATAGGAGTACACGGGTACAGGAATAGTATAGTGTTACAGAAGTAGTACAGGTGTACAGGCGTAGTACAGGGGTAGTATAGGGATACAGTTGTCGTACAGTGGTATTGATGTATTTAGAGGGGCGTAGGGGTACAGGAATGGTACAGGGTTACATCGGTACACGCATGATACAGTTGTGCAGGGATACTTATAAATAAAGGGCTCCAATTGTCACAGGAGTAGCACAGGGGTAAGGAGTAATAAAGATGTATAGGGGTGGAGGAGTTCTACAGGGGTACAGGAGTACTACAAGGTTATAAGTGCAGTACAGCTGTATAGAGGTACAGCAGTACCCCTGTATAGCAGTACAAGAGTTCAGGAGTGGTACGGGACGAATGTGGTCCAGGTGTTGTACAGGAGTACAGGTGTACAGGGGTAATACACGTGTATCAGGGTACAGGCGCAGCACAGGGATACAGGAGTACAGGAGAAGTACCGGGATAGAGGGTACAGCAGTACAAGAGGGAAACAGGATTAGTACAGGGGTACAAGAATAGTCCAGGACTACATGGATGCTAGTGTAGTTCAGGGATACAGGGGTACAGGAGTAGTACAGGGTTTCAGCGTTACATGAGTAATACAGATGTACAGGGTACAGGAGTAGTACAGGTGTGCTGTTACAGGACTAGTCTTACTTAGACTTAGGGGTCCAAGAGTAGTACAGGTGTAGACGGATAGAAGAAGTGTACAGGCGAACACGGGTACAGGAGTAGTACAGGGGTACATGGTTACAAGAGCAGTACAGGGGAACACGAATACAGGTGTAGTACAGGAGTACAGGTGTATTACAGTGTTACAGGAGTAATCCTGGGTTACACGAGATGTATATGGTTACAGATGTAGTACATAAGTGCAGGAGTAGTACAGATGTAGTTAGGTGCAGGAGTATTACTGGGGTCCACGTGTACAGGAGTAGTACAGGTGTACCGGGGAATATGTGTTGTACAGGTGTACAGGGATACAGGTGTAGTACAGGGATACAGGTGTATAGGAGTATTAGAGGTGTACAGGAGTTGTTCAGCATTATAATGGTACAAGTAATGTACGCGTGTGCAGGGGTACAGGAATAGTACAGAAGTACAATGTTTACAGAAGTAGTACAAGGTTACAGGAGTACTACAGGGGTATAGTTGTACAGGAGTACTACAGGGGTCCAGGAGTAGAACAGGGGTACATGTGTACAGGAGTAGTATAGGGGTACAGGCGTACAGGAGTAGTACAAGGGTACATTGGTTTCATGAGTTGTACAGCAGCACAACGGATACAGGATTGTACACGCGTACAGGCATACAGTAATACAGGAGTTGCACAGGGGTACACGTGAAGTTCAGTCGTATTTGTGTAGTACAGGTGTTTGGAGATACATAAATAGTACAGTGGTACAGGAGCAGTACATGGGTACAGGAGTAGTACAGGAGTACACGAGTACTCCTACCACAGAGGTCCAGGGGTAGTACAAGGTACAGTTGTGCTGGAGTAGTACACGCGTACACGGGTATAGGGGTAGGGCAGGGTTACTGGGGTCCAGGATTAGTACAGGCCTACAGGAGTACAGGAGTAGGACAGGGATACAAGTGTACAGAACTAGTACAGGGTTACAGGGGTGCAGGAGTTGTACAGGAATACATGAGTAGTACAGGTATACAGGGGTCCAAGAGTAATACAGGTGTACAGGGGTGCAGGAGTAGTACAGGGGTACACGAGTACAGGAGCAATAGAGTCTTGCAGGAGTAGTAAGTGGGTATAGATTTATAGGAGTATTACAGTGTACAGGAGTAGTACAAGGGTACAGGGTGTCAGGAGTAGTACAAGTGTACAAGGCAACAGTAGTACAGGGTTACAAGGGTACAGTAATTGTACAGGATTACAGGGCACAGGTGTTGTACAGGTATGCTGGGCTACAGAAGTATTACAGGGGAACAGGAGTACTATAGGGGTTCAAGGGTACAGAAGTACTAGTGGAGTAGAGGAGTAGAATAGGGGTACAGTTGTAATACAGGACTACATGGGTCCAGTTGTAGTATAAGGTACAAGTACACAGGAGTAGTGCAGGGTTACAGATGTTCAGGAATAGTACACGTGTACATAGGTATAGGAGTAGTACCGGGGTACAAGGGTGCAGTGGTAATACCGGGCTACACGTGTGCAGGTGTAGTACAGGCGTGCACGGATGCAGATATAGTACAGGGTTACAAGATTAGTATTGTAGAATAGGGGTACAGCAGTAATACAGTGGAATATGAGTTGTATAGTTGTTCATGAGCAGGACTACAGGGGTCCAGAAGTAGTACATGAGTACAGGGATGCAGGAGTAGTACAGGGTACACAGGTATAGGAGTAACACCGGCAGTACAGGACTGGGAAAGGGTTATAAGTGTATAGGCTTATACAGTAGTACAGGAGTAGTACAGAGGTACAGGGTTGTAGAAGTAGTACAGGGTACACGGGTATAGGAGTAATACCGGCGTACATAACTAGGAAAGGTGTACAGGTGTATAGGGTTCTACAGTAATACAGGAGTAGTACAGGGGTACAGGAGTAGTAGAGTTACACTCCTGCGGTACACGGTAGCGTGTAGAGGTACACTCCTGTAGGTGTAGTACAGGTCTAAATGGAAACAGGTGTTGCAGAGGTGTACAAGGGTACCGGAGTAGTACAGGTGTACAGGTGTACAGAAGTAGTACAGGTTTTCAGGATTATAAGTATTTTACATGTGAACTGGAATACAGGAGTAGTACAGGGGTACCATGGTTACAGGAGTTGTACAGAGGTATAGTGTTACAGGAATACTACAGAGGTACAGGAGTAGTACATTGGCGTAGGGGAACAATTGTACTACAGGGGTACAGGAGATATACAAATGTACAGACGTAGTAAAGGACTACAGGCGACCAGGAGTAGTGCAGGGGTATAGTGGTGCAGGAATGATACAGGGGAACATGGGTATAGTAGTAATACAGTTTTACATGTGTAGTACAGGTGTATAGCGGTATAGGAATACTAAAGTGTACAGGAGTAGTACAGGAGTAGCGAAGTATTACAGTGGTATAGTGGTGCAGTAGTGGAAACCACTATATGGTTTCAGGAGTTTTTCAAGGGAATAGGTGTACAGGAGTAGTACAGAGATTTAGGGGTACATTTCTAGTAAAGGGTTATATAGGTGCAGGACTACTAGAGGGGTACAGGTGTACAGGAATCATATAGGTGTACAATGTGTACAGGAGAAGTGCAGTGATACAGGAGTACTACAGGGGTATAGAGGTACAGAAGTACTACAGACTTTCTGGAGTATTACAGGGATACCTGAGTAATACAGGACTACAGGGGTCGAGGAGTGGTACAGGGGTACAGGTATACAGTTGTAGTACAGGTTTGCAATGGGTGCAGGAGATGTACAGGGTTACAGGGGTAAGTAGTGCAGGTGTACAGGAGTATTACAGTGGTGCAGTGGTACTAGTGGAGTACAGTAGTAGAAAAGCGTACAGCGTGTTGTACAGGGTTACAGGGATATAGGAGAAGTACAGGTGTAAAATGTACAGTATAAGTACAGTTTCATAAGTTTACAGAAGTAGTACTGAGGTATAGAGGTTCAGGATTAGTACAGGGATGCAAGGGTACAGGTGTAGTATAGGGTCATTACAGGGTAGTGTAGTGTTACTGGGGTAGTGCAGTGATACACGGGTAGTACGCGTGTACAGGATTAGTACAGTTGGACAGGAGTGGTACATGACTACAAGTGACCAGTAGTACAGGGTACGGGGGAACATGAATAATACAGGGATAAAATGTGTACACGAGTAATACAGAGGTTCAAGGGTACAGTAGTATTCTATTGTTAATACAGGTGTACAGGGGTAGTACAGTATTTCTGGCATAATGCATTGCTTCACGGCTAGTACATGGGAACGTGGGTACAAGTTTAGTACAGGGGAACACGGTTACAGCTGTAGTATAGGGTTAGTACAGGGGAACAAGTGTAGTACAGTTGTACATGGTTACATAAGTAGTACAGGGGTACACCAGTACAAGAGTAGTACAGTAGTACAGGGGTAATACAGTGGTACAGGAGTAGTACAGGGTTACAGGGGTCCAGGATTAGTACAGGCCTACAGGTGTACAGGAGTAGTACAGGGATACAAGTGTACAGAAGTAGTACAGGTTTACAGGGTTGCAGGTGTTGTACAGGGGTAGAGGTATACAGGAGTAATACAGGGGTACAGGAGTAGTACAGGTGTATAGATGTATATGCATATTACAGTGGTACCGGTGTAGTATAAAGGTACAGGAGTAGTACATGTGTACAATAGGTATAAGCGTAGTACAGGGGTACAGGGCTCCAGGAGTAGTACAGGTGGAATGCAGGGGTACATGTGTAGTTCAGTTGTTCTGGGATAGTACACGGGAACTGGGTAGTACAGGGTTACAGGTTAACAGGAGTAGTACATGGGTACATGGATACAGGAGTAATACAGACGTACATGGTGCAAGGTTAATACAGGGGAACAGGAGTACAGGTATGGTACAGGTGTATTAGAGGTGTGCAGGGGTAGTGCAGGGGTACACGGGTGCAGGAGAAGTACAGGGGCACAAGAATACATTAATACTACAGGAGTACAATGGATACACGAATAATGCAATGGTACAAGGTTATAGTAGTATTACATTAATAGTACAGGGAGAAAGGTGTACCAGAGTGGTACTGGGGTAGTGCTTTGCTTCATGGCTACTACAGGGCTACACGGATACAGGAATAGTACTATTATATAGGAGTAGCTCAGGACTACAGGTGTACAAGGGTAGTATAGGTGTACAGGAATAGTAGAGGGGTATAGGATTACAGAAGAAGAACAGTTGTACAATGGGTACAGGAGTAGAACAATGGTACAGAGATACAAAGATTGTACAGGGTTAGCGCAGCGGTGCAGGATTAGTGAAGTCGTACTGGGGTAGTGCAGGCGTTCACGGGTAATACAGGGGTGCACAGGTACAGGAATAGTCCAGGGATACATAGCGTACGGGTGTTGTACAGCTGTTCAGGAGTAGTACAGGGCTACAGGTGTGCAGGTGTAGTACAGGGGTACAGAAGAAGTACAGCGGTACAAGGGTACTAGAGGGGTACAGGGGTAAAAAAGTAGTACAGGGGTAGTACTGCGATACATTTGTCGTACAGTGTTACTGGTGTAGTAGAGGTGTATAGGAGTACAGGATTAGTACAGGGGTACAGAGTAGTACAGAGGTATAGGAGTACAGTATTACTATATGGTTTCAGGAATAGTACAGGGATACAGGTGTATAGGAGTAGTATATGGATTCAGGAGTAGTATATGGATACAGTAGTAGTACAGGGTTACAGGGGTGCAGGAATAGTACAGGTATACATAGGTACAGGAATAGTGCAGTGGTACAAGGGAGCAGCGATAGTACAGGTGTACACTGGTGCAGGAGTTGAACAGGAGTACACCGGTACTGGAGTAGTATAGGCGTGCACGGGTGTAGAAGTATAACAGTGTTACACGGTTGCATGTGTAGCACAGAGTTACACGAGTCCAGAAGTAATACTACTGTACACGGGTACAGGGATAGCACGAGCGTAAACAGTTACAGGAGTAGTACAGGTGTACACGGGTACAATAGAAGTACAGGCGAATACGGGAAACGAAGTAGTACAGGAGTGCATTGCTGTAGTAAAGTGGTACACGTTTACAGATGTTGTACAGGGATACAGGAGTAGTACAGAGGTATAGGGGTAGAAGAATAGTACACGGTGATAGTACAGGACTACAGTGGTCCAGGCATAGTACAGGATACAGGTGTAGTACAGTGTTACAGAAGTAGTAAGGCGTACATGTGTTCAATACAAATACAGGGGTGGTACAGGGGTACGGGTGTAGTACAGTGGTAATGGTGTAGTACAGGTGAACGTGGTACATCAGTAGTACAGTGGTACATGATTAGTACAGGAATACAGCAGTAGCACAGTACTGCAGGGATCGAGGAGTAGTTCAGTGGTACAAATGTACAGGACTAGTACAGGAGTACAGGGGAGCAGGAATAGTACAAGGTTACAGAGGTACAAGTATAGTATACGTGTGCAGGGATACAGGAGTAATACAGGGGTACAATGGATTCAATATTAGTACAGGTGTACTGGGGTACAGGTGTAGCACAGGTGTAGTACAGGTGCACAGGTGTACTACAAGGGTACCGGTGTAATACAGTGGTACAGGAGTAGCACATGTGTACAATGGGTACAGGAAACGACAGGGGTACTGGTTTACAGGACTATTACAAGTGTAATACAGTGGTATATAGTTAGAACAGTTGTACTAGGGTAGTACAGGTGTACATGTTAGGTGTACTGGTATACAGGTGTACTGCTTAGTACAGGGGTACATGTGTACAGGAGTATTTCAGGGATACATGGTTATAGGAGTAAAGGTAATAGTATACACAGGTGCAGGAGTAGTACAGGGGTATACGAGTGATACAGTGGTACAAGGGTTCAGTAGTATTACATTGCTAGTTTAGGGGCACGGATGTAGCACAGTGGTACTGGAGTATTGCATTGCGTCACAGCTAGTACAAGGGTACACGGATACAGGAGTAATACAGGGGTTCACGGGTACAGTAGTACTACAGGTATAGTACAGGTATAGTATAGTACAGGGGTACAGGATTAGTACAGTGGTACAGGAGTAGTACAGGGCTACATGGGTCCAGGAGTACTGCAAGTGTACTGAGGTACAGTAGTAATACAGGGGTTCAGTAGTTTTACTGGGGTACAGCGGTGCAGGAGTACTAGAGGAGTACAGTAGTAGATCAGGGGTACCGGATTGTTACAGGACTACATGGGTCCAGGAGTAGTACAGGGTACATGGGTATAGAAGTAGTACAGCGTTACAGGACGCGTACAGTTGTAGTACATAGCTCCACGAGTATTACAGGAATACAATGGTGCAGGAGTATTACAGGTGTACTTGTGTGCAGGAGTAGTAGAGGGATACACGTGTGCAGGAATAGTACAGATGTTTAGGATTATTACAGGGATACAGATGTACAGGAGTAGTCCAGTGTCACAGTTGTAAAAGCATTGTACGCGTGTGCAGGAGTACAGGAGTTGTAAAGTGGTACAATGCGTACAGGAGAAGTACCGAGGTACAGGGGTACGGGAGTAGTACAGGGATACAAGGGCTTTGGAGTAGTACAATGGTACAGGAAGAGTTTTGTGGTACATGGCTACAGGAATAGTACAGTTTTATAGGGGTACAGGAGTAGTACATGAGTACAGGAGTAGAGGATGACAAGAGTAGTAGAATTGTATAAGGATATAGGAGTACTACAAGGGTACAGGAGTACAAACGTAGTACAAGTTCACAGGGGTACAGGGGGAGTAGAGCATTACACGTGTAAAGGAGTTGTACAGGGCTACAACGGTACAGAAGTAGTACAGGGTTACAGGGCTGCAGGAGTAGCACAGGGGTACAGGGGTGCAGGAGTAGTACAGGAGTACAGGTGTAATACAGGGCTATAGGTGTGCAGGCATATTACATTGGTAACGGTATAGTATAAAGGTACAAGTGTAGTATATGTGTATAATGGGTACGGGCGTAGTATAGGGTTACAGAAGTACAGGAGCAGTACAAGTGTAAGGCAGGGGTACATGGGTAGTACATTTGTACTGGGGTAGTACAGGGGTACTGGGTAGTACAATGGTACAGGGGTACAGGAGTAGTACAGCGGTACATGGTTACTTGGGTACAGAGGTAGTACAGGGGAACAGGAATACAGGAATGGCACAGGTGTATTACAGTGGTGTAGAAATAGTACAGGGATATAGGAGTATAAGAGTAGTACAGTGGTACAGGTAGAGTTTTGGGGTACAGGGCTACAGGAGTAGAACAGGGGAATAGGGGTACTGGAGTAGTACAGATTTACAGGAGTAGTACAGGAGCTTAGGGTTACAGGGGTAGTATAGGGCTATAGGGGTACAAGAATAGTACACGTGTAGAGGTGTATAGTTGTATTACAGGGTTACAGGGGTACAGGAGTAGTACAGGTGTATAGGGGTACAGGGGTGGTAGTGGAATGCAGGGGTATAGGAGTAGTACAGGGGTACAATGGGTACAGTATAAGTACATTGGCACAGGGTTACAGGAGTAGTACTGAGGTATAAGTATTCATGATTGGTACAGGGGTTACAGTAGTAGTACAGAGATTATCGGGTACAGGAGGAATTCAGGGGAACAGTATTTCATGAATGTTACAGATATTGTACAAGAGTACAGGAGTAGCACAGGGTTACACGTATGCTTCAGTTGTATAGGGGTGCACGGGTGCAGGAGTAGTACAGGGATACAAGCGTTCAATAGTAGTACGCCTGTACACGAGTACAGGTGTGGTACACGCGTAAACGGTAGCAAGCGTAAAACGCCTGTACACAGTATCAGGGGGAGTACAGAGGAACAGGATTACAGGGATGGTACAGGTGTAGTACAGATTTGCAGGAGTAGTACAGCGATACAAGTATGCATCAGTTGTATAAGGGTGCACGGGTGCAGGTATAGTACAGTGGTACGGAGGTGCAGCAGTAGTACAGGGATACATCGGTACATGTATGGTATAGTTGTGCAGGGATACAGTAGCAGGAAAGCGTTATAATTTGTACAGGAGCATTACAGCGGTACAGGTGTGATACAAATGTATATGGGTACAGAAGTTATACAGGGGTACAGAAGTAGTACAGGGGTACAATGGGTACAGGAGTTGTACAGGTGTATAGGGGTACAGGAGTACTACAGGATTACAGGAGTAGTACAGGGGTGTAGGAGATTTTAATACTACTGGAGTGCAGGAGATATACTAGAGAACAAGAATAGTAAAGGACTACAAATGTCTAAGAGTTTTACTGGGGTACAGTGATAAAGGAGTAGTACACGGGTGTAGTAGTAATACAATTTACAGGATTAGTACAGTTGTATAGTGGTATAGGAGTACTAAAGTGTAAAGGAGTCGTACAGAGGTACAGGAGCAGTACAGGTGTACAGGGGTGCAGCACTACTATATGGTTTCAGGAGTAATACAGGGGAACAGATGTATAGGACTGGTACAGGGATTCAGGGGTACAGTAGTAGGAAAGGGTTACATGGGAGTAGTATAGGGGTACAGGGGTACAGAAGTTGTACAGTTGTACAATGGTTACAGGAGAAGTACAGGGTTGCACGAATACAGGAGTAGTACAGGGGAACAGGAGTACAGGTATAATAGAGTGTTACAGGTGTAGTACAGATTTTCAGGAGGAGTGAGGGGTTCAGATGTTGTACATAGGTACAGGAATAGTACCGGTGTACAGGGGTGCAGGAGTAGTACAGGTGTGCAGGTGAACAGGTTTTCTACAAGTTTACAAGTGTACAAGTTTAGTACAGGTGTACAGGGATACAGTACAGGATTACAGGGGTACAGTAGTAATACATGAAAACAATTGGTACAGGAGTAGTACAGGGGTACACGTCTACAGTATAGTTCAGGCGTACAGATGTAGTACTGGGGTACAAGAGTACTACAGGGATACCGGTGTACAGGAATACAAGAGTAGTATAGTTGTACATTGGACTCAGTTGTGTTACAGGGGTACAGGTGTACAGGAGTAGTACAGGGGTATAAGTGTACAGGCATACTACGTTGGTACCGGTTTAGTACAAGGGTACAGGAATAGTATATGTGTACGATTGGTAAAGGCGTAGTACAGGGTTACAGGGGTACAGGAGTAGTACAGAAATACATGTTTACAGGAGTTGTACAAGGATACACCGGCACAGAGGTAGTACAGAGGGAACAGGAGTAAAGGAATGGTACAGGTGTATTACAGTGGTGCAGGAGTAGTACAGGGGTACACCGGTGCAGGAGTAATACAGGAATATATGGGTATAAGAATAGTAAAGTGATACAATGTGTACACGAGTTATATAGTGATAAAAGGGTACAGTAGCTGTACAGGGTTACATCTTTACAGGAGTAGTATAGGTGTACAATGGATGCAGGAGATGTACAGCTGTCTAGGAGTGCAGGAGTACAGGGGTACAGGTGTAGGACAGCAGTACAGGTGTAAAGGCTTTGTACAGGGCTACAGATGTACAGGCGTAGCACAGGTGTACAGGTATACAGGAAAAATGCAGGTGTACAATGTGTAATACTATGGTACAGGGGTACAGGAGTAGTACAGGAGTTGTGCAGAGGTACAGTGGCACTGGAATATTGCAGGGATACACGGGTAATACAGGGTTATATGCGTACAGGAGTATTACAGGAGTACAGGCGTACAGGATTTGTACATATGTTCAAGAGTAGTACAGGACTATTCGTGTGCAGGAGTAATACAGAGGTACAGGAGAAGTACAGAGGTACAAGGGTGGTAAAAGTGTACAGGTTTACAGGAGTAATACAGGAGTAGTACAGCTACATGAGTTGTACAGGTGTACAAGGATACAGAGTTAGTACAGAGGAACAGGAGTACAGGAATGGCACAGATGTGGTGATGATGTACAGGGGTATACAGGGGAGAATTACAGTGGTAGTACAGGGTTTCAGGGATGGTACAGAGATACTGGGGTGGTGCAGGGGTACACGGGTAATTCATTGATACATGGGTACCGGAGTAGTACATAGGTACACGTGTACAGGAGTACTAAAGTTGTACAGGTATGTACGAGTAGTACAGGTGTACAGGAGAATATGATTAGTACAGGAGTACCCTGAGTACACGAGTAGTGGTACGGAGATACAGGAATAGTAAAGGGATAATACAGAGATATAGCGGTAGTATACTGGTACTTTGGTAGTGCAGAGGTACACGAGTAGTACAGGGGTAAACGAGTAAATGAGTAGGACAGTTGTACAGGAGTCGTACAGAACTACAGGAGTCCAGGGAGGGTACAGGGATATAAGAGTAGTACAGTGGTTCAGGAGTATTACAGGTGTAAAATGGTACAAGTGTAGTACAGAAGTAGTATAGAGGTACAAGTGTGGTACAGTGGTACTGATGTAGTACAGGATATCGGGGTACAGGTGTAGTACAGGGTGACAGTAGTAGAACAGGTGCATAGGGTGCTATAGCACTACATGGTTACAGGAGTTGTTCAGGTGTACTGGAGCAGTACAGGGGTACAAGGGTACAGAAGTAATACAGGGTTACAGGGGTGCAGGAGTAGTACAGGGGTATAGTTGTACAGGAATACAACATTGGTACCGGTGAAGTACAACAGTACAGGTATAGTATATGTGTACAATGGGTAGTACAGAGTTACAGAGGTACAGGAGTAGTACAGGGATACAATGGGCACACGAGTAATACAGTGGTGAAAGGGTACAGTAGTTTTATTGGTAGTAAATGGGTAAAGGGTTAGTACAGTGGTACTGGGGCAGTGCAATGCTTCACGGCTAGTATAGAAGTACATGGGTACAAGAATATTACAGGGCAATACGGAAGCAGGTGTAGTACTGTTATGCAGGAATAGTTCAGAACTACAGGTGTACAGGATTATTACAGGTGTACAGGCGTAGTAGACCTTTACAAGAGTGGTACAGGGGTAGTACAGGGATACAGGTATCGTACAGTGGTACTGGTGTAGTACAAGTGTTTAGTGGTACAGAAATAGTACAGGTGTTCAGGCGTAGTACAGTACTACAACGGTCGAGGTGTAGTACAGAGTATAGGGGTACAGGATTACCACAGGGATACAGGATTAGTACAGTGGAATATGGATTCATGTGTACTACATGGGTACAGGAGTTGTAGAGGTGTACAGAAGTAGTACAGGACTACAGAGATCCAGGAGTAGTACTGTGGTACAGGTGTTCAGGAGTAGTACAAGAGTACACCGGTACAGGAGTAATACAGTCGTACAGGTGTAGTACAGGAGTATATGTGTTTTGTTGTACTACAGTGTACAGGAGTAATACAGAGATACAGTGGTACAAGAGTACTAGAGGGGTACAGGAGTTGTACAAGGGTACAGGAGTAGTACAGGACTACATGGGTCCTAGTGTAGTACATGATTACTGGGGTACAGGAGTAGTACAGGGGTATAGAGGTACACGAGCAGTACAGATATACAGGAGCAGTACAGAGCTACAGGGGTACACTAGTAGTACAGGCTTTCAGGGGTGAAGGATTACAATAGAGATGTACAGGAGTACTGGAGTTGTACATGTGTACAATGCGTACAGCAGACGTACATGCGTACAGGGGTACAGGAGTAGTACAGGGGTTGTACAGGGTTACAGGGGTACAGTCGTATTACAGTGATACAGCGGTACACGTATAGTTCAGTTGTGCAGGGGTACAGTAGTAGTACAGGGATACAATTCGTTCAGTAGTACTACATGGGTCCAGGATTATTGCAGGGATACAGGTGTACAGGAATAGTACAGATGTACAGGTTACAGGAGTGTTGGGGTACAGTAGTAGTACCGGAGTATTACAGGGGTACAGGGGTACAGGGGTAGTAGAAGTGTACAGGAGTATAACAGAGGTGTTGTATAGGTCTTCATGGGTCCAGGAGTAGTACAGGATTACAGTAGTACAGGAATAGTATAGGTATACTTAGGTACAGGAGTACAAGGGAGCAGCGGTATTACAGGGGTACACCGGTATTGAGTAGTATTGGCGTGCATGGGTGCAGAAGTAGTACAGTGTTACACGGATGTAGGTTTAGTACGGTTACACAGGTCCAGAAGTAGTACTACTGTACACGGGTACTGGGGTAGCACAAGCGTAAACTGTTACAGGACTATTACAGGTTACGCGGGTACAATAGAAGTACAGGCGAACACAGGTAAAAAATTTGTACAGGGGTACATGGCTATAGGTGTAGTAAAGGGTTACAGGACTACTGTGTTCCAGGCGTAGTACAAGGTACAGGAGTAGTACAGTGGTACAGAAGTAGTACAGGCGTACAGGAGATCAGTACTAATACAGGGGTAGTACAGGGGTACGGTTGTAATACAGTGGTACTAGCGTAGTACAGGTGAACGCGGTACATCAGTAATACAGTGGTACTATTAGTACAGGAATTACAGGAGTATCCCAGTCCTACATGGGTCCAGGCGTAGTTCAGAGGTACAAGTGTACAGAACTAATACAGGAGTATAGGGGTGCAGGAGTAATACAAGGTTACAGGGGTACAAGTATAGTATACGTGTGCAGGGATACAGGAGTAGTACAAGGCTACAATGTGTTCAAGATTCGTACAGGTGTGCAGGGGTACAGGTGTAGTACAGGAGTACAGGAGTATCACACGGGTTTAGGGGTACAAGAGTACTATAGGGATACCGGTGTACAGGAGTAAAGGAGTACTACAGTGGTACAGGGGTACATGAGTGCTACAGGGGTTTTAGGGTATATGAGGGGTACAGAAGTAGTGCAAGGCTGCACGTATACAGGAGTAGTACAGAGGTACAAGGATACATGAATAGTACTAGCATACAATGGGTACACGATTAGTGAAGTGGTACAGGAGTACATTAATGGTACAGTGCTACAGGGTACAGGAGTAGTACAGGGATAGTTCAATGGTACAGGTCTAGTACAGTGGTACTGGGGTAGTGCAGAGGTATACGGGTAGTACAGTGATGCACAAGTACAGGGGTAGTATAGGTGTACATGAGTAGTACAGCACTACAGGTTCCAAGAGTAGTACAGGGGTACAGTAGAAGTACTGGGGTACAGGATTAGTACATAGCCACAGGTGTACAAGTGTAATACAGGGGTAGTGCCGGGGTACATGTGTCGTGCAGTGGTACTGGTGTAGTACATGTTATAGGGGGACAGGAGTACTACAGGGCTACAGGTATAGTATATGGGAACAGGAGTAGTATATCGGTACATTATTACAAGTGTAGTAAAGGCGTACACGGGTGCAGGAGTAGTACAGGGGAACAGGAGTACAGGTATGGTACACTAGTATTAATGTGGTGCAGAATGTGTACAGGTGTACACGGGTACAGGATTATTACAGGGATACAGGAGTGGTGCAGGCGTATAGGTATACAGGTGCACTACAGGGGTAAAGGTGTAGTGCAGGTGTACAGAAGTAGTACAGTGGTATAAGGGTATGGGAGTAGTACAGGACTACAGGTTTCCAGGAGATGTACAGGGTTACAGGGGTGCAAGAGTAGTAAGGTGGTACACGGATACAGGTGTAATACAGACGTACAGCAGCATAGGTTTGTAGCAGTTCTACAGTGGTACAGGAGTAATACAGGGATATGCAGGTAGTACAGGGGCAGTATGCAGAGGCGTACAGGGGTACAGTAGTATTACAGGGATGCACGGCTATAGGTTTTGTACAGGGGTACAGGTGTACAGGATTAGTATAGGTGTACAGGTGTACATAAATAGTACAGGGGTAGAATGGGTACACGAGTAATAAAGTGGTACAATGGTACTGAGGTAGTGCATTGCTTCACGGGTAGTTCAAGGATACACGGGTACAGTTGTAATACAGGGGTACACGAGTGCAGGAATAGTACGGGGTATACATGAGTTGTATCGCACTACAGGTTTAGTACAGGTGTATAAGAGTATTAGTGAGGTACAGGGGTACAGGAGTAGTACAGGGGTAGTAAAGATGTACAGGTGTCGTACAGTGGTACTGTTGTACTACAGGTGTATAGGGTATAGGTGTAGAGGATTAGTACAGGTTTGCAGGTGTAGCACAGAGGTACATGTGTTCTGATGTTGTACAGGTGTACAATGGGTACAGGAGAAGTACAGGGGTACAAGAGTACAGTAGTATACAGGGGAACATGGTTCCAGATGTTGTACAGTAGTACAGGTGTAATACAGTGGTACAGGACTAGTACAGTGATACAGAATTCCAGGAGTAGTACAGAGGTACAGGTGTACAGTTCCAATGATATGGGCTAATGGCCCAATGTCGACACTGACACTATTTCATTCACTTCATCATTCTTCACTCCTTCGATTGCTTGCAACAACTCGCGTGTCATTGACGTTGTTCTGTGAAATACAGGTCTTCTATTGAGAATATGATTTACCGAAACAAATTCCGCATTCTGCGCGCCCTCTCGCGGCAAGGGCAACAAGCAAGGGATGATGCCCTTGAAGCGTAATTTTTTTAATGGTTAGGAATTCCTGTAGCATCATCGCTGTCGTTTCTGATAGGTTAGTGATTCGTTCCACTGATTCGTTCAAATGGCGCAACGTTGATTCTGACACTGTAACGTCTCATAAGAGCGCTGATGTCATTTCACCGTATTTATATATTCTCTTAATTCACTTGCATATTCGTCTAACTCTGTGTCGTATTCTTTTAAGCGCATTTACGTTCTCCATTCCCCGTAGTGACTTTAAATATACATCCACTCACGTATTTCCGAGATCTGCTTTGTGTATATCATCATCGATGTTCGCATTTGCCGCTACATTATCATCTCCGCCTTCGTCGAAAACATTCTCTTGCCCCGATGTCCGGGCGAGAGTTATGTCAGATTCGGAATGCTCCATATAGATTTCTCCTTGTCTTTATATTTTCAAATTGTTATCTATATCACCGCTGATCGACTACACCTTCCGTATCGTCCAGAGGATCCCGAGGTATTTCACGCGCTGCGGCTAATTTTATTATACAATATCCTTCTCGCGTCTCGCTGCTATGAACCGTTTCATTCGGAAGCTTCTTGGCAATAGGGGCAGAACGGATATATCACGTTAAATTTACAAGTTTTGCATATGGTGCCTATTTTAAGGAAAATCAGTCCTCCAATAGGAAGCATGCTTACTCTCACCACTCTTTCCGATCCATTAGTTATCACTGGATGGTTTCGAATCGACGGAGCGGGCAAAGTGAGCGTCGTGTTTGCGCGGAGCGCGTGAATGAATGCCTCTCGTTACCACAAGACCGTCAAGGCTATCATCTTGGCAAAATCATATTGATGTTGCGATTCGCAAAATTTTAATTTCCGGATGCATGGAATCATTCAAAATTCTTGTGGCGACATGGATCGTCAGGATTTGATTTCTTCTTCGATGATGCACCCTGGCAATTCAGATATGATGCAGGAACATCGTGAATATAGAAACGATCGGTCCCGATACCGATGAAAACGTGATTTAACATAATCCTCGAGTCACTGTCATGTAACACAATTGCAATGGATGACAAGTTATGCAGAGGAGCAGAAAAATGATCGATATTCGAGTTCTCCTGAGGAATACGTGGAATACTATGAACGAGAGATCGAAAAAGATGCGGTTATTACCACAAAATAGATAAAATAAGTTTTGGATTCCGTAGGAGATCTCGTAACATGCACAACGCGAATTGTGCTTGATCAAGCTATGCTGGCCGCAAATTCCATTGCCGGAGGACTTGTTTGCTTCTCGATACTTATCTATGCTTGATGAAAAGGGGCTATTGTACGCGGGAAATCCTCGTCGCAAAATATTCGGATCGTCGACCGTTGTTGTGTTGCGTGCGAAATCGAATGCGACATACAAGGGAGTGCAGTTTTTTTTAAATGGGAAAGCTTATCTCAATCTTTAATCTGTGCCCGCACGAAGAGATTCTTCCGAAACATGTCTCGACATCTCCGTTATCCTGCTGCCGTGTTGCAGCATTTTTATTGCAAACAATTGTAATGGTTGTCAGGCATTTTTCTATATCCCTGTAAAGCGTAGAGTATTCAATTAGGAAATAGGTATGTGGTTTAATGTGGAAGGTTGATATCCATTATGGAAATGAACAAATCGTACATTTATTTTTGAGTACTTATACTATTTATTTCGTAAAATATTACATATTTATTACGCAATATTTATAGCGTAATTGCATCCATATTATATAAAGAACTCATTTTAGATATTTCATATCTACATTTTCATAATCTCTCCTCCGTCTTACCCTTACATCTTAATTACATTAATATCTAATTAGCAACTCAGAAAAATGTGACAAACACATTTAGTTCATGCAAATTAAAAGTACTTCAGTAAATATCGTACAAAGTTTACAAATTGAACAAATTATGTGTAAAGAACAGAAAGAGAAGATGGTGGGAGACATGAGGAGAAAGCGAGAGAAGAAATTCAATTGTTCTTTAAATAGACCATACATAACCGCAATTAGGACACGCATGTATAAAATAATACAATTGGATCTTATATTATCTGACTTATATATAATCTCAGTGATGCGTTGGCGTTGATCGGTGATGGTGCGGACGGAATTAATAACATTGAACACTGTTGCAAATCAATGTCTCTAATCAATTCGACGTGTATCTTAATAATTCGGCGTGTGATGCAGTATTATTGATTGCGATGGGCGTTATTACATACGCGCACTCTTTACGGATACGACGACATCTGACTCCACATTGGACGTGTCTTTCTCGAGAGAAGGATAACTTGTTCCGGCAAATTGCTAGTGGGGATGTTGATGGAATGGCATTATCCGGAAACGACAGCCCCTTGGCTTTTGCACTTTGTCTCCAATCTCGGATAAGGATTTCTGCGCCTTCTGGTGGCAAACGCAACGAGCAGCTATGATGCCATTGGAGTGTCATTACCTTTAATAGAATTCCCGTATCAATTTCGCTGTCGTTTCCGATTGTTTACTGATCTTTTCGACTGATTCGTCCAATGTCACAACGTCGACAACGGCACAAGTCTCGTCTGCCTTTTTTTCACAATTCTTCACTCCTTCGATTTGGTGAAACTTCTCTGGCGTCATAGAAGGTATTTTGTGAATTACCAATCTTCTCTAAGGAATATGATTTGCAGATACCACATTCTGGGCGCCTAGTTAAGCAAGCACAGCAGACAGCGATGATGACCTACCATCGACAGTTGATAAGGCAGACATTTGAAAGATACGTCGCCGGTACGAGGACCGTGCGATCAGCTCAAAGTTAATCAGAGTCACCAAGGCGCACGGTGGGTGAACGGAAACTGCCTTCCTCCGATTGTTTTTGATCTAATAAAGGCGTCCCATCCATTACTGGCTGGACTCAATGTTGCATGCATTAGCTCTAGAATTACCTCAGGTATCCAAGTACATTTTGATACAATCCAATGAACCATAACTGATTTAATGAGCCATTCGCGGTTTCACCTTAATGAGGCATGCAYTGAGACATGCATGGCTTAATCTTTGAGACAAGCATATGACTACTGGCAGGATCAACCAGGGAGCATACATGTGTTACGCTGCTGTCTACTAGCCCGGGTGTCATTAGAGCTGCCGGTCATTGCTGCCGGATGACGACACGCCTTCGAAAATCAACTTCCTTTTTCAGAGAGCGAAGCGTATGAAGCGACACTCTACCTCATGGCAGTGTTATACGTTGGGTGATAAATGACCAGAAGGCAATAATAACGCTGACGCATACATGCGTGCGTCGGGACACGACGCCCCGGTTGTTCGCATCGCGCTTCATGTCAGGCGAGGATCGCCGCGCTCGGAACCGACCGAGTCCGGACCGAGACGACGGCTGACACCGCGACACGCCATCCTGGTTTGGTGCCCAGCGTCTCCCCGAATAAAATATGGTGCCTTGTTTCGAGCTTGACATGAGAATAGAGATAAGTGTCGTTGCATAGCTCGCTTTCTTTTATCGCAATATAATTCACGCGCCGAGGAGTAGGATTACTGGCGCATCTGTTAGTCATTCGCCTCTATCGCTTCTCCCTCGTTCTGTCTCTCTGTGTCTCTCCGCACGTCCGAAGAATACGTATGTTAATCTCACTACTATAACGTCAGAAGAGGACTTGGCCCTCTCTCTTCGGTCTTGCCTGACACAGAGGCCGAGAACCGAAGTCCCCGACTCTCGCGTGCATCTCATTTGTTAGTACAGTAATACGTTGCGTATTACGACGTAATCGTGATATATGGAGTTGTTGCTCAGTAAGCGCGACGCTGCCCCGTGGGACAGCGTGTGACACGCCGTGTGCTCGCCACATAGGAGCCCTTTAGCGGTCCGATGGTCACGACTCGTGGCAATGCTGTATCTAGGTTTATATATGTTATACGGCGAGTCCGACCGGTCGTCGAGCGATGCTTGAGCCAGTGCTCTCGCCCGCAGCGAACCTCACTCACTGCTTCCTATAGTACCAACCAGGCGGTAGAGGCATCGGCGACGCACGGCTCAAGCACGGCCAATCATAGCGGCGGGCGTCGTTAGAACGCCCGGTTGCGCCGCTCGGTCGGGTCAAAGTCGATGCGCGGCGTAGTACTTTGGCCCGGGACCAGGTTAGAATCAGTCCTAGACGTAGTACTTTTTCCACGTGCCGGGTAAAGTCAACGCTAGGTGTAGTACTTTTGGCCCGGCTGCGACGACACTGTTCCACAGCAGTGCGTTATCTTGCCAGAGTAAAAGTCTCACTGCCTGTTTCTCCGGCTCGTCCGTATTAAAGTACCACTGTCTCCGTGTTCCTCGGACTCGTCAGAGTCAAAGTCCCACTGCGGTCTGTTTCTCTGCTCGTCGGTATCAAAGTATCAATTCAGCGTGTTCCCTTCACTTGCCAGTGTTAAAGTAGACAAGTTGCCATTCTATTACATGTCACCGGGCTAGTGTCCGCGATCAGCGTGTCGCCCTTACGCTCATAGCCTTAGCGCGGCGTGACACCGGCTTGGGGTTGCTCAGGCCCCTATAGTACCGACTACGCGGTAAGGCGGTCGGCGCCGCACGGCGTGCTATAGCGGTGGGCGCCCTTAGACCAGGCACTGCGTCCATCCGCGCCAGAGTCAAAGTCCCACTGCCGAGTGTTCCTCCGACTCGTCGGTATCAATGT